>VXBC01009842.1:745563-977321 GCA_013399945.1 Ploceus nigricollis | reverse complement strand
TTTTTTTTTTTTTTTCTCTTCTTAGTTGAGCTCTATGGCTTTTTGCAAAGAACTAGCAATCAGTACTTCCATTAGCCCCTTTCCCTGTGGTGGTAGTTTGCCTGTTTCCAGGAAGGCTGTCTTTAGCTTAGGCAATTTTGATATGATTTCCACTTAGTTACATGTAAGAAACAGCAAAGGAAAAAGACAACAGTGCTGTCTTGTGTTCTCTGCAAAAATAAGGTGCATCTGTCTGACATGCTTCTCTTAAGAGACTGACAAAAGTGTAAGTAGGGTAGTTCAGTGTGAAACTGGGGTGGTGTCAATACTGCTCTGATCCTTTGGCCTCTGTGACAAAGAACTCCATGGCAGTGAAACTAAACAAAGAGGAACTAGGAGGGAGTGTGTGAGTTATACAGATGTCTTGGTTTACAAGACAGATGTCTGCTAGGGAAGGCAGAAAAGCCTGTCTTGGAATGGAGAATGTAAACCCCCTCCCTCTGAATTATTAGAATTTTGAAATTAAGGGGCTCTCAGGCAAAGATATGGGAATAGGAATAGCAGTTCTTTGCTAGTGTGTATAACAAGTGTTGTTGTTGGCTTTTTTTGTTAAATTGTGTCTTCATATTTCTGTGTAGGAAGATAAGAAATGGATAAAGAAGTGCAACTACAATGCAACAAGTCCCACTGCTTAGTTTTATTGTGTTGCATTACCTTCTCTTACAGGTAATGCATGTTCCCGATTGTAATATTACACATGTATTAGACCAGAACAGGAGTGATTTTGAGAAGAAAATAATAATAAAAAAATGTAAAAGTGAAATTAGATCAATCACTGTTTTTAAACCCTTACAAAATACATATTGCTCCTCATGCAGGCAAGCAATGCAGTGCTCACTGTCATACTGAGGCCAAGCTTTTAATAACAGCAGCAAGGGAAATATTTAGGATTTTAAAGAACAAGACACAAGGACTGGGAAAGTGTGGCATTTCCGTTTTACTGGAGCAACAGGCCTTGTTGGCTTGGATCAGTTTATTCACTTGACACTTTGATCAGATGATGAAAAATTTTCAGTCTTATAACCACACACTTTGGCTTTTAAAGATATATGTGATTTGCTGATATCTGCTGTACTCCCTTTCTGCTTGGGAATTCTGTAGTGCATTTGTTGACAGAGCCTAGTTTGGGTGCCGGTTTGACAAAAGAAGGAGAAAAGAAGTGAAGTCAAACCACAAGGCTGTAGCAACTCAGGGGAAAGCTTAAATTGTTCTCATGCATTTCAAAATTATTATGTATTTCTGCTCATAAGCACCATTTGGACACTGAACCCTTATTACTTTTCTTCTGGATACTTTGTTAATTAATATAGGCTTCTTCAATTGCAAAACTATCTGGAACTGGTTCATTTTTAATAGTTTCTTTATTGTCAGTAATTAATTTGGCTTAGAGCAGATGAAGTTTTACACATGTAAAATATGAAGAATTATGTTTATTTTGCAAGGTTTTATAGAAGACCAGATTTGTATAGTTGCAAGATGAGTGTATTCTACTGAGTGCATATTAAAGCCTAATGGTTTTCAAGGAAAATAATTATGTAATTTGGAAGCTTGGGGGTAACTATTTTTTGAGATTTTACTGTAGGAGTTGGACTTGTTTACTCTAATGGGTCCCTTCTGACTCAGCATATTTGATAATTCTGTGGTTTTATGATTTTAAGACATTGAACTTTTCTATGTATTCTTTTTTCCTGATTCATCACTCTTCATTTCCACCGCTTAGAAAATACACAGTATTGTCCCACACATATTTGTTTTGATTCTCCTTCCTCGCTGTGTTTTTGTAATTGTTCTGAACTTATTCTCATCATTTCCTTTTTGCCTATTTTTGCTTGGTGCATTCTGTTACCCTTTCCTCATTATTATGAAATGGTCTGTTACTCTTCTTTCCTTCCTTTCAAAAAATCCAGCTGTTCAGAATAAACCAGGTGAGATAGACTGTGCCATTAACCTTGGTGCTGTGCTGCCAGTGAAAGCTGAAAATGCATTTGGTATCTTTCAGGAGTTTAAACCCTTGTTTCTTACAAAAGGTAGTCAGTGATACTCTTTCCTTGGTGATGTACATCTGAATTGTAATTTGTTTTTGATTAATTGAAAGTATACTATTTGTGGAGATCATAATAAAGGAATTCACCTGTAACTGTACCACTGTTCACATATAGTTCAAGAAATGGGATGGATTCTGAATAATTTCTCTGTGGAGGGATTGCAAAGGGAAACGTGATATTCAGATTAGTTTTGTTGTTTTGGTTTTGCAGGAGTTTTATTAATACACTATGTCCTTCCTTTGCAGATTGTTAGGAAGCAAAGCCATGTACTCTGCAGTGGGATTGCAGATCCTAAGTGGAATATTGGTGCAGTGTTACAACCCTTTATCCAATGGTCCACAGACAGGATAAGGTTTAGAATGAAAACTTGCCAGTGTTCATGGATTCATGTATCATTTATAGCGCTTACCCGTCCTCAGTTTTGTGATGAAAACTTTCGTTGTCCTGAAGAAGTTGCCTCATTGTTAACATTTGGTTTGTGATGGTAAATAACCAATTCAATACAGGTGACTGCAGCTTTACAGAATGGAGAGGGCACTTAAATATTTACTGGTAATATTTTAATTGAAAGAATTTGATGCTGCAAGTGACCCAGTGTCATGGGTTGTTTTTTCTTCTAGAACATCTGATGGTGGAAAGACAGTTGGTATCATTGAAGTCAATCTTGTGAAGATGGGAGAGCTAGAGGAGGGGGAAACAGACCACATCACAGCAGATACCCAGGATCAAAAGGTAGAAACTCAGTTTATTGCACGAACTTAATTAGAATGATCAGTTGTACCAGATGTCTAAAATACTAATTAACAAATTGGGTTAAGTACTTAAAACAAAATTTCTGGAATAAGTACTATGTACACTTATCTCCCTCAACTAAAAAAAAAACTTCATGAAAATGTACAGAGTAATATTCTAACCTGAGTTTCCTAGGCCCTTCCCTTCTTTAATAAAAAAAAATAGCTTATTTTTATCTCAAGTGAATATATTTGATCACTTCTGATCAAAAACTGTCCAGAGAGATGCCATAAGTACAGCTTCTTTTTTCCTTGGATAGCTGCTCTAGTTTCTGCCCTTGAAATCCTGTTCATGTTGATTTTTATGTGCAATCTGTGCCCACATTACTGAAAAGCTGGGAAGAATAACAGACAGGCAAACCAAAGAAGCGGTGATGTCCCTTGCAGAGGGGCAGGTTCGTCTGCATTTCATGGGAGCACACAGTTTTTGCAGCCCTAATGTGGTGGTTTACTGCTTAACACTATGGCATATTCTGTTCTTCATGAATAAAAAGAAAGGAAATACTGCTACAGGGAATGCAGTATTTTTTTGTTTGGAAGTTACATATAAGACTGTTTTTTGAGAAAAGGACATTATTTTCAATATCTTTTCTGCTTAGCCAAACCAGTCTGCTTTTGCCTCCATTTCTGAGGGTAAATTTCACACTTTTTTCCACCACTTATCTCAGAGGACTTCAATGCCTTTTTAAAACAGTAGATGAGTGTGACCAGTTCCAAAAAGCCAACAAATGCTGTGAAATCTTTCTGATTTTGACCTGTAAAATTTGCACAATATAGGCAACAGGAGCTGTTTTTTCAGCCTTCTCTTTTATTTTGATTTTCTTCCACTGCAAAATGTGGAATGAGACTCCTTGCAATTATTTGAGATGTAATTAATGAGCTCTGTCTGGCCTGGGGGAGACAGAAGGCTTTAATAGCATCTTTCCAGGGGTTTCTAATACTTGTAAAGAGAGACCAGACTCATGGCCGATTTATTTTCTGTTGTCTTTAAAGGAGTCCTTGGTTTGTACAAATTAGTTGCAGTGTTGGTTTATATGTTGATAATGAGGATGCAATTGTGAGAATGTTGAGTTATTAAATTAATATAAAATAAATAAGTTTTGAACTGGATTTGCTCAGTTTTAGATAAACTGTGCGCAGGAATTTCTCATAGAAGAGGAAGGTGATGTTAAATTAATTTTCAGATATCGCCTGGTGGAGAGTACATCATGTGTTGCTCTCTGCCTTAAGTTCTCCACTGAACTTGTGGGAACTCGGGAAGCTCTAGGAACAGAGCTCCCTATGACTTTTAGAGACTTTTAAAGACAGATTTGTTTTCTGGATGGGGGTAGGAGGAGCATTAAAAATATACGTGTAGGTGTACACTGATTGATTTTTCCATAAACTTTTTATACTTTTATGCACTAATCTTATCAAAGCAATATTCCAGTTCACTTGTATAACAAATTACTTCAATCACAAAATCTGAGCACATTTTAAGGACTTTTTTGTGCTTTCTACTTTTCCCTTGTTTAAAAATTAATGCAGTGTTTTCTTGCACTGTGCATATGAAAACCGCTTTGCCTAAAGAAACCTCTTTGAAAGCACAAAACTTCTTATAATAAAACTTACTTATTAAGCTAACTATTAATATCTCTCAACATTTCTGCCATTATACTGATAGGAAACATTTCTGTTTTGCTATGGAAAAGCTGATCGTATTTTTTCATTTTCTTGGATATAATTCTGATTATGTTTCAGTATCTTGGAACAGAAATATAAAGATAAAAATGTAAATTATAATTAACACTTGGAAAGTTTATATTATTATCAGTGACGGTTTTCAGCTTATCTTTTATAAACTGCCATGGATTTATTTCAGACCCCTGAATGTCACATTTGTGATTGTATTTCTTTTGCAGTTTGCATTGGTTCATGAGTGTACAGCCACTGAAGGCATAAGTGGGAAAGACAACCTGCCTTCCTTAAACGCAGGTAAGAATTACAATATCTGTAAGAGACAGCCCTTGCAACTCTATGTCGGGTCCTGAAGAAATCGCACAGATTTGTGGCAGAGTTCATAAATGTCTCTTCAAATACTGCACAGATGTTTAAGTTCAACATTTTAGTGTTTTATACATATTTGACATTATCATTTTACTGAGAAATTTGAATAAATGTGTGTCAATTATGCTTTCTGAAGCAGTGCTGAAATTTTCATCTCCTACATCTTTAGTGTTCAATGATTGTCAAGACTGTCAGTGACTTCCATGGGCATGGAATCAACATCATAAGTTTGTGTCATGTCATTGCATGGCCTTCTGTTAAATAATTATGCATTATTTGTAAGTGAATACCTGGGACAATCAATCTCTCTCATAGCTGATGAAGTGGCAGTTTCAGTTTGATCTGGAAACTATCTATCCTAGAATGAAGGGAGCTGTTGGCAGGGCATTCTCAATTCTAGGTCAACTCGGGGATTGAGTTCATGGTGTTAAACTATATATATTTTTATTTCATTATGTTGAGAAATATTACATGCTGATGCTGCGCCACAAAACTTTTATTAGCCCAAGTTTATGAGTCTCCATTACTCTGTAGTAACAATGTCACAAATAAGTTATATGGGTCATCTAAAACCACAGTGCAGTCAAGAATTCTGTGTTTGCTGCCTACAATTGAGGAGGAATGTTACTGAAGTTTTACAACTTTTTAAAATCTTTACTGAAACTTTTTCATCTGACTTCTCTGATAGGGCAGACTTTCTGAATCGGCTTTACAGTCTGAAGAAAGCACTAAAAACTGCCAAAAATTGAGTTCTTCCATATATGCATGAATACTGTATTTTTTCTGTGAGTTGTTGAGACTAGATCAGAAACAGAAAAAGTATGTTCTACAGAAATAGATTTATTTTCAGCAATTCAAGGTGAGAAAGATGTTAATTGAGAATTTCTGGATGTGCAGGAACTACATCTGGCTCCAGAAATTCCTGAACTGGAAATAGCTGGAGGCAGGGAGGGTATCTTGTGTCTCTAGGTATCTATTTATGGCTTTTCTTGGAGACAAGATGCAGAGCCAGTTGAAAGATTTGGTCTAACCCAGTGCAGTTCTTTAATTCTGATTCTATATGTCATCTAGATTAGTGGAACTTGAAGAAATGACATTTCTGTTCAGAGAATGATACTGATTCACAACTGATTTTTTTCTGTTTGTTGCCTCTGTTGTATAAGTTTGATTGGGGTTTTTTGTTGACTTCTTTTGTATAGAAAAATGCTGTAGGTTGTGAATGTATTTTGTTGGAACTTTCAAGGTAGATGTCAGTTTTAGGAATATTGAAGTCTAGATCAATTTGTCAAGAATATTTCCATGTGATTCTATAGTGTATCTAGACAGCGTTTTCACATTTATTATTGTGGTATACAAATGCAATATAAAACCAAAGCCCACCCAACACTACTAGGGTTTATAAAGTCAAACATACCATGGAGAGCTTTTTTTTTTTTTGTCATTTTTTGGGTTGTTAGGTTTTTTTTAAAGAATTGAGGGAAAAGAGGTGCTTATGCAAGAAATGACAGCATGCAGGATATTGGGAAGAGTTTACACTCACAGGAAGTTTTTTCTGATAAATAATTAGTCTTCAGTCTGTTTCCTGTATTTGTGACTTCTCATCCAGCATTGCCTCCACTTTCCTGCTGACACCAGGCACTGATTCCAGGTTTTGTTAGTCCTGCTCTTTTTATTGAATTCCTGACTTCTTTTCTTAGAAAAATTTTAGCTCTCCTTTTATACTGTCAGCCTCTTTCCCCAACCCCCATGCTTCTTGCCCAGCATGCCTCCGTGACTGGGCTTCATGTGGATTAAGGCTCTCTGTGTTGCCTGGAGACAGACTGGATTTCTCATATGGATACCTGTGCAGAAGTATCAGGAAACCTGATAACATCAACAGTGCCTGCACTGCTTTCCCTGCTGTGTTCATACAGAGCTACCCCCAGAACAGTATATTTTCCATATACATATATTTCCATATACATACACATGTACATGTGTATGCTGTTGTAAAGCTTTCTGGTACTTTCTGTTTCTTGTTGTTTATCAGGCCTTCAAAATGATGAAACTGAATAAAAACCGCCTCTGTGAATCGTTAAGCCTGTAGGTATAGAAGCACGCTGGCATTCTTTTGAAATTTAAATCTTAGGATAGGGAACTCGCAGCCCTCCAGTGAGTTATGAGATGCTTATTGAGTGAGTGGGAATGAGTAGTGGATTTCAGAGCCTTATCACTATTCCATCTATACCCCAAGAGATTGAATTTACGTCTCAAAATTCAGTTATTTATTTATAATGCTGTAGAGTTTGCCAGTTGTTTGCATGTAAACAAATTGCATTCTAAATTTAAAAAAAAAACAATAAAAGCAATTGAAATTAAGCAAAATTAAGAAAGCTGTAATTATTATTTCTGAGGTAATACATATCATATACCTATGCTGCAAAGAAAGATATAAATAGAAAAACTGTTGGTAAATTAATATATGGCAGAGATATGCTTTGATCTATGTTCAGTAGGGATTGAAAATAAAACCAGAGCATTCAATCTTTTATTATTTTTTATTGTACTTTCAGGGGAAGCAATGTGAAGGATATTGCATGGAATAAAAAGCACAGAGGTCTTCATGTTTAAAAATGAGAATGTCCAAAAATATGGATGGGTAAATATATGGCATTGGCTTTTAGGCTTGATGCTCTAGAGAAAAGCTTTTAAAACAGGGTTTTCTCTTTTTTAACCACTGCAGTTCATGTGGATTTTGGGTTTTTTTAATGCCTCTCATGATCACTGTCTAAATACAGGAAGGATTATGATTATAAAACTTCCACTGATTTTAATCACTACTTTTTATAAAAGCCAATTCTAGTCTTGCGATTCTTATTGTACATGCATTCTAGAATTTGGTTCTAGACAGTTTGTTATAGTTAAGAATTAATTATTGTTGCAATTGGAGAGGAAGATACTTCTGAGATTTTTATGGAATTGCATGCCTTCAGTAGTTCTGTTTATAAGGAAAACATCAAGTACTATGCAGCTTTTATTGACAATCTTAAGCTTTAGAAATATTGCGTATTGGAATTATTTGGGAAAAATTCCCAGGCTTTTTTTCTGACTTTGTAAATGAAATTTTCTTCTTAAACCCATGGAGATATGATTTGACCATTTAAAAAAACTTAAAACACACTTGAGATTATCCCCATCTGAAAATTCAGACCTGAATCAAAGACGTGAAAATTCAACTAGTACCTGGAGAGGAGTTTAATAATTCTAACAATGATAAAAGTCACAACTTTGAATCCATATTTTCAGTGTTCTTTGTCCCTTGCTGCAGTCCTGATGGGTTTTCTGGGGTTTGTTTTTTTTCTTTGTGATGGCAGTGACAGGGGGGAGATGGGAGGAAAGAGATTTTTCAGCTACATATTTGCATTAGGTTCTCACAGATTAATGTGTATTTTTCAGTGTTATAGATTCTGAGTGTGAATTTAAGGGCTGCTCTTGGAAAAAATCCCTTGATAAACTCCTTAGGAAGTAGATATAAAAAGGTAAAATAAAGAGTCGTTTGTGTCTGGTGCATCATAATTTAAAATGTCCAGGTAATATACTGATCAGTAGGCACAAGAGAAAAAAACAATACCAACCCAAAATTATAATCTGGTTTGGCAGTTTTCTGTTTAAGGCCAGACCTGAATTAGCCCTTAGTTTCCTGAGCTCTCCCTGACATTTGAAAATTTGCATTCCCTGCCTTATTAATGGGATATGATTGCTGCAATACATCAGCTTTGTGAGTTGTCAGAAACTGTTAATGTTATCGATGAGACTGATTTAATTGTTTACAAGAATCTCAGCAGAAGAGAAGGATAATAGGAAATATGCATTGCCACATATTTTAACAAGTGATGTAATAAAGCCTGAACACTTGGTGAAAGTTGATCATAGGCACAGGACTTGGAGTTGTTTTTTTTCTGTAGTTAAATCTACATGGTGAGGATCCTTAAACTCTAAAAGTGTGTGGAAAAATGTTTGAACATTGAGATATTTTGGGTATTAGTAGTAAGAAAAGTTTCTCTTTTTAATATGTCAGAGAAATTAAGCATCTCTTTGGCTTATTTCACAACACTGAGTGAAAATTTAGTTTTTGAAAGTAAAACCACTAAGAACTAAAGGCAAAATGACTCTAAAAAGGCTTATAAAAAGGCAAGAAACACTTATAATGTATTGAAATTAAGAAATAGTTGGCTTCTGATTGTAATGGTGTAATTATAACATCTGTATTGTCTCACCCTTCACAAGAGACTGAAAACAGAATAAAAGTTTTTAAAACACCTCTTAGTTGCTCCATCTCTGGGTAAGAAAAGGGCATAATCCAGCAACAATTTTTCATCAAAGACTAACGATGAAAGACATCTCAGTAGATTGGTGGCAATACAGAGCAGTACAACCACTTAAGCATTGCTCCTTTCTTTGAGTTGCCAGCAATGGGTTTGTTATCAGTATATTTAAATCTCTGGTCTTCTTTTAGGCTTTTCCTAAAGGTTTTTTGTTAAAAAACTTGATTGCTTAGATAGACAAGACAGTTTGTGTACTTCTTATTTTTCATTCTCTATAAATGAGACTACATAAACATTAATGGTGTCAGGGAGTTGTGAATTGAAATGTCTATTAGTAGCTGTCATTTTGACAGCAGCAGTTTCCCCGCAGCACACATGGGGAATGTATTCCTCTGAGTTATAGCCACTCAGTGGCTGATCAATGGGAGCCTGCTGGAAGGCAGCTTTTTCCAGAAGGCTTGGTAGAAAGGTACCAGTGGAGGATTTGGATGGCTATCCAAAGTCATTCTGAATTAGGATGTTGTGGACATGTGTGTTAAATGACAATCATTTGTCTCCAAGTAAGCTTATCAGAGTACTGAAACAGAACTTTTTCTTCCTCAGCTTTTTCCCTTTTTGTTCTTTCTAGAAAATAAGAGCAGGGTGAAAAAAGAAAAAAGAGTAGATTATATGGCATAATTTTAAGATCTGAATGGAAATGTAGCCAACACATGAAAACTGTAAATTAAAAAATGTGATGGGTTTTAAACATAATCTTCCAAAATACCAAGAAATGCGATTTTCTTATGTTATGTTGCAATAGTGATCTGAAAACAGTGTGTGTAACTTATTGACAGGGCTGTTATATTTATTTCTATAATAAAATATTATTTATTTATTTATTATATTATTATATTTATTTCTATGTAGTGGCAGTGTCTTGACCACATCAATGATCAAGGTAACTCTAATATGGTCAAAGGTCAAGTTTCCTTTAATGTAGAAGCATTAAAGCATCTATTTGTGTTAATGATTTGTGTGTGCATGTCAAGGGGAAGATGCAGCTGAACTCTGAGTCCGGTACAATTTATTGGAATTGTGAGTGGTTCTAGCAGGTGGCAAGCAATGGTGGTGACTGTATTGAGTTCATTGTTCATTTGTGAATTCTGTTTTTCCTAACTTCAGCTTAAATGTAAGAAAAGAGAGTCTAATTTACATTCTCACTACTTTGAAGACCTAAATTCAAAGGTTACCTTCTCTGCTGGTAAAATGTGATTTATTGATGTACTAGTAATACTTTGTCCTGCACATGCTGGTATAAAAACTAAATAAAAATTAAATGTTTTTAGTAGAATTTTAATGGTTCTAAAATTAATTTTGTAAGCAAGGGAGAAAATAATAATTTTGCAGGTTGTTGTCATAAATTTTCAGAGTCACATAACCACAGTAAAGCAATGATACTATTTTTCCTCTTTGCAGTGTTGAGAAACCCAGTTTGTAAGCTATATAGATTCCCTACTTCTGACAACAAGTGGATGCGGATCCGGGAACAGATGGCTGAGACTACCCTCTCTTTCCATGTTCCTAAAGAACTAATAAATCTGCACATAAAGGAGGATATGAGAAGGTAAGGAAGAAGCAGCAGCAAAGTAAGTACTAAATTATATTTTTCTGACTTGGAATCATGCAAATGATGAGCTAAAAAATATTAATTTGAAGTACAAAATGGGCACTTTCTGGCTGCTAAGAATTTACAGTTGTAACTGAACAGCAGAATTGACTGCTCAAAATTTTTAGGACTCCAGTGACCTCATAAGTTCTGAGCAATGAACTGTGCTAAAGTGCAGTCATGACTTTAAATCTGTGAACACCACCATTTGGTTAACAGTATAAATATTCTGGAACATTAGCATTTTATAAAGAATCAGAAAATGACAGGGATGTGAACAACATTGTGTTGTGTTCAGCTATGTGTCTGGGTAGAGTTAATAACATAGACAAACATTATGCAATGTAAAATGACAAGTTTATTGTGAATAAAAGAGCAATGAGGATAAAAATGACATGCCTCTAGCTAATCTAAATTAGTTGGCATAAGAAAAGGATACCGATGTTTGTTTGAAACCTTCATGTTTGGCCTTGTAACCAGGAGAGATGTCTGAGAATCATTGCAATCTGTATGGCCTGGAGAAAAAGGAGAATGGGGAACACAGGTGTCCCAAAAGCCTTTGAACATCCAATTTCCCATTGCAGTGATTAAAATGGCAGCCTGTCCTTGAATCCTTGTAAGCTGTGCTGATAAAATTTGGGGAAACACTTTTATTTTAAGTAGTCCAGGGCTACCCTGAAGAAAATGCCTTCTTCTTCCAGTGATAATGGATGATGTAGAAGATATTGCCTCCTTCCTCATGAGAGTTACTTCCCACATAGATGGGCATCTGGTCTCGTGTAAGAGTAATGCTGTGACCTAGTGTTGCATCCCAAAGCCATCCTGTGCACTTTCAGGCAATTCCTTCCTGTTGTGGTTTACAGAGGTTGTTTGTTTTGCAATATAGAACTTCTTTTCTTTTTTTATTCACCCCATCTGTTGCTTCTGTGTGATGTTTTTATGCCAATAGAACAGCATGTGGGAGACTGGAATCTTGATTTTAATAAAGTCATTGGACTGATACATATTTATGCATGGTGATGATGGGTTATAAAAATCCTATGAATTGTTATAATAGTTTATTTTATTCATTTAGTACTGTGTTTAGGCATTTATGGCCTCATCTTGTTTGAGAATACTTATGTGCAAAGTTTTTTTAGTAAGCAATAAAAATAGATTATGCTGAGTCTCACAGTTCATACACTTCCCATATTTTCATTTGCCCCATGGGTAAATGCCTTTTAAATGTTAGAGGATTACTTTAACCACTTTTACTACTACTGCATTATTCTCTCCAAAGGCATAATGCAAGTAATAGCCCTTGTTGTTACTTCATATTATAGAATTCACCTCCCTGGATAAACCTGTAGTAAAAATTCACCATAGTGGGGTTTTCTCCTCACCAAAATAAAGATTTGAGAAAGAAACAGAAGTAAAAGTTGCACAAAGATTGAGATAAGTGCCTCTGATTTTCCTGATTGCCAATGTGGTTGAGCTATTCAAGCCTAGTTGAAAGTGTGGATGTGAAAGAAAGAGAGACAAAGTGATTGATACAGTCTGAAGGAGGAGATAAGACTAACCAAAAGGAGCAACAACATGTAGAATACTAGCAGATGGTGGGAATAGGGGCGTCTGTGTCATCTATCATCTTATAAGTGTATGGGTTGGAACTTCAGCTTTGTCTGGGCTTTCCTTTTCAAAATAATAGTGAAGATGTGTGTTCTTGTGGAGTCCTTACACTTGTAATCTAGTAAAATGTGGGAGGAGGATGCTACTATATTAGGTGTTGCACTCACACAAAACATACACTGCACCATCTTCAGGCTATTCTCTTCTGAAGTATTCTTCTCTGTGTCTTTTTCCTGCAGTTAGTATAAAAGGATAAATATTTTTGTCTCAGAAGCCACTTATCATACTCAGCCTCTTTAATTTTATTTTTATTGTGGCTTCAATATAGTCAGGTCTGAAGCAATTACCTATAAAAATATACAAGTAAGTGTTAATCCTATTCAGTATTAATTATAAATGGTAGTTTAAATTCCCTTTTCTCGCAGCTCTTAAGATTGTTTATCTTTTGATAAAACACCAGTGTTGATTGCTAACCAAACCCTTTCATTTACCGACACGATGCTTTGAAATATGTAACCTCTAAGGGTATTTAACTTCGGATTTCAGCATGAAATAATGTTTTTAAAGAAATGCATGAATTGAAGATTTTATCCTTCAAGCCTCCCTGGAAGAAATTTTAGTAGGACCTCTATGGTAATTTTTATTGTTCTAGTAAAGGTCATACAGTCTGCTTTGCTGGTTTTTATTAGAAAATTATTTCTGTTTCCTCTTTGAGGTATTCCAATGAGTCCTTTCTGCTGTTTTTAATATTTCTTTTCACAAATCTGGTCTAGATATTTTACATGTGTCATACAAGATTAGTCAAGTGGTTCTTTGAACCTAATGATTATAAAAAAGTCTTAGCTTACAATAACTTTTCAGGAAGTTGATTGACCTGTATAATTGAAGGTTGCAGTTGTAGATGCAACTGGTGTAACGGGGTCAGCAGAGAAAGAGATTTGGCTGAAAGGAAATTCCACCTATACTTGAATTTGGCCCATGGCATTTGTGATCACAACTCATAAGCAAATTTCAAATGTGAATTACTGAACTTGAACCCTCTCTCCAGAGTACAAAGCACAAATGCAAGCTTTCTCCTGCATCTGAAATGACTGTCCTGTCCCATCAACACTAGGCTTTCTTTTTTTTTGTGCAAATCTATGCAGTCTGTGTTTTATTTCTTTCATGAAACATTTTGAAACTATGACAATGTTCAGACTGTCTGAAAAGTAAGTTTATTTTTTTTTTTACTTCCTCTTACTACAAAACTTCTACTGAGAAATGGAGCCCCAGGCATTGATGCCATGTGTTGGGAGTAGGCTTTGATTTTTTTGGAAGTTTGGAAGTTGGTATTTACTTGACTTGTTTTTGAGCAGTGGCATTGTGAAAGTGTTGTATTGATAAGAGGTGATAGCATTTAATCAAAGTGATTCTGGGTAAACTTACTATGACTTTTGAAGATATTTGAACCAACCACATTCAGAGAGGCACTGTTACTATGCTTATCCAGTCAAGGATTTTCACAAAATTATTTCTTGTAACTACCTTGTTTTCAACACTTAAAAAGTTCCCAAACCTGTCAGTAAAATGTAGCTCAAATGCATACAAATGCAGTATTTACCTCATCGTGCATCAGAAAGGATATGAAACTTTTCTTACTCTCCATCAGTTACTGCATAAAGGAATATATGTATGTGAACATAAAAGTAGCTTTACTTCTGTAAACAGTGTTTAGACAATTGTCCTAATGAGTCAAGATCAGTTTTAAACCCCGTTAATTTAGAAACTAAAGGATAAAGTATTGTAATGAATGAACACTGCATAATTTTCTCTCCTCTTGATTTCACTGTTCACAACCAATTTTGGAAGATACGGCCTCTGTCAAAGTCTAAGGAGGGCTATCATAGGTGACTTAAGTAAAATTTTCTGGATTTTGCTCTGATTTTGGGTGTTTAAAGTTGTACTGCACTGGAATGGAGTGGCATTACTTGATTTTTTGGTGACAGTTACCTCTACATAACGTTACCTTGAATTTAGCAGTGCTGTGTGGCAGCAGCTGTCTAGTCACAGAGAGCAACACATAACTTTCCCAGGCATTGTCCTGGGAAAGTCTGTGGGAAGATCAGAGAAAAGAACGGTAAACAATTCTTACCTTCACTTGCTGCACCTGTTGTTGTGAACATGTGGAATGTGTTATGGAGGCTTGTTTACCAAAGGGTGGTTTTTTAATTAGCCAATGATGATGGTGTTTGGACTGGAGGACCAATTAGGTCCACCTGTATCGTAACTGTCTATAAAAGCAATGGGTTTCTTAATAAGTGTAGTATAATAGAGTGATTGATCAGCCTTCTGTGAATCATGGAGTCAATGCTAATTATTGCCTGGGTGGGGATCTGCGACGACAGTGCTGAATCTATAAAATGCTAACTTACGTTTTATATTGAGACTGCCCTCTCAGAGAAGGCTTTTTTTATAAGATCCACACAGGTTTTAAGACTCCGGAGAAATCATTCAGTACCATTTAGCAAAGGCTGCTAAGATTCCCAGATGTTATATTTGTGCACAGCATTCCCTAAGGAAGTCCATATTGAACAAATTAGAGCCTCCCACAACATAGTGAAAGAATGGAAAATTGAAGTGAAAAATTTTGTCACTTTGTGTCACTTCAGGCATTAGGGTGACTAAAAAAGCTTTGTACAGTTTTATGATGTTGCTTGTGTCATAGAGATCCTCGCTCTCTGAGGAATTATGCAGCAGTTTTATGATGCTGCTTGTGTCATAGAGATCCTCACTCTGTGTTTGGAATTATGCATTCTGATTAATAAATTGGGGGAAAAAAGAAAACAGAAACCCAGAAAATGTTTGAATGGTTGAGTAATTGTTCGATTAATAATGCGATCAATCTTGCCACATACATGACTCCAAGCTGAAAGAAGGAAATAAAGTTTTAAATGTAAACTGTGAAAATAAAATTATTTTGCTCATATCGTGCAACTGAAGCAATATTGTCTAAAGCTGATTCCACTGTATTCTGGTGAAACAATCAAAATTGAAAAATAACCAAACAAAAACATCCTAAAACAGTTCTAGACACTACTGCTAATTACTAAAATATAATTTAGGATAAAAGGGTAAATTCCACAGATGTCATTCTAAGTATTACTGAATTCAAGACTCTGCAATTGTCTGGTGCAGGAGAATGACCTTCTGCTATTAGATGCAAATCAGACAATTGACTCCAAATGATCATGCTCTTTGAAGATGTTGAGGTTTTGAAAGAGAAACCCAAGTAATAAAATATCCAAGGAAGGGAGAGAGTTTAGTAGGGAAAAAGTTTAAGGCAGGAATGGAAGCAAAATGGTCTTAAAGCAGGAAGGGAGAAATGAGTTAAATTTAGCTTATATATTGTCTACACTTTTGTATAATAAAAAAGGGATGGTGGTGGATAGAAATTAAAAAGGAACTTAAAATTTTCATCTCCTAGCAACAGTATAAAATCTTATCATGACTTTGCAAACCCCAATCTGTTCTCCTCACATGTATAGGAAAAGAGACTTTAAAATATTTTTAAATGTATTTGTTGCCTTTTTTGGGGTGGGTAGTTTGCTCACGTGGTTCTGGTGGGATTTTTTTTGTCTCTTTTTTCTGCTTTGCTTTTCTCTTTTTCTGTTTGTTCGTTTGATTCTAAACAACTGTTCAGGGCACGCAAAAGGTAAGCACAACCTACATTGTAATTTTTAGTTGCCTGTCAGGTCAGGCTTACCGAAACTTGGAATAATTTTGGGAAGTTCTATAAGAAGACAAAAATGGCAATTGTTTTCAAGAGAGTCTAAAAGAAAATTATTAGTAAAGAAAGAAAAACATGCCTTTTTTTTTTTTTTTTTTTCTTCCCTTGTTGACTCCTCCTTAATAATTATTTGTCTGTTTTGGAAACAATAGAGTGAAAAAACTAGGAGTATTTTATTTCTGGAGGGAATGTTATATTGTTTGTCTGGAGTTTATTGCCTATATATCACAGAAGCATATCTTGTAGCAAAGAAAAATGAGAGTCATTTTATCCAATGCTGTTCTTAAAAAAAAAAAAAAGATGAAATGGCTATCCATACATTTTAAAGGGAACTTTGTTAGGAAGAATAATTCCTGTGCTCCTTTCCTTAGAAAGAAGCTTCTAAACTTCCTTTACGTATGAATGATTGAGGCATATCCCAAAGCTTATAGTGTATGTTTACTCCAAAGCTCCTATTTGATAAATATTCAGAATTTTTATGCTGTTATAATATTACAGAAGTTTTGCACATATAATCTGCAGAAATGTCTCCTCTTGTTTTGAATCCTGCTAAGCTCTTTGCTTCTGATGTTTTGCGAAAGTAGATTTCAGAAGCTAATTTTGCTTGGTGGAGGCCAAAATCTCTTCATTTTTTAGGTTTTGAATTTGTCATATTTGCTTCACTAGGAAACACATCATTGGATTTTTGAAGCTGTATGTATAAAAAATTGCTACTTGGTCTTCATACAGCATTTTCAGTTTATGTGCTTTTATCATATGTTCTCTTAATTATCTCCTCTTCTTTTAATTGCACTGATCTTTTCAACTTCATCTTTCAGTTTGTCGGGATTTGTGTCCGTAATGATGCAAGTGGCTATTTTTGCTGTTTGCTTTTCTGAGACAGAGTAATCACACCCAAGAAAGTTCTTTGAGGGATTGCCCCCTTTTCACTCCTCTTGCTCATCTTAACATCTTGCTGATGTTTTGCATTATTTTAGTCGGAGTTTCGGAGACAGGCGACTTGACACTCCGTGTTCTTGCAGCAACAGCCAACTTTATTGACATCTCACTTCCTTATATACATAAGGAGCTCATGAGGTTAATCCTCAGTGGCTGAGCCCGTTACCTCCTGGTTAACCAGCCAATAGCAGCCTGAGTCCCCACTGGCCTGGGCCTGCTCTTACTGGTTGAATTACATAAGTAAGGTAATTATATAATTAATCATGTATTTCAGTTGGAATTATTTATACTGTGAGGCGTACAGGCCAGCTGTAGGCCACCACAGTTTCCCCTTTTTGTTTTTTAGTACTAAAGCAGTGTCTGTCATCCCCTGCAGGCACCTTGCAGACAAGATGACAGACATGGCATTGTGTAAAAACCTCAACCTAGGCCTTGAGAGGCTTGAATGAGGCCTTTAATTCAATTCAACAGGCCCAGCCACTTTTTAGTTGGTGATGTATCCCATATATTCTTGAATTTGTAACATTCACTCCTGGGAGCTGTCAGGTGGGCGGCTAGCAATCAAGTCATCAGAATGGCATGATGCGGGCTCATAGCTTAAAGGTTACATATTTACAACTTAACTCTAAAAACAGGAAACAACTTAATCTAAAACCAGGAAACATTTCAATTCTCAGAACTGTGGGAAAAACAACCAACAAGAAAAACAATCTGTCTCAAAATCTCCAAATCAAGTCCTCACATTTAAAAATATACAAAACCTTGATGTCCATGAATAGATAAAATCCTTAAATAAATTTGTCATTTCAAGAAATTCCAGTCCTCTGTGTGGCACATGTGCAACTTATTTAAGTCACTGCTCCTCAACATCTGCTGGAGGATCATCATGAGGATATTGTCTCTGGTCCTGAGCACAACATAGGGCAGGACGGACACACCTGGCAGGAATCCACTGTGTTCTGCTGTCCACAGAAACACATGCATACCCATGTCCCTGTGTAATGAGGTCCCATGGATCTTCCCATTTGTTTGTCATAATGTCTTGTATCATTACCTTAGGTTTGGGTGAATGGGCATCACCAGATGATTGCAGTGACAGGAAATTATTTGAGATTACTGGGTTTTGAGATTGCTCAGGTACTGTTAAATGATTTAATGTGTAAACAGCCTTGGCCACTTTGCTTTGTGGGGTTTCACCACACATTCCCCCTTTTTGTTTTTCTAACATGTGTTTTAAAGTGCCATGTGCTCTTTCTACGATGACCTGTCCAGTTGCTTGTCAGGGAATACCATTTTGGTGGGCCACACCCCAGAGCTGTAAAAATTGTTTCGTTTTTTGTGATGTGTATGCAGGTCCATTATCTGTTTTTATGTTATGAGAGATACCCAAAGCAGCAAAGGCTAATCTCCAATGTGCAATGGCATCCCAGCCTTTCTCCCCTGAAGGTACTGATGCCTATATGGCAGAAGAAAAAGTATCCATTGACACATGCACATATCTTAATTTTCCAAATTCTTGAATAGGTGTGACATCTGTTTGCCTGCCTTGTAGTGCTTTTAATCCACGGGGATTAACCCCCATCTGTAATGGAGCAGTGTGTCTCTGGCAGTCAGCATGTGTTTACTATGTTGCGAGCTTCTGTGCTGGAAAGCAGAAATTGTGTCTGCAGGGCTCAAATGCCTTGGTGAAAGAACGCATGTGATGCCTTTACCTGAGCCAGCATATCTGGCTCTGGTGCTGTCCAGCTTGGTGGTCTGCTCGTGCGTTGCCCTCTGTAATAAAACCTGGGAGATTTGTATGACTTCTAATATGGAGGATATAATAAGGGCAAGGTCTGGCTTGAATGGTGTGCCACAAGGTTTTTTGTCACTGATATGGGTCAGGCCGAGGTAATAAGTGACATAATCTCCCAAGGCATTCACAGAAGGCTATTTCCCTTTATTAAGAAACCCATTGCTTTTTATACCCTAGTTTGCTACAGGTGGACCTGATTGGTCCTTTAATTAAAACACCATCACTATTGGCTGATTAAGAAACCACCCTTTTGGTAAACATGTCTCCATAACACATTCCACATGTTCACAACACCAGGTGCAGCAAGTTAAGAATTGTTTATAATTCTTTTCTCTGATCTTCTCACAGCCTTTCCCAGAATGATGCCTGGGAAAGTAGTCTGTTTCTCTCTGTGACCAGAGAGCTGCTACCACAGTTTTTAGCAAGCCAGATAATTGTGTGTTGTTAACTTCCTTTAGTAGAGCTCGGTCCAATTTTTGTGTTATATTCTGCAACATATGCAGAGTCAGTAACTATATTCAAAGGAGTGTGGGGAAAATGCTGAAAAGCCATAGCTACAGCATGTAGCTCTACTAACTGAGGTGACCCATTCTCATGTCCTTCCAATATTTGCCAATCATCTCCATCCTTCTATGTCACAATGGCCTTTCCTGTTTTCCCAGACCCATCAGTGAATTCAGTAATGCCTTTTAAGGGTGTTCGACTGTTCAGGGGTTTTAGAGATAGCTCAGTCGTCTTACTCATTTGCAGCAATATATGACTTGGTAAATGGTAGCCAATTTGCCCCTTGAAATTTTGTAAAGCACTTTGTAAAGATGTGCTGCTGGCATAGCACCATTCAAATTCTTCTTGCTTTACAGGTAGAATGATTTTAGATNTTCCACTTCCCCTCTGAAGAAATTCCTCCCGAACCCAGTAGTAGAGAGGGGGAGAAGTTGCGGAGAGCTTTGTTCCTATAAAGAGCTCCTTTAGAGATGTTTTCCCCTATTTTGTCCTAAACCAAGACAAAAATAAACACAATAATACACACTTCCAGGTACACCTGGTGGACTTGTCTATTTGTGAGAGCCTGCCCTACTCTTTCAAGAGCAGCTTTTGCCTTTGGGGTCAGTGTCCTGGGAGATGTTAAATCAGGATCACCCTTTAGAAGGTTGAACAAGGCTGCAAATTGTGGAGTGGTCAATCCAAGATAAGGTCTGAGCCAGTTTATGGTACCCAAAAGTTTTTGAGCATTATTTAAATTTTTTTTTTTTGTTGAAAATGGAATTGTCTGGGGCTGTGTAGTCTGATTCATAATTTTGAGCCTGAGGTACGTCCAAGGTGGTTGCTGCTGTACCTTTTCTGGTGCCTCTTGCAGTCCACATGCTTTTAATGTTTGCATCAGGCTTGGCCGAATTAGTAAAAGATCTTCTTTAGTTGGAGTTGCTATTAAAATATCATCCATATAATGGTAAGAGTATGCCCCTGGGAATTTTTCCCTTACTGATGAAAGAGCCTGTGCAATATACCATTGGCAAATTGTGAGGTTTATCGTACCTTGAGGAAGAACTTTCCATTGATAATGCTCCACTGGTGCAGTGTTATTAATGGAAGGCACGGTGAAGGCAAACTTTGGGGTATCGTTTGGATACAGTGGAATGGTAAAGAAGCAATCTTTTAGATCCACAATTAGGATATCCCAATTGCGAGAGATGGCATACCTGGCTGTAAGACTCCCATGCTCTCCATGACTGCATTGATCTTCCTTAAATCATGAAGCAACCTCCATTTCCCAGATTTGTTTTTTATAACAAACATAGGGGTGTTCCAAGGGCTTATGGATGATTCTATGTGTTCTTGAGCCAGTTGTTCCTGCACCAAAGACTTAAGGGTGTGTAGCTTCTGTTTCTCCAGGGGCCACTGTGGCACCCACACAGGCTGAGTGGTAAGCCACTTTAAGGCTAGTGTGGGAAGTTTCACGCCATTTAGGACAGTGGCCCCCGTTAAAAATCCATCCCCACCTGGACTCCCCAGGCAGATAAAACATCCCTTCCCCACAGGTTAAGTAGTACTGCTATGGTGTAAGGTCTAATGGTAGTTGTTTGACCCTCAGGATTTTTTACTAATGCAGGTTTACTGCTCAAACAGCTCTGTGTGATCCCTCCGAGACCAGCAACAGTAGATTCTGCAGGCTCAGTGGGCCATGAAGAAGGCCAGTTGTGGGTAGAGATGATAGTGACATCTGCTCCTGTGTCAGTCAACTCTCAGAGGTCAGTCAACCTTTATTTGGGAAGGCCTTTCCCGTGGCATTGTGATGGTATGTTGGGCCTCTGCTCACCCACGACTTAGGTCCAAAATACCTGGGGTTCTCCCGTCGATCCAAAGTCCTGGTCTCCTCGCACCTTGGGATCTGTATGTGGCACACAAGACTTAAACAGGATAAGCTGGGCAACTCTGGTTTTCTCAGGGATAGTCATGGGTGGAGTGGGGATGGAAACCATAGCATGTGAAGTCTGAGTCAATAATACCAGGGTGAACTTAGATACCTTGCATCATAGCACTAGACCTTCCAATCAACAGTGCACTTAATCCCTTTCTGATAGGTCCCCGAACTTTGAGAAGAATCTTATGCATCTTTGAGTTGCTTATGGTTACTGCGATGGAGGTGAACACATCCATTCCAGCTGCTCCTTGAGTCCTTCCTGTGAGCTGGTCACATAAGCCTGCACAGGAAGGCAAGGAGATGCTTTTGTCTTTGCGTGTCCCCTCTTTGCACTGGGCCTTCTGTTTCCCTGGTCCTTGCAAGAATGCCCGTTAGAATGAAATTTTGATCTACATTGTTTGGCCGGATGACCAGATTTTCCACACCGGTCGCAAATTATGTTTATATTCTTGTGTCCATGAATTGTCCCTGTTATGATGAGTTTATAGGAGCAACTTGCCTTCAAATGGCCTTGCTGTCCATATTTATAACACTGAGGTGACACTCTTACAGCAGCTGCTATTGAATTACCTAGTAAGATCATATTGTGGGAATGAGAACCCACTTCAGCGCAGGCGTTTATTAATTCATTTAGTGATAGATTTTCATTGGCAACAGTTCTATGATTTTTCTGCAATCCTCGTTGGCATTATCTTTTGCCAATTGTAAAATTAGGGGATTTCTGATCTCAACAGTAACAATTTGTTTCTCTATCACATCTTGCGATCTTTCAATAAACTGTAGATATGGTTCATTAACTCCCTGCCTAATCTTTGAATATGTTTGGGTTGGATTTGCCATATTTACTACCTTAAATAAAGCTTGTGTACCCAATTCCTTGACCTGTGCAACACCAGTGGCTGCAACCTGGCCTGGAGTCATGGATCACCTGCTGGTGGCAGCCCCAGAAGTTGAGAGATCCCTGCCTTGTAATGTGGATCTTCTTTTGGAAAATCTAGGCTTTTTAATTGCTGTTTTTCCACGCTGCTTTTCCATGCCAATTCAAACACCATATATTGGACTGTTGAAAACATTAATTTGGCGAGCTGTTTTATATCAAATGGAGTTACTTCCTCTGTTGTTAAGAAATGTATCATATTAGCAATGGCAGGCGAACCTAAACCATGCTTGGCACCAAGCTGGTGCAGCTCAGAAAGAGCTGGCCACTGGAAAGGGGTGTTATTTGTCTAGAGCAGTTCTGTTGCTTCTTACTACGGGGAGAACTGCAAGTGTCCTGTCCTCTGGCTCCCAGCCCCCAGACATGGGCACATCAATGAGTTCTGCCCCTTCGAAATCCCTATCTGCAATAGTGGCTTGTTTTACCTTCTGCCAGATTGACACAGGATTGAACAGGGCTTTTGGCAACAAGGCAAGGGCAGCACTTTTGTGGTGTCCTGCAGAGGGACGGTGGTTCTTGGTCTCTCTGCCAGCCTCCTTCATGCCCCTTGCTGGTGTACATTCAAGGGACAGCTCCGGCTCTGGTAATGGGGTGCACTCGCGGCAGTGGCAATTTGAGGGTTCCCAGGCTCTCTGCTTCTTCTGGGTATGATAATCGGTCGGGACTCTGGAAGTCCCGAGCCCGCCCACGAACTACAACAGCAGCTGGGCATTCCCATGGGAAGAGGGACAGAGGGTGCGGTGTTGGGGCAAACAGGTCTGGGAGGAAGCGGTTCTGGTGCACCCGGGGTCTGTGCAGGCGCTGCTGGAACTGTAGGGCGCTCTGTCACCATGGTAACTGTGCAGCCAGCACAACCAAGTGCTGCCTCAGAATGCCCGCTTGTGACAGCCACAGTGCATGGCTCAGCGGCAGGCAAGGCTTGGCGGCAGCTGCGTGCCGGGCAACAGCCAGCGACAGGCACCTTTCCACCGTGATTTACAGCAGGGCGCAGGGCGACAGATATGGCTCAATCATAGCCAGGCATTTCGCAGCCGCTTGAAGTCTCACAGTGGCTGGGCATAGCCTGGTAACAGGCATGGGCGGCTCCCCAGCAGCCAGGAATGGTTCCACAGTCAGGTGCCCCCCCACAGGGGCAAGGTGTTGTCCTGCCAGGGCCGAGCATGGTCTTGCCATGGCTAGGAACGACTGTAGGAGTGTTTTCAGGTGCAGCAAAGCACTGAGAGGTGGCTCTGCCATAGGCAGAGGCAGCTACAGGGGTTTCAACCGCTGCAACATGGCACAGAGGAGCTGGAATCTCACGGGCTGGGTGCCGCTTCTGTGATCTCAGCCAGGGTGGCAGGGCACAGCAGAGTGGCAGCAAACTCTGCTCCGCAGCCAGGCACCATCCTGCAGGGGCAAGGCATCTCGCAGCGGTGGCAGTTGGGTGCCTCGCAGTGGCTGCAAGGGCAAAGCACCTCCCCGGTGCTACTAAACGCCACTTCTGGGGTCCCAGCCAGGGCAGCAGGGCACAGCAGAACGGCAGAGCGCCTGTTCAATGCGGCTCTGCAGCACAGTGTCTCTCTGCCCCCTGGACCAGCGGTAGTGTGCTCTGCTGACAACATGTGCTGCTCTTGGGCAGTTATGGAGGTTTCTGCCAGCACAGCAGAACAAGGGGCAGCAGAGCGCAGAGCAGGAAAGTGGCCAGTTGTTATAGGGGTCTCTGCAGCCATGGCAGGGCACGGAGGGGCTGCAGGGTGCCCATTCAACACAGTGTGGCTGCTTGGGGCATCTCCACCACCAGCCGCAGGGATGGTGTGCTCCGCCAACAACACACTCCCACCTGGGGTGGTGACACAGCCCCAGGCGACTGGGGCCACTGGGCAACTACCCCCGCTGGGGTAGCAGCATGGTCCCAGGGAGTGTCAGGGCATTCCCCAGGCAGGTCACCCCTGCCTGGGGATGCTCCATGGCTCCGCCTGGCATGCTGTGGTTTCTGCACTCATCCTCTTCCTTCGCTCGCCTGGCACAGCGTCTGCTCCCCCCGCTGCCTCCCCTGGCGCTGTGCTTTTGCCATTCGCTTCAGTGGGCGGCGCCAGCTGCAATGCCTCTGCCGTCCTCACCAGCTGCTCACTCTGCAACTGTTTTATCATGTCCATTATGAATCTCCAGGGTTTAATAACATTAATGGCAGAATCATCTCCTGTAGAGGCAGCTGTGAGAGCGTATCGGCCAGCCTGCTCCCAAGTTTTTAAATCTAGGGCGGCCCCTTCCAACACATCCAGTCTGTGGCTCTCATACCACATTATTAGGGCTAATAAAGCCTGTTCATCATATTTTTCAAATCTATTCTTTAAAATAGGATCCCCCTGCAAGAGGGGGTTCTCCGGTTTCGAAGCTCCTGCTCCCATCCTGGCGGTGTCTTCCACTTACAAAAAGAAAAAGAATAAGAGGAAAAAAAAAGGGGGCGTTCCAGACCAATCACTCTCTGCGCCATTCTTCACAGCTCAAAGGCTGTGGGCAGCTCCTCCTCGTTGCCCCGTGGTGCTGGACACAGCTCTTTGCAGCTGGAAGGTTGCAGGCAGCTCCTCTTGGCTGCCCCGCTGTCTCCCCACTCTATTGGTGGCAGCTGTTGTGATCATGTCGGGGTCACCAATTGTCAGAGTTTTGGAGACAGACAGGCGACTTGACACTCCGTGTTCTTGCAGCAACAGCCAACTTTATTGACATCTCACTTCCTTATATACGTAAGGAGCCCATGAGGTTAATCCTCATTGGCTGAGCCCGTTACCTCCTTGTTTAACCAGCCAATAGCAGCCTAAGTCCCCAGTGGTCTGGGCCTGCTCTTACTGGTCGAATTACATAAGTAAGGTAGTTATATAATCAATCATGTATTTCAGTTATAAAGTTGGAATTATTTATACTGTGAGGCCTACAGGCCAGCTGTAGGCCACCACGTATTTTGATTTATTGTCACTGACTACAGATTTTCACTGTGCAGTCTGCAATGGTGTCTGTATTGTTGGTGGTTCTGAAATTGCAGAAACGAGTTTGTTAGAAATGTGATTTCAGTATTGGGACTTCTTCAAATAATTTTGCAACATGATGCATACCACTCATTCAAAGTACTCCTTACAGAAATCAGGGGGTTGTATTTTAGCACTGAATATGCTTCCTTCAGACTTCTAAGCTGTTGTATCTAAAGTGATGAGCAAGTCTTTTTCTGTTACTGTTGTCATTAGAGTGTGTGGCACAAAGCAGGAGCTGTTTAAGTAGAAATTACCATCATGAATCATACAGGAAATTCATTGTGCCTCTTTCAGGTACTTTTAGTGGTTCACTATGTTCATGCACCTAAGGTATTCTCAAAAATAAAATAGCATGAGTTGGTAAATCAAAGATGGAATCTGAGCCTTGGATTCTCAGCCATTTCTTGATAATGGACTTCTCAGAACATAATTAGTCTGCCAAATGAAAGAATGCATGTGATAACCAAAATGTACTTAAAACAGATGTAAAAATTAGCTAATTAGCTAATATTTAAGGTGGAGAAAGAGGAATGGGGCAGACTGTTTACATCCACATTCTAGTTAGATGCAAACGGATGAAGATTATGCCAAGGCCACCAAGGAATGTAGCTGATTAATGAAGGCAGGAGACAGTGGAATCTCAGACATGTTCTTGGGTGGAGTTTCCATTGGGCAGTGACAGAAAAGACTATCCAAGAGGTAGTTTGAGGAGATGAGCAGCAAGTCAAAGATAAACAGCTCTAGACAAAGCTTGGATTTCATTCTGTAAAATGAGCTTAAGTTGATGCAGAGCACAAGATCTGTCGCAGTGATGAGAGCAATTACCTGGAAAAGACTTTGATAGACGATTTGGAGTGGGGAGATAAGATGATAAATAAATTTTAACAACACAGAGTTTGCTGTAAGCTTCCTGTTCAGTTGACAAGCTATTCAAAGTTCCATGGATGCATTGAAAAGTTGGATCAGTAACTGATTTGCCCTCTGTAGAACAAATATCTATTATGAAGATTAATTTTTTTGTAGCACAGTTATTGTTTGACACAATTACTGGTTGAAGTGTGTTCATAAAGTTATTCAATGAAATAAGTTAACATTAAAAGTATGAAAATATTGTTAAAATTTTCAAAAATTGTGAGTATTAATATGAACTGTAAACTTTCAAAAATGAAAATGATCATGGTTTTTCCACTCTGTTTACTCTTAGAAAAGGCCTTTCATGCAATAATAATAAAGCTTGCTACTATGGAGTATTGTTGATGGAGTTTAGATATAGAAAAGACAACTCTTTTTTCATCCGTAACTCAGAATTGTATTGAGTCGACAACAGATAAACTGTAAAAAACCCACAAGATATAAATCCTATTTAAATCCTCTGTCTTCTATAACTCCATTAGAAAAAGAAATAAAGATAAAAAGTGAGGCTATGAGGCTATTTTCTGAGGAAGTGCTTGTCATATAATCCTGTTTTCTAATGGTTTTGATTTTGCTGTATCTTAAAATGAAAATAAATTCAGAAAATGTAGTCTTTAAAGTTTCCATGCTGCACATCTCTAGATTGCTATAGCATTTACTCTTACTTTAAGCATTGTTGATGTGTCTTTTTTTGTGACATATTGAAGACTGAATTTTTACTTCAGTGATTTGTACATGTTTCTGAGAAGAAACAAATACCAACCTTGTCACCAGTAATGGGGGCAGGAT
Organism: Ploceus nigricollis; assembly: GCA_013399945.1. Taxonomy (NCBI): domain Eukaryota; kingdom Metazoa; phylum Chordata; class Aves; order Passeriformes; family Ploceidae; genus Ploceus; species Ploceus nigricollis. The sequence continues at coordinate 950,275 of VXBC01009842.1, read as the reverse complement.
TTGATATTTCTTGAAAACCTATTAAAATTAATATTGAGGGATTTGAGTTTCCCCTTCCCATTGCTATTGGTGTCAGTGGAGTTAACTCATAGTCAGCCGGTTAAACAAGTTTTTCGGTTTGGTTGGATGTTTTAGTCTGAGAAAAAGTTTTCTATTCCTGCTGTTGTTAACGTCAGTTTGAGACCACCAGTTCTAGGCATGAGCTTAGACAGAGGCAGGGATGTAGTTCTTGGATAGAATACTGTATTCCTATACAGAAGGAGTAGTAAAGTTTTGGAAGCCAGCCAGGTCCAAACATTGTTGCTAAAACTATTAAATCAGACACCATAAATATTAAGGGCCAAAATATTATCACTGCACATAAACAAAATTGCGTACCCTGACAAATTTTACACACTTTTCTGAGAAGGAAGCCCTAAGATTTTAATTGAAAGGGACACCTCATGTTAAGCTGCTAAAAACTGTCAAGGAAAATGGTCACTGAGAATGTTGGGTTTATCCTTTCATATCCCTTCATGGCTTATTCTTATGCTACAACATTCATGGATTATTCTTATGCTACAACATTGCCAGTTTGTATTGTTGAATACAAAGTTGAAAGGTGAAAAGTTGAATTGGTTCGGCTTCAGGAGCAGTTAAATGGCAAAAAGTAGTAATATCATTAACATAAACTGTCAGCAAGTTCATGTGTTGTAATCTTTGTTTCCATGTTGATATTTTCAAGAACGTGTATAAATGAAATGCTTTAATTCTGCTTCCAGTGCAATCTGTTTGGTTTTGACTGTCATCTACACCAGGAGCAGAGTTATTCCCATGGAACTTAATCTGACACTGTTCACACTAATGCAAAGCTAATAATGATGGGGAAAACATCACCAGTGTGTGGCTGTTCTGTTTAAGAAATAATTTTAAGACTTTTTGACTAATGGTCATATCTGCTGCTCGCATAAGTGAACTCTGTGTTCCTGTGCTCTAGACTCACTGGTCTTTTCCTCCCTCTTTCCACCCCTTCTCCCCCATTTTTTCTTTTTCTTCCGTAATTTTTCTGTATGCAAGAGCTGTCCTCTGGAAGCCTTTTTGAAGACTTCCAAGAATTGCAGTGAAACACTCATCTTGATACTCCAAGGAAAATGATGAAAACTGGTAGTGTTTTCTTCTGCAAAATTCCAGGTGTTTGCAGACTGACTCAAGATCTTTTCCTTAAAAGCAGGTCCCACAAAGTGGCTTTGGGAGAGATACAGGAGAAACTTCCTCTGCAAGAGGAAAAACCAAACGGAAAGCCCAGGGTACTAAGCTTGTTTGTGCAGGAAGTTCAAATGATCTCTATTTCACTCAGGTCAGCTCTCAGGAATGTACAGGAAAACTGATAATTTAGTAAAGGATTTCCTTTTGGATTTCCAGTGACATGTGTGGTTACCATAGCGCTACTGTTTTGACCTGATGAGCACTGTAAGGCTGGACATGACATTTTAGGGAACTGGTGTCGGGGTTTTTTGTGTGTGTATGTTTTGTTTTGAATGCTGAAGAAATGTGGTGAGGGCTGGTGTGTTGGTTAAACTGACTTTTGTAGAAACACTGCTAGAAATATTTTTATGAAGTGTTTATGAAAGTGTCCAAAGACTAGTGCATCCAAACAACTATACTGAAATTTTTATGGGAAAAGCAAACTTTGTATTCTTTCCAATGGTGTTTAATATTTCTTCACAAAAAGTTATTTGCTCTGAGCACAGCTCTCTGGAGCCTGGAAGCCTTCTTTCCTCCATGAAAGAAATAGTATTTCATTTTGAAGGTTATTGCATTTATACCAGATGAGTTTTGAACACAAAAATTACTGCATTATCTACTGACATCCTTTATTGTGTACTTGTAAAACAGAGATGAAAAACAGATCTTACAAGCATTCTGAAAACAGATTTTATTTCAATTAGGAAATCTTCCTGATGTTTTGTAGCAAACTTGTTTTAGATTAATTTGGATGAATCTTAATGGATTGATGAATTAATTAGTGCCTTCTCTTTTTGCTTTTTGGTACAGGAATCAGGAACTTAAAGACCTGGGAGAGCTTGCTCCTCACTGGGACAACATGCGCAAAAGTGTAATTGCTCACTGTGATCAGATGTTGAGCATGTACCAGGACACTCTTGCAGAGCTTGGGAAGCATACAGGTAGGAATCTGTGATTTTATCTGGAACATTTAAGAATTTACTGGATTGTTAGCTGTGAAATACTGGCATATACAGAAGGAATAAAATACATAAAAATCTTATAATCAAAGGATGGTTTGGATTGGAAGAGACCTTAAAGATTATCAAGTTCTAACCCACCTGCCATAGTCAGGGACACCTTCCTCTAGACCAGGTTGCTCAAACTCCCATCCAGCCTGGCCTTGAATACTTCCAGCAATGAGGCATCTACAGCTACTCTGGGCAACATATTCCAATGTCTCACCCCCCCTCACATTAAAGAATTTCTTCCTAATGTCTAATCCAAATCTCCCCACTTTCTGTTTGAATCCATTCCCCCTTGTCCTGTCATCACATGATCTTGTAAACAGTCACACTCCAGCTTTCTTGTAAGCTCCCTTCATGTACTGAAAGGTTACAGTTACGTCAGCCTGAAATCTCTTTTCCAGGTTGAACTATTCCAATANATATATATATATATGTATTTTCAATCTTTGGCTAATCAATTTTCAAAGCACTCCATAAAGTGTCATAGACGAGCCAATAAATACAGATAATGAAGGATCCAATGTAATAATTATAACATGCAGGAAAATATTGAAAGGATGTTTTGAGATTAAAAAAAAAAGAGAATACAATCTATTAAACATACACCCTGCAAGACCTGTATTTTGCAAATTGACTTTCTAAAGGGTTTATAATGTTATAGGACCCATTTTAATTGGGTCTTGAGAGAAATAAAGTGGACCTGGGAAACTGAGATTATCCAAGAGGAGCAAATCAGCACATACAAAAGAGAAGGGACATTTATCAGAAAACAAAGCAATCTAATAATTGTAGCAAAAATGAGAAATAATGACGAGGTGTAAATTTGTTCATCTCTATAAATAGTACACTTTATAACTTCAAAAAACAAGATTATAGTCTTTGATTAGAAAAGCAAGCCAGACATAGATTTGACTTAAGTGCAAATAGTTATGTTGGGAGCACATTGTAGCTACTTGAANTCTTGCAGAGCTTGGGAAGCATACAGGTAGGAATCTGTGATTTTATCTGGAACATTTAAGAATTTACTGGATTGTTAGCTGTGAAATACTGGCATATACAGAAGGAATAAAATACATAAAAATCTTATAATCAAAGGATGGTTTGGATTGGAAGAGACCTTAAAGATTATCAAGTTCTAACCCACCTGCCATAGTCAGGGACACCTTCCTCTAGACCAGGTTGCTCAAACTCCCATCCAGCCTGGCCTTGAATACTTCCAGCAATGAGGCATCTACAGCTACTCTGGGCAACATATTCCAATGTCTCACCCCCCCTCACATTAAAGAATTTCTTCCTAATGTCTAATCCAAATCTCCCCACTTTCTGTTTGAATCCATTCCCCCTTGTCCTGTCATCACATGATCTTGTAAACAGTCACACTCCAGCTTTCTTGTAAGCTCCCTTCATGTACTGAAAGGTTACAGTTACGTCAGCCTGAAATCTCTTTTCCAGGTTGAACTATTCCAATAAGCATCTCTGTGACCTCCTCTGGACTCAGTCCAACAGGTCCATGTCCCTCCTGTGCTGGGAGTCCAGAGCTGGATGCAGAGACTCTGGGTCACAGAAAAAGAGAAGTCTTATTTTAGTGTATGAAGAAAAACCAGTCTCTAACTGAAAGTAAGCTTTTTTGAAAGCAGTTGGTCAACTGCTTAAGTATTTATTGGGAAAAAAAAGCTCATGTGTTGCACTAAATGTTGTATAATAATTTCCATTTTGTTTGCAAAAGTGACATTTCTTGTATTTATGATTGTTTGCCATCATCAGAATATTCCAGTTCCAATTTTGGCAGCTACTGTCTAACCCAGTATGGCACTTCCTGTGATTCTGTTTTAAATAATATATATATATATNAGTACACTTTATAACTTCAAAAAACAAGATTATAGTCTTTGATTAGAAAAGCAAGCCAGACATAGATTTGACTTAAGTGCAAATAGTTATGTTGGGAGCACATTGTAGCTACTTGAAATTCAAGTATTTATGAAGTAGAAATTGCTAAGATTAGGGATGTAAGCACAATTTTAATTCAGACTTTTAAGGTCAACATATTTCAAGGCATGCCAAAAACCATTTTGCTTTTCAGTTTAGCCAGTGCAGGGGTCTTTCTTCATCTTAGCATATTGACTGAGTTTGGGTTGAAGTGTTCAGAAGGGCATATAGCACCTGCAAATAAAATTTCTCCAAAATATTCTCATGCTTCCCCAACACAATCTCATGTTGGGCTTTCTGAGCCCAACTCAACCAAACTTTGTGGAATTTAGTGGAGAAGGCTGTTAGGAGACCACCTAATTTCTTTTTGAAATTGAGAGATTGCTGTGGAAGTATGTGGAAACCACATTAGTGTTAGACAGCAATTCTGGTTTGGCAGCATATTTATTGAAAATGGATGTTTAAGAAAGTTAAGACTATTTCAGATTTGAGTTGTTTTGGCAAACACTTTTATCCTCAGTAATGGGAGAATTTTAGAGAATGTAAACCGTTTTATTGTAAGGAAACATACCAGGAAGATATAAGGGTTAGGAAACAAAAAACCCAGTAATTTCAGGTAAATCTAAACCACAGATTTGGTGATATTGGGAGGGAGTGGAACTTTGAAAATTATTTGTTTGTTTCAGTTTGACCTGAAATCATCCCCAAATGATTTCTCCTACCTCTCAATTTACTTTTTTTTCTGTTTCAGTCATCAAACGGAAAAATCTATTGTTCATCCAGCCCTAGAAGGGGGAAAAATGACAGTCAAGGCTAAGGCAATTGAATATTGCTCTCAAAAACTGAACATTATTCCTGCCTCTGTCACAAAGTTCCTATGTAGGCAAATCAGACTTGAGAAGTGGTTAGTGTGTTCTTTTATGGAAGCCTGGCACTAGACACAAGTTGTTTTGCAGAAGTGCTTGGTACTTATGGATACAATTCAGCCCAGTGGGAGCTGTGCTTCCAAAATGGAATGTGATGTTGCATTATAATGAGTGTTCTGCAGGACAAGTTCTTCCATATCTTATATTGATGCATGGTTTCTTAAATGTTTATTCTCTGACATTAGGATGGGTGAAATTATAACTCAACCAGTTAAAATTATTTTATAAAAATTTGTAAAGTCCTTAGAGGCTGTTAATATGTATATAGTAGACAGGTTTGAGGAAATTAATAACCTTGACTTTGAGGGAGGTTTGAGCAACATGTTAAAATCCTGAATAAACACTGAAATTAATGTAGGAAACAAGATATTGAATCACTGCTTTTAAAATGAGCAGCAAAGACACTGAACATTCAATGGACTGGTAAAAGCTCATATGTGATATATTATTGAAGCCCATTTCACAGTTCTTCTTCAGATGGATGTCAGATGAAAGTTGCATCTATATTCTGGTATATCCTAACTTTGAAGAGTTTGATCTTGCAACAATAATAACAAGAACTGTTTTGATTGAGGGAATGTAAATTTTTTTTTAGTTCTTAAATGAAACTTAAGAAGTCACTTAAAATCAGACTATACTTAAAGTTAGTTTTATTGTATGGATGCTATTGGTAAATGCAGATTGATATGTTAATTCCACTGCATGGATCTCATACCTGAGCAAATCTAGTGACTGATAGCAGCTGGGTGGTCCTTATCCAGTAATTTTCTGGCACTGGATGGGAAGGGATACTTGCTTCACAGGTCTTCCCTGAAAAGAGGAAAAACACAGCTCAGCAATGCTGCATATCTTGTGCTCCTGCTCGAGGCAGAAGTGTACTCCTGAAAGCAGGCTCTTCTCCCTCCTACTCTTCTTTCACCTGTCCTTTTAATTTGCTGTCATCTTATGTTCCCCTTGTTCAGCCAGTGTCTTCTTGTATCAGGTCCAGTTATCAATCCTTAAGCTTTGAACTTGGTCTCAGCTGAATTCTCAGAAATAATCTTCCCACCTTCTGTTCTGTTTCCAAATTACTTGCACCCTCCTTCCCTGCCCTATTCTAATTTCTTTACTGATAGTTTGAGTTGCCTTTACTACCCCCCTAATTGCCTGTGTTTTTCAGATGCATCATCAGCAGCTCCTGATTTCAATCTGCATCATGGGGTTTCCTGTCTAATCTAAAATTTTGACTCCTGTGAATTGCTTTTCTTCCTGGCTTTGCTCTTCATCTGTATTAAATTATTATTTTAAGTTCCTAAGCTTAGGGAGTAGCCTAAGCAGACTTGGCTGGTCTGGAGCATCATTGGTGCCCTCTAGCAAAGAGGTTTATATTGGGAGGCTCAGTGCTTAGTCCTGCTGGAAACGATGGCAGTTTCAACAGATAAACACTAGCAAGTCTTGACTGAGCAAGCAAAAAAAATTTAAAATATTTCCTTTACCTTTTTGTGTGGCTGTTTCAAAAAAGGCTGAACCTTGACAAAATTTATTTAAAAATTATATCTGAATGAGTGGAATTTTAGTTCTAATAATTAATAGTTGGCAAAATGATAGGGTGTTGAAAAAGTGGCCTAGGTAAATGTTGGGCTGCCTGAGTTAGAAGACAAGGCCACTTCTCTTTCCTAATCTACACCCTTTTATTTTATACAGATTCTGTATCAAATATCTTCAGATAAATTATATTTTCATACTGTCAGACTTTAATTATATTCCTTTACACTACCATAAAACTACTCATAATCTCATGCTTTTGAAATCTGCAGCCATATTAATTTTTTTGTTTGTTTTTCCAAGGCATCATGCCTCCTGTGAACAAATATATAGCTTTCCTTAAGTTAGTTTGTGTTTCTTTATTTGAGCTTTCTAGGAAGAGCGCATAGCCTATTCAATATAATACTTTTCTTTGAAGAAAAAAATGTTATTTGAAAAAATGCAGTGCCATCATAGCTCTGTAACCTTGTGGTTTTAGCATAGAATAAACATAATGCACATTAACTGCTACATTGTCTCCAGCAGACTGCAGACTGATTTCAGACAGCAGGGAAAAGTATCTATCTCCTAGAATAAAAAAATTAGATTCTTCTGTGAATTAAAAGCTGGTTTGTTGCTTCCAGTATGGATACATGCTGAGACTCAGTTAGTGAACCTTTCATCTCGTAATATACAATTACACATTGAAGGTAAATTAAAGACGACTCCTCACACACAAGTATTGTCCTTGCTTTAAAAGGAATACAAAAACATCTGGGTGCTTAAGACGATGGTTCTTTAAACTTTTGTTTTTCAGGTTCTTCCTTTAAGTCAAGCTGTAGCAAAGGAGAAAAAACACTAGAATTCATCCCAATAAATCTTCATCTGCAAAGAATGCATGTGCATAGTCCTCAACTGAAAGGTAAAGAAACTCCCCAAGTATGACAAAATATGCTTTGAAATACAGTTACACTGAAATTTAGAAATCGCGTCCAAAGTCAAAGCTCTGCAAAGAATTCCCCTGCCTCATCTTCTGATGCCACAAGTTGTGGACATTTACTGCAGATCTTGGAAAACTAAGGGTTGGTTAACTAAATTTCTTCTAAGTTCCTTTCTAAAAATAGATTCCAGGGATATGCTCATTTTGTTCCTATGACACTTCAAGCAAATAAGTAAATGCAGAATATATGCTCACTGAAATGTATTAGTAACCTATGCATGGTTAAAAATATTCTGTTGTAGCAGCGCAGAACTAATACGTCGTATTATGATTCATCACTACGTCATGATTCGTAGTGACACAGTGCACAATGCTCAGTAAGATTCATGTCCTTCTCTGGCACCCACTTTATTTTTCATTGTGGTCCATAATGCTGTAAAAGCCAGACATAATGCTCTTGTTTTAAGGTGGCTTTTCTTCTTCCCCCACCTCCACCCCATCCCCGCCAGTTTGCCACCAGAGATAGTGATAGAGCACAGTACAGTACTTTTCCTCCCAGAGATTGCTGGGATGAGCCCACCAGCCCAGGTGGTGGGAGTTACATGGTTTCATAATGGGCAGTATTACTTCTAAACTTAATTTATCCTATTTCTTAGGAAGTTGTAATGAGCCCAGCACTGCTTGGTTCTAAATCAGCTTATGCAGTGCTACTCTGTCATGCCCACCTACCCCATGTAAGCATTTGCTCAGTGTTAAGTGAAGGTACCTCACTGATCATGCTGAAAATAATGCAAACTTCCAACATCTCCTGGAAAGGGGGATAACTTTCTGTAACATCATCTGTGGTTCTTTTTAACACAGAATTCTGTTGTTGCTGCTTGCATATGATTTTAGCAGCTTCCTTTACAGATCGAAGATTATACTGATAAATATATATGACCAAATCACGGCACAGTGAATAATTTTTTGATAAATTGAGATCTGTTAAATTTGCTGTCACTACAAACACAGAAATTACATTCTGTAAGGTTTTTGCCTTATTAATACCCTCTACATCTAAGATTGTAAAATAATAAGTACAAACGGTGGTAAAACTCCTGCTTTATACTGTGTGAGGCTGATGTTCATCCACTTCTAAGCTGGGACGCAGGGGCTTCCAATTATCTGTTAGATACTGATTGGTTCAATATTTTGTTATTTCTTTTACTAAATAACTATGCCTCCAAACATTTCAACAAGATGGGGATTTATAGTGACATAATGTGACAGCACAGATTTTAATTTAATGTTTTAAAGTTAATTAACTTCAAAGAATTTTTAGGTTTGTAATGGTGGCCAGAAGCTTAACATTATGTCTTTTCAAGAAAACCTTTTTGTGAACAGGATACTTTATGTCTATTTGCTAAATAAAAAGAAAAGTGGAATGAAATATGTGACTTAGTTAAGCACCCACGACTTTTACAGTACTGGAGTTTTGTTTTGGTTTTTTATGAATTTTCGCCCTTCTTCTCCAAAACCATCTTGGGGCACATGGTTAATCCATAATCAAAAAGGGTACAAAAAGAGATAAATATTAGAATTGTTCTAGTTGTCTTCTAAACGTGGATCTTTAAATTATAAAACTCTGCCCCTATTACTTAACTAATGTTCACTGTGTCTTGTATTAGATATATACAGTCTGAACAGTTTCTAGTTGTTGCTAGTCAATCTGGAGTAGGCTGCACTTGGATATTAAGTTGGTCTTTCTCAGCTCATGCTTTGCTTGGCATATATCAAAGGACACCTGGAATATAACCAGGAGAATGACATTGGAATGGGGAGAATAAAAATTCATAGAGGTGGCATTTAAACAAGCTAATGATCCACAGAGGTGTCATTAACCCTTACACTATCAGATATCTTAATTTTGGGAATGAAAGATAGGTTTTCATCCCATCTATTGTATATATACATTGGTATGTGGTTTTTTGGTTTGACATTGGTTTGACATGTATAATAACAGGTTTACTTTTCCTGAACTTTTATTTGGGTTGTTATTGGGTACTGACATGGAAGAGAAAGTGTGCTTGAACTTTCAGTAGGAATAGCTTTGAGAAAAATACTATTTTCCTATGGATCAACGGTATCCCTATTTGCTAAACACCACATTGTGCTCTGTTCATCCTACTAGAGAGCTTAAATCTATATATTGACATAGCTTTGCTTTTGTTCCTGTTTACTATATGTGCTTGTTTTAAATAGATTTGGTGAACTGAAGTGATTTTTGTTTTGCATTTGGCCAGTTTAAGACACTGACTGCTTCCTGTGGAAGCAGGCAGGTTGACTCAAAATTGGGATTGAGCTGTTCTTGATAAGATACAACTCCTGTGGTGCTCTGCTGCATTTTAAGCTCTGTCTTCACTGCAGAGGGGTGTCAGCAGTAGCCTGCTCTTGCTTGAAGGTTATGAGTTACTGGAGCACTCTTGCAGCAGTGCACTGAGCTGACACTGCATGTCTTTCACAAGGAGCTCCACTGATGTGTAAGTAGAGCACATCACAAGGCATTCCTCCCAAGCCATGCAGCACTCTCCGCTGCACTGTGCTCTGGGAAGTGGGGGTCAGATTGCCCTGTGCCCATTACCAGGCGTAGATGTTTGCTCCTCATCCTTTGCCATCCTCACTCTCCCATATAGGTTGTGTGAGGCAGGTGCTCAGCTGTGCTGGGTGTGTTTCTGTCTCAGACAGCTGCTCCTCGACCATGATGAGAAAAGACCACAGGCTGGATAAATCCCACCCCCACCCCCCCCCGCCTCCCAAAGTAACTATAAACCAGGTCATGTCTATTTTTAAAACAGTCAGAACCGGGTTTAGTCTTTTAAATGTTTTTCCTGTTGTTTCATGAGTTATCTCTAAACATATTCAGAACCCTGATGAGTTCATCTCTTATCTTGATTTCAAGCCACTGCTGTTTTAAGCAATAGAACTCCTTATTGTCAAGTACCAGGGGAACTCTAATAGCTGAAGAATATGTATTGTGGATAAATCTGTATTAAGACCTGAAAGAATGGGCTATTTAAGAATCTTGAAGCTCACCTTAGGCTAATGAAATTATGTCACTTCTCCTTTTAAGTGGATATTGAAGAGTCACCAACTCATTAGAGCTCAAATCAATTTGAGCAAATATGTTCTGAGATTCAGCTCAGGAAGTAAAGCTTAGTTCATTAACTGTGAATCATTTGTACAGTTTTCATGCTTCTAGGGATATTTATCATCAGAATGCAAGTTCTATTTTAGGAGAGGTCTAGATTTTAATTTACATGGGAAACTTTCTTGATGAATAAAACAGTTCTCAAAGAACATCCTGTAATGTTTCCTTTAGAAATACATTCTAAGAATGAGGTATTCTGAACTGTATTTTCATACCTCCAGTAAGTTCAGATACAAAACATGTACTTACTGTAAATGTAAATGTAAACTTTGCAGAAATAGTTACTGTGGTGTAGGATGTAATTAAATCTTCATCTCTGCACTGACAATCAATCACAAGCTCTTTGAAAAATGATGTTTCACCTCCAGCTCTGTAAGCATGTATCCACACAAAAATTTCATCCCCTATGTCATAAGGCATCAGGTATATACAGAAGGAGACTACAGATTATTTTCTCGGCAAGAATTTCATTAGAATGGTTTATTTCCTATTCTGGTAGCTTCTCGGCTGAGATCAACTGACTTTCTCTGTGTTTATAAACATATGTAAAAGGTTAGTGTATGTCATAGAGCAGGGCTCACCAATGTAGCATTAAGCACCATTATATCTGAAAGTACAGTAGCATTACATATAAACAAATTCAAACTAGAAAAGAAATAGGGGGTTTTACTAGTCTGATTGACTTCTCTGGGAACACAGTGAATTCATTGTCACTTGCAATCTTTAAATCAAGATTAGATGCCTATACAAAGAGATGCCTTCACTCAACCAAGAGACAAGCTTGATGCAGGAATTATTAGCTGTAATCCTGTAGTCTCTATTATTCAATCAGACTATTCCATCATAATGGTCTCTTTTGACTCTAAAATGCTCGAATCTGTGCATCTCAACATGACTACAAGTTAAATAATGAAAGGGGCAATAAAATGAAATACACAATGGGCCAATTTACCTGGCAGCTTTGTAAACTGCAGAGCTGGAATATTGTTCTACACTGTGGCACATAATTTAGATATAGCCATAAATCAAATGAGCTTTTTAAAGTGTGCAGGTGGCTGTATAGAAAGATTGATTAGCTCTTGGGCCTTCTTGGGACATGGATTATCAATTACTCCCTGGAAATGATACAGACTTATCCTTACTTTTTGTGGAGTAGATGTCACAGTGTTGCCATGTCTTGGGGATAGGAGCATTCAAATGTCTGTGTTTCTCTATTCCCATTCCAGATGCTCTGTATGATGTTATTACTGTGGGAGCCCCGGCAGCACATTTCCAAGGATTTAAGAATGGTGGTCTCCGGAAACTGCTGAGTAAATTTGAGGCAGAAAGACGAAAGTAAGTATCCTTTCTGGTAGCTGGGAAAATACCATTAAGGTTGCATTAAATTGCTGTAAGCTCACTGAATAACGGAACAGTTTATCCTGCTGAATGAATGGAAGATTAAAATCTAGTAGGATTGGACATGGCATTCATAAAATATTTCCTTTATTTCCCCTGCTTTGATGAAAACTGAAGCACAGTCTTCTTTTAGTGTTAAGACTAATTTTGAATAAAGACAGGAAATGGCATCAAGCTGTGCCAGGGGATGTTCGGGTTGGGCATCAAGAAGGATTTCTGCATGGAAAGGGTTGTTGTGCATTGGAACTTGCCAAAGAAGTGGTGGAGTCATCATCCCTGGAAGTGTTCAAGAGAAGACAGGACTTGGCACTCGGTGCTGTGGTTTAGTTGATATGGTGGTTGTTCTGTCAAAGGTTGGACTCGATGATCTTGGAGGTCTTTTGCAACCTTAATGATTCAAAATTGTGATTTTTTCCCTCGTATTTCAGGAAGCTGGAGGTATATCAGTACTTGAAAACCTGCTGTTCAGAATGCTCTTTGGCAATTCTTGTGCTAAGAGGAATGTACCTGTAGGTGATTTTTAAATACAGAAACTGTAACTTAAGATAGCAACTTTTTCTGACAGGCCTGGGTGTGTGCTAAGATAAAAGTATTTTTAGTACATTGTGAAAAAACAAACTACTCTTATTCTTCAGAAAGCCAAAATAAGACTAATCAAGAATAAAGGTTTCAGTTTATTGTGGAACTCAATGCTTTGTTCACTGTTGAACATGCACAAAAGTGTTAGTTACATGTTTTCCTAACTAAGAATTAGATATATTTGTGTTTGTTGCTATGGCTGTTCATATTTTCAAGCAGGCATAGCTGTCACTGGCAGCACCTGTAGTTGTGACTGCTCAATGCTTCAACTGATGGCGCTAACTGCGGTGTTACAGCATTCCAAAGAGAATGCAGGAAGGAAGTACTCTGATCTAAATTATTGTGACAGGCCACAGAAAATTAATTCCATTATATTCAATGCTCAAAAAAGTTTCATGGATGAAATATCTTAAAGAATAAAAGGAAAATTATTCAAATCTGCTGTTGACTTCTGGGTTGATTTGGAGTTGGCATTAATATTAAAATCAGACAAAACCCAGCAGATCTAGTTGCTTTGAAAGCTGTATTATTGAGGGGGTCTTGCTTGCACTACACAGTATAAAAACCCTATTAAATCTTCAAAAATCGTTCATTTCCCTGGCTAACTCTGATGCTGAAACCTGCCTATGAAACATGTACATCATGTTGATCACATAAGACACATCAATGAACTCTGTGTTAATATTCTGCTGTCAGCAAACTGGTATGGGCAGCCTTATCCCCATCATATGGAGGCCTACAAAGTACGTGTTTTCCGCTGAAGAAAATGTCTAAAGACATTTCTTAAAGTATCTGCATCTTTACTATCTGATTAATGTAGTTGCAATAGTGGTTTGTGGGTTTTTATCATAATAATTTATAACTGAAGCCGCAAGATATAAATAATATAATAGACGTAATTCTTTAAAGTCATAAGATATAAAGAACATTACAGTTCTCACAGTGCTCAGCTTTCAGAAAATGAACCATTCCTTACTAGCTCAGTCCTGCAGCATATCCATGCTGGCAGAGTGCGACTTCCCAAATGGAGGATAGCTGTGAGACAAGATATTCTGTGTGAATTCTCTTCATTGGAGAAAAGAGAAAATGCCTTATAGGGAAGAGAATGTCTTCCTGAAGAGCACACTTTGCAATATCTCATAGGCATCACTAGACATTGCTCATGTTTCTTAGTTGCTGGTAATAGGGGGGAGGAGATGATGGATGAGAGCTTTGTGCAGGTTCTATCAAGGCATTTCAGGCCTCTGTCAAGAGCCTGCACATCACCTTACATTTGCCCTGATGCTTAGATTTTCCTGCATCCCGCAGAAACACCTGTGTTTTGGCAATTTTTAAGGACAGGGTACAAGAAGTTTACTCCGACAGTTTCCTTTATGTTTCTGGGTTCTCCTGGAAAAGCAAAAGTCTGTCTTCAGGATGATACAACTAGGGTAGCTATGTTACTATCCTGTCAGACTCTTCCTAAAAATTGAGCCTGAGTCAGTCTAGGAAACTGAAGTTTGAGCACTGAAAACAGTGCACTGCAGTTTTCAGCTAATCACTTGCCAGAGCTGGGGAAATGGTCACTTGTGTATGAACTCCCACAAAGCAGAAAGGAGGAAGCCTCCAAAATTCATCTTTTCTGCTGTCTTTGAGAGCAGCTCAGAGAAAACTCCATCTTTTGGTTTTTCAACTTCAAGAACTTGTGTGAGTCGAAAGACAGGAGTAAGCAAGCTCTGAATACAATCTCTTAATGAATATTCAGGAGGGGGTCTGCTTTAAATAAATACATGAAAGGACCATTCTCAATCTTATAATGGAGAAATTTATTTCACTGTGGCGACAACAGTGTTATTTTGCACGCACCTGTTTATTTCACTGCATAAAGATGCTTTGAGGATGCATAGTGTCCCCAAGGGCACCTTTTGCAATTTAAATTTCCTGTTTTACAATGGGGGCAGATTTTCTGAAGATTTTGTTGAAGGAAGAAGTGGTGCCTTGCGATATCAGTCAGAATATAGAACGAACAGAAAAAAATGCAGATTCAGCAGCCATTTTCTCTAGGCTAACTGAGCTGAAGACCTAGAGCAAGATGTGGGAAGAGATTAGTTCTCAGCCAATCCTGGTAGCTTTCAAGATGTGACAGAATGCCTTGCATGTCTTTGACCTTCAGTCTGATTATTAGAACAGTTTATCAAAATATTCAGCAGCGTCAGCATATCGCAAAATATTTCTTGCTCAATCTTAGACTTGTGTAATTAACAAAGAGGAACGGTTATCTGGTAGCATTTGCAGTTGCAAAACAAAACCAAGACTGAGACATATGTTTTGTGAAAGTTTATCAGACGGAAGAATGTGGAAAATGCGTATCTGAAGATAGTTCTGACATGTTTTCTATTACACAGAATATGCATCTTTGTGCAGACACAAAGGGAAAGCCCTGTATAATAATATTTACAAAAAATGCAGTGTTATTGCAATTCTTTTCTCATTTATTACCATCAGGAATGTCATATCCAATTTTTTTAAAAAGCATATTAAAAAAAAAGTCTGAAATAAGAGCAAGAAAGGCTTTTCTTTTAGATGAAAAATATAGAACTTTCTGGTATATGATCTGAAGCCCATTCCCTTGCATACTATTCTTCATCTGTACCAAAGAGACGGATCAAAGGCCCTTCCACTATAAACATCAGTCAAGTCTATGAGGCTCTACTATGTCTGTCCCTTTACTAGCAGGTAGTGAATTTCATAACATGAGTAAGAACAATTGATACTTTTTAAAAATTTTGTTTAGGCATGATACCATTTGCATTAAAATAAGTGAAATAGGATGATTAAAGTACGGTAAATAATTACAGAATATTAATTACTTGTGTATGATATACATTTATTTTAGAATATTTTTCATTATTCTATATTGGTATGTTCTTTTAATTTTTTCCTTTCCTATATCTGTATAAAAGTCAGGCAGTTGTTCAGATACAATGTCTTTTGGCTTGATAGTACACATTATTTCTTCTTTCACCAAATGGAAGGGCTTGTCTTCTCATCAGTCTAGATGGCACAACAAATTATTGTTTTTAGAGCTCAGCTGTGCAGAAACATTTAAATCAGACATTCTCTAAATTATACCCATATAGTACCTCGCTGCTTGAAGTGCTCATAAAACACTTTCAAGATAAACAAAGGACTTTTTTTCTTATTTAAAATCTAATTTAATCATCTCTGTTCTAACCAAAACACATAGACTTATGATTGCAAATTTTTAATGCCCCAACTCTAACCATCAAGAAAAAGAGGTGCGTACAAGGTGCATTAGGTGCTGTGATTCACTGTGGATTTATACATAATTTCTAGCAAGCTGTTTGGAAATGATCCTGCTTTAAATTTGCAAAATGTTAAAACTGGAGCACTACTGAAAAATATTTTCTGTTAGGTTTTTTCCCACAAAGCTATAATAATTTAATGAATTTAATTTGGGTTCGAGTAGTCTAAAAGGACTATTTCTGTTTGAGGCCTAGATTTTTTGTAAAGATATGAGGTGTGCTCCTTCAGTAAGGTAACTGTTTGGTGACCAGAGATTTTATTAATGTTGTAATATTCTGTGTTCTTATTGCCTGAATTTTGGAACCCCTACAACCCATTTCCATTCTCTGAGGAATCAGAAATGGTACCATTTCACAGAAAGTGCCAGAGATAATGAAATAGTAAAGATCTGTGTTTGATCTAGTTGTAATCTTTCTTCTCAAAGGAAATGCCTGCCATGCCTAACACTTCTCATGTTATTCTTTGCTCACTTTGCCCTATTTTTTGCATATATACATGTGTGTGAGGAAGAGAGATTGGACTTCATTGAGTTAGGAATGAAGAAAAATAGAGAAGCAGCAGGAAATGTGCTGTGCATACAGCTTTGGCTATTTGCCTCAAGATAAAAATTTGTGGACATTTGGTCATCATGGACAGAACTAACAGCATCATTCCATTTTTCTCATATTCAGCGTTAGAATTTCCAAGGTGGCAAGGGAATCTTAAGGAAATAAAAAAACCAAAGTAATTCAAACTTCTAGTTTCTTTCAAGCCTGTTTGCATAACCTCAGCTCTGATCATCTGGTTTAGTTTTATTTCCTGAGATCATGAATTACCCAGAGTTTTTTATGTAGCAATTTATTTTTGATCATAAGTTTCCTCTTTAGACAATACATATGATCCATAAGTAAGCCACTGAATCGGTATCTTCAGTAATGTACATAAAATTCCGGTTATCTCGGGGTAGATGTACTTGCTGTCTATGCTTTAACTATATTCTTCATGCTAATGTCTGTGGGTTTGGCTGTGAAAAATGGGAGGTCAAATGTTCATTGCTGGAAGACTAAACCAGTCCCAGATGGTGACAGTTTAAATCAGTGACACAAATTACGCAGTTAACAGCAGGAGTGGAGTAACTCAGAGGGTCATTATAAATTAGACATTTACCATATTGCAGTATTTATTCTCAGGCAAAAAAATCTGTTAATCTAGAATTAAAATGTATCCAATTCNAAACCCACAGGAAGGACCCGGTCTCAGTGCCCCTCCAGGTTCAGTAATGGACTGCAGCAGGAGCCTCAGAGCAGCAGGTGGGAACGCCCAGGGTGGCAAAAAAAGTGTAGCAAAAACTTCAAAGCCATGAGCCTGGATGGGGGAAGAGGGGGGGTATCAAGTTAAAATGTAGCAAAAAAGTCCTGAAAAGTTTTCTCCGCAGAAAACAGGGGCTGAGTAGTGCCTCTCTACCTTGGATAGCTGACCAGCAATGGCTGGTCCCGGGGTTGGGTGACTGCACAGAGGGAACAGCCCAGCGTAGAGGGCTTCTGGCTCCTGGTGCAGCACACACCAGCTCTGGACTCCCACGCAAACAGAGGAGCAGGGAAGAAAGCTGGCAAGCCCCAGTCACAGTGCCAAAGGAAAAAGAAAAGAAATAGTCAAAAACCATGGGGCAACAAGATATCTAGTCAGAGGCAGGGTGCAGCGTGGCAGCTGTGTCAATCACCCCACCAGAAGCAAGAGCAGCCCCTGGCCCCCAAGCCCCACAGGATTCCGGGCTGTCCCTCACCCATCACGATACTCCCAGAGCCAGTGGAGGCAGTGACTATTCCAGACACAGAACGAAAACAAAATCAAAAATGGATATGAAATATAAACCATCCCCAAGACATCAAATTACACAAGAATGTCCTTAAAGCAATTTTAAAACTGAAATGGCCGCTGACAGTCACGTGTTCATAGTTAATGATGGTGCCAATATATGGAAATGATCAAGTGTGGTTTTATATGCTTAGTGAAAGCCTTGAACCTTAACCCAGAAGGCATTATTATACAGTTTTTCAAAAGGTACGTAAGTCATAATTTACGTATCAGAGGTAGGTTTTCATTTTGCTGCTGATATTTTGCTCTGGACCTACCCACGTGGCCTTTACCCTAATGCAAAAGTTTCACCTAGTTTGTGCCTTAGGACACCTGTGAAAAGCTTCTCTGTAAGAGGCAACTGCCTCTTCTGCCTAATAGTACTTACATACCAGAGCTGTATGCAGCAGTAAGCTTTAAAAGCAGTTGTAGATGAGGGAATGTCACTGACTTGTAAGTAGTAATGTCTTTTCATGAAGGGTAAGGCCTCAGAAGACCTCAGCTATTCATAGATGCAACAGTGTGAAGACAACAGTTAGAAACTTCAGATACTCCCAGATGTGTTATTTCTGAAAAATAATTGCACATTCTTCTAGGGGGATGGAGGAAGTTGCCCTCAAATTATGAGAGAAACTAAATATTCGAAGTTGTGTCATGCTTTCTAGGGTTCCGGAAATGTTTAAATTATCCACATAATTACCAGTCTGGTAATACTCTTCATTCTGAAGAGTCATTCTCTCTTCTCTAATTCCTTTCCTTAAAAGCTATGATTTACTTAATTGCAATGAGAACTGCCCACACCTTTAGTGTCACTCTGCCCTCTTTCTTACAGTGGTGTCTGTAGGTTTTCTGCTGCAATCTTCAGTGAAGCTTAGAGCTGTGGAAGATCAGTGAAAATTGTCTGGGATTTAAAGACTGAGGGAAGTCCCAGAAAGGAGTGTGTGCATGGTGAGCTTGATAACAGCATTAGCCAGATTCAGCCTGCAAAAAAGACTGTTTGATAAAGGGAGGGAAAAGCCTGATGGGGATTAGAGAAGTATCAAGACTTTTAAGATTATGTCTTCACTGCAATTAACATAGACTATTACTTTTTGTCCCTGCCCCTATCTACTGAGCCTGGCAGCTTGAGTGTTCCAGTGAATGTAGTGCTAGGTCTGACTCTGGAAGTCCATCTCACTAACAGTGTTTCCACCTCAGAGGTAGAACTGTGGCAGTTTCCTTATTACTCAGAGGGACAGAAGTTTGTTTGTTTTTTTTTCCTAATTCATTAGGAGAGACAGTTTATATTATTCATTTTGCTGAAATACTCAGAATTATGACTTCTACTAGACATGAATCTAGTAGACACGAGTAGCTCCTGTAAGTTGGAGATGCATCCTAATTTAGATGTGTCTGGTAGCATGGCTGAGCTTTGCTCACTTAGATGCCATTCATCCTGACTGCCTCTACAAAGAATTGTATCTAGGAATGAAGACACTGGTGAAAGACAGAAAAATAGAATGAGTATTGGGGAATAGAAAAATAGAATTGGTTATTGGGACTGTAACTCAGCAAAATACGTAAGCAAGAGCCTTAATTTTAAGACTGCTTGAAGCTATCCTTATTTGCCAAAATCATAGAAAATGCTGAATTGGAAGGGACTGATCAAGATTTAATTTCTAATTTGTAGAAAACTAATGAGAAGAAATTGGAAGTCACTCAATAAAAAACACAAAGAGGAAGTGGGGGGAGTGAGGAGATCTGGAAAAAGACTGAAATAAAACGGAATGCATGAAGTTCAGAGGATTGAACAAGTGTCAATATCTGGTCTTGGTATGCAAAATTAGGAAAGAAATCAGTGGTGAAAGGGCTGAAGGGACTGAAGTACTTATGACAAAAAGACACAAGAAGAGGAGAGAAGAGAGATACAAACAGTACCAGCTGGGAGTAGTATGTACATTCCTCTGGCATTGGTGATGTGCCAGGAGGTACTTGGTTTCTTTTTTTCCTGTTTTAATCTGAAGCTGCAAAAGATTTTCGTTAGTTTCTCTGAAAGACTGAAGTAGGGCTTTATAAAAGGAAGAGCTACGTACAAGAGGTTCAGATGAGGAGCTGTGCACTACAGGCAAGAGGTCGTGGGTGTGTACATGCTGAAATGGTGTTTGGGAGCAATGGTATAAGAGCATATTGCATAATTTGTAAGGGGGAAAAGAGGAAAGAGGGATAGGAGAAGTTCTACAAAAGAATTGCAGTAGTTTGAACAGTTGAAAGTAGTAAGTTTGCAGTGTGCATTTGTGTGGTTTTGAAGGGTTTTGAAGTAATTAACTTCCACACCCCATTGCTGTGTCTCTTCTTGCAACTCAGGCACCTGTTTTTTATTGGAGATAACTCTTGTTTGTCATCACTTCCTGGACATCACTGAGGCTAATCAAAACACAGTGTGGGCCACTGATCAATTAAACATTAATGGCCCATTTTGAAAGACTTAGTGAGGTAGTTAATACTCTGTTGGGGAGTTCAGTTGGACAAATAAGGAGCCTTATGCTCTTTGATATTATTTCCTGACTTCATCAAATATTTTCTACCTCTAGAATTACAGTGTTTAAAAGAAACACATAAAAATATGGGGGTTTTATGTTCAGATCAGTCACTCAAAGGAATTTTGTACTGTGTTACTTGGAGCATGTGGTGGTGGGCAGTCTGTTTTATGCTACTGTTCAAGGAAAGGTTTGTTTTTACCCTTAAAGGCAGGAGCATTTCAGTGGTGTCTATGAAGTTCAGGCATCTGGCGTTTTTTTTTTTGCAAAAGTAGTGGTAAGATTTTTAGCACCGTAAGCATTGCTATTAATGGCAGAAATGAATTTGACATTATGTGACTCTCTGTTATCACAGTACTGGATACCAGTGTATTTACTATTCACCTGAAAACACAGCCAAGGCAAAAGAAGTTCTCAGCAACATCAGTCATCTGCAACCTCTCATATCAAGCCATGCAGACCTGCTGCTTAGTTCTGCAAGCCAACGTTCTCCAGACAGCTTGAAGAATTCTTTAAAGATGCTTTCAGAAAAAGTAAGATTCAAATCCTCACTGCAATGGAAAATGGAATAACCAAGTCTCTCTAGCTGCTGGGGAGGAAGGGGGGTTTCTGCATAAATTGACTTTTACAGCATCAGGAAATGTTAAATAAACTCAGCTAAAATAAGCATCAAAATGTTGTATATTAGAAAAATAATGTTATTTAGCATTTCTGTAGGCTTTCCATATAGAAAATTAATGAAATCTATACAGATTGCCTTTATTTAAAATTGTAATTAATTTAATTTCATGTATCTTCTTTATCCTCTAGTGGCCACATACTGGTGTTTATCAGAATATCAAAAATTATAAATAATTTTGTAGTATGAGAAATCATTATTTTTTATTCTCTTTCTATTATATTTCGAGCTGCTGCTTATGAGGGGTAGTTCAACCTGCTTATGGGAGATAGTTCAAGCCAGGTTGGTGTAGAAGGTTTAGAATAACAGCATGATCAGAAATGGTGATGCATTTGCAGCCTGGAAGGAGAAACTGGGAAATTGGCTCTAGGAGATCTCAAATTTTAATTGTCTTTCTCCTATTATATCCATCTGTAGCTGTAGGCTCTTCCTCATTTTAGTTCGTTTCGTTCTAAATTAGGGAAGATAATATTTCCCACCAGTCTCACAGACTGATAATGGAGATTAGCTGAAGCCTGTAGTGCTTCCCAGCATATGTTATCTTATAAAAATATGAAGCACTATAGCTGTGACCTGAGAGGTTGTGAAGAGTTTCCCATTTCTCCATGGGCCACCCCTTCAGTAACGTAATCCCAGTATGGTTTAATAACACGATCAATAACCATTTCAATATATCTTCAGCTATTGGGAAGTGACAGCCCTTGTGGTCTGTTGAGCACCATTACCCCAGCAGTTCCTCATTCAATGGGAGAGTTTAAAATCTGAATATTGAGTTCAGCCACTTGCTATGAAGGCATTGCAGAGGAGCCATGAGGGAGAAAAACATTGCTCTCAGTTGCAGATGTGTAAATCCACAGTAACTCTGAGAACACTGGAGTCACTGTGAATGTTGGGGTAATGGAAGAAAGTAGAATTCAGCCTGGAAATGAAAGAGAAGAATTTAAAGAGGGGGACTGTAGCAATTATAATGTACCTTTGCATGTAGGAGGGCATTTTTAGCTGTGCATAGGATAAGTGAAGCTGCTCTGTTAGAGGTTAGTTCAAAGAAATCTGTATGCACAGGTAAAGCAAATCAGACAAAGTGTCTATTCTGAAGATCCAAAGGGTGGTTGCTAAGGAATGTGTGTTTCCTATGGCCATTTGCCTCTGGACAGGAGGAGGGGATGATTTCAGAGGGGCTGCAGGCAGCCATGGTGCTAAAGCACTGCTTGAACCATGGCCTGCTGGAGACTCTGGCTATAGAAAAGGGCCAAAAAAGACAATTCATTCAGTTTGCAAAAGTCTTAGGTATTTTACATTTATAGCCGGTGACTTAGTTCTGTATGTTCATATCAACTTTTCAGGACCAGGATTAAATTGCTGTTAGTACGTGAGCTCAGGTTCCCAGAAGAAGGGGTCTCACCCATGTACTCTGTGGATGTCTGTCTAGCCTCTACCTTTTGCTTGGAAGAGATAAATCCAGTTGTCTGAACAACTGCAGCAGGAGTGGTTCAATACTTGCTTCCCTGTCTCTTACGAAATTTACTCTTAGGAAAAGATGGATAATAGAGAAATAGGGTGGATTGCTGAGGAAGCAAGTGTGGTGGGACAGCTGATTGTAAAGAGGGGAAGAGAGATGGGGAGGAAAGACCAAGAAACAACTTCAGGAAAGGGAAGTACCATTTCAAAGCCCTACATTCAGTGAACCCACACAATACTGAAATTAGATCCCTCATAGTTAATTCAAAGCCTTATATTGCTGTCTTAAAATATTCTGTTTGTATAGTCTGGTACAGTACTGGAGAACCAAGACTACCAGAGTGTTTCTGCTTATATTTAAGACAGAGTAGCACATACTCTGCTGAATATAATTACATGATACCTACTTGTTTTCCTGAGACATATGTAGTGCTTCTGCTATTCCATCTTTCCTACACTTTTTATAGGTAAAAAATAAATGCTCTTAGATTTTAACTTGATAGAAATTTAGAAATTAAACAGCTGTTTGAAGAAGTCACAAAAATTATTTGCCTGGTGATTAAATTCTGCAAGTTTATTAAAAACATATCACTTGATATATATAATAATTCTTTCTATAATTATTAGGTAGCAGTGAGTAAATCTGAGCTATCAATAATGTGAATTACATTTAAGTGTTCATGTTGGAAATGGGAGGACTGGCTGCATGGATTGAAAGTGGAAAATTAAATCATTCCACTGCTGCTTCTTAAATGGAGGTTATTTTCTCATATTAAGCATGGTTTTACATCTCCATATATAATTTACAATTTGCTGTAGTATTTTCCTGAGACTAAACTTTTATCAGCATTTTTCATTAATTGATTAAGGAAGCCTTTAGCTATCGACAAGTGTATCAGCATTTGCAGCTTGCAGAAGGCTTGGTAAATTCATTTTCCAGCTATGCCTATCTTTGTTTGCAGAAATTCTCTTTAGTAAAGTATCTAAAAGAATTTGCGGAGTTTTTATTTCTTTGTATAGACTGGCTTTGTGATTTCAGTGCAACTTCATAAATAGTGATGTTCTGCAAATTTAGCTGTACTGAGCTGTTAGGAAGTGAGGTTAAAATGTAGACTGCTGTTAAACCAATGGGATCCCTGAATGGAACTTAATTACAGAATCATTTTAGTTTCTGCATGAAAAAATGGAGTCTCACTTCTGTACTGATTTTCTTTTAATAACTAAGTTTCCCTATAAAATATTTCTATTCAATTATATTACTTAAACTTTGCGGTCATAGTGGACATTCTTTACATCAAGCTATCCAATACTCATAATTTTTTGAAATGTAAAGTTTTTTTGAGTCTGCCACACTGAGCCAGAGACCTGAAACAATCTCAAACAGACATTGTAGGGAAGATAGGTATGAAACCTCAGCAAAACCACGATATTGCTGTTTTTCAGGATAGACAAGTAATGGAGTTTCAACTCACTTGATACGGAACTGTAGAAGAGTCTTGAAGAGGAGCTTTGCTGTTACCACACAACCCCTCAAATCTCATTGTGCCATGTGGGGTAATAATGGTAGGGTTTGATAGCACTATTCCCCAAAGACTAATTCATTCTCCTAGCATGCACCATGTGGAGGCTGGAAATGTAGAAAATTGAAATTGTCCTGCAGAGCAATTCAGGACTATGAGGAGACAGTCCTGAGGGGCTGCATATAAGAAAACTGTTAAAAAACCCCCTTTCCCTCAGGCACCAAGTTGGTAAGGAGGAGAAGGAATGGGTCTGGTAATATTGCCGGGGAGATGAGTAGTGTTGCCAAGTGTAAAGAATCCCAAGTCAGGTCTGATTTTGGTTTAAAAAATCAATAATTTTTCTTAGATATGCCTGAGGTTCTTATTTTTAGAACTGTAGAGATTTATTTGCAGTAAAATTTTCAGCCTTTCCACGTGAAACTGTTCAGAAAATATTTTTTCCCTAAACATAATGAAAATGGGAAAAAGCAGAAACTTCTCATTCAGGTACCTAACCCAGCAGCTGGAGCCTTAAGAAAACCATCAATTTTTTAGAGCCATTTTGTCTTAAATATCCGTAAACTTTTGAGACAGGAAGGCAAGAAAAAGAAGTTTGGTAGGAGCGGTAGGAGTGGATGCATACGAAAGATGAACAGGTAGTATGAAAAAGGGATAGGATAAGAATAGAAGTGCAGAAACTGGGAGAAAAGACTTACAGGGGTCTTCTCAGGAGTTCCAGGGAGATGCTGACACTTGACACTTGTTTGGTTTGGGTTTTTTTTGCTACTTTTTCTCCAGCTTTTGCATAAGCAGCGCATAAGGGCTGAACAGAGCTTGTCTGGGCAACCCTTATTTCTGGCATTTCCTGCTTGTTTAGGCTAGGTCCTCTGACTCTTATCTACATACCTTCCTATATCCCTGTTTAATTAAGATTGTGTGCACAAAGGCATTTCAGCCCCTGAATCTGCCTGCACATGGCAATCCACTATGTTCTGGGATAATAAGAAAGGAACTAAATCCCACTGACCTGGAATAAATACCATCCCACTGACTTGGGATAAATAAATTCAGGCAATTGTGCTGTGAAAGAAATTTTCATCATCCCCTGTGAACCAGCACTTCTGTCTGGGGAAGGGAGCTCTGGGTGGGATGTGTGGGATGTTCTATGACCGCAGGGTGTGCCATCTCTCCCTGCTCTGACAGATGAACCCTGTTCAATGTTGTTGAAGTAACCAAAACTGGGACTCTTCCAAGCTATCCCTGTGGCTTTGTTTGTTGTTGCACCCTGTAGTGAAAGGAAGCATCCTTGCACCTCATCTGCTCCTGTTCCGTAGGTTCTGGCAGCTGATGGAGGGAATAAGGCAAGTCTCCCAGGGGAGATAGGGCACCGTGTTTGAGACAAAGGACATGGGTATGTTTGACACACTGGTGGCAACAATAAGTGCTGTTGCACTGGTGACAATCTGGACATGGTGAAGCCCATATGCAGAAAGCATTTTACTTTTCTTGTTGAGGTGGAAGGGAGATGAGAAATGCAGGGAGGTTGAAGGATTTTAAAAATATGGTAAAATTCCAGCCAACATAGAAAAATGATACAGAGATTGAATAGCATCTTCAGGAGACCCAAGAAAACTACTTCAGAGTTTCCTTTCTTTAAAATATACATAAAATCAAGCTTGAATTTAGATGTCACCTACCGTGATATCTGGGTTGATACCTACCAGTAATGAAATTTATCTCTGGAAACACTGCTTCTGCAGATACTGCTCTTTCAGCAGTGTAAAGTGGTAGGTTTTATTTAGGGAGATGATTAAACTAGTTAATTGTGTTTTATCTAACACTTATTTGGAAATTATTGTGCTGTGATTGGTTACTCTTGGAACTGGTTCTTGTTGAGGCTTGGCTCTGAGGCGAAATTTGGAATTCAAATAAAATGTGAAAAGATTATGATCTCTGTGACAGATAATGTACTCTTGTGTTAATCCTTAGAACACTGGGATTGTAGAATGTGATGATATCTCTAAAACCCTTGAAATTTTCCTCATTATTTGTTGGCCTACTTTGTTTTCTGCCTCTCAGGCAGGCCTGAAACAAATACCTGCTCTGCCTAAGCGTAATTCAGTGTTATACACCTTTGCTGCAGTACTGCATTTTTTGGTCTAACCTTTTCATTCGTTTGGTTTTTTTCCTAGACGGAGTTATTTGTGCACACATTCAAGGACCAGCTGGTCAGAAGTGCCCTTTTAGCACTGTACACAGCCCGGCCTGGCTGTGTTCTCAAGAAACCAGCTGTGCCTAGAAACAGTGCAGAAGAAGGGGCTGATGTGCAGCACCAGGATCATCCTTCTCAGATTAAAAGGCAGGACTCTATACCCCATCATTCTGAGTATGATGAGGAAGAGTGGGTAAGTAGCCAGAAACCCTTGGTTGGTGTTCAGTGCGAAACCCTAAAAATGAGCATAAACAAGCTCAAGCCCTAAGTGTCCTTGTCACATGTCATTGCAGGGGGGAAAGGGGTGCAAAACTGTAAAATTGTGGTTTTCAGATGCATTGCAGATTTTGAAGCTAAATTCAAAGGATTTTCCTAAGTACAGTGTGCTGCTCTGAGACTACCTGGTTGTGCATATGACAGTGAAGATGTTGAGTATCTTCTTGCCCAGACAGAAAAATAGTCTTTGTTCTTACTTGGGTTGGTTTTGCTAGTTGGGCAGATTTAAGGACTGGAACAGCATATGCTGTTCAGAGGGAAATGTTCTTTTCTTCCCCACCCCCTGCAACACCCCTCTCCAGCCCTCAAGCTGGAGCATTTTAAATACACTTGAATTAACCCTCAGCAAAACAGAGCCCTTTGCCCTTAGACTCTGTTCTTAGAGAGTGTCTGAGGTTTTGTAAAAGAATTAAATGTAATTTTTAGATTTTAACATTCTTAGCATATCTTTCAAAGATATGTATTATTTATATGGCTGAGATTTTATAAATCAATTATTTTGGTAAATGTCTTCATAATAGATCTGTTACTTTATTTCATAGGTACTCAAGCTGTTTTTATTCAGTCCAGGCTCATACTTTGAGTTCATCGCTGTATTCTCATAAACGTAAAGGATGCCAGCATATTAATCTCTATTGTAAATAATTAATAACTTGTGTGAGCTATGGTATTGCACCTGAACTGTAATTTTTATCCACACCAAAAATAAAGGAAGAAGAATATTTCTTCTAGAAGAAAGGCAATTATCTCCAGCCCCATGCATTAAGTAGTCATGAGATTTAAACAATAAATAACTCATTATTTTATTTGTCCTCTGGTTTTAGAGCCTTTAATTCACTTGTTTTCTCAACAACTTGAGGGGCTGGAATGGTGGTTCTTTCCTTGAACTAAAGCCAAAGTGTTTGTTTTCAGCTGTTGAAACATTCAGAAATATAAATAACACAGTAGTTTTTGTAAAAGAGAGAAATTTTGCACTGGAAAAAGTGGCACTTTTTGAAAGCTGTATTTTAATTTAGTAGAGCAATTTAGCATCTCTGAAAAAAAGGTAGCTTTGCTGTATTTCATAACTGATAAAAACTGCCAGGTGCTTGGTCTTCACCTATTAAACTGTATAAGTGTGTCATTTTAAACAGTATTTATTTTTTTCTGCTGAATTAATAAGATTACCTTGATTCAAAATTAAGTGTATCTTTCACTGTTTTCTGAATTGAACTGAGTCAGAATCATTGTCAAACTTGAGACAGTATAAATTCTGGAGAAATTTTGTGATTTTTTCTGAATTTGAATGATTAGACTTTGGATAGATTTCAGTTATTTCCGTCAGTAGAGGTGATAAATAATGTGAATTTTAATCATCAAATTGTGACTGGCATGATGGAAAGAGAAAGAATAAATGCATATAAAATTTGAAAAAACACTTAATCTACTGTGAAACTCAACTATAAAGGAAAAAACTTTAATATGTTGTTTTGTATGCACAATGTTCTATACTCCTTTGCTGTTGTGGGATTTTCCTCACTATTATCAAATACTAGTGCTACATTTTGCAATTGCAATTTTGGTTTTGCCTGAAATCTAAATCCTTAAACAACTCTTTAAGCTGACCCTGCTCCATCTACTTCACATGACTGTGTTACCTTATGACCATCACAGGAGTACGAGGCCTCATCCCAGAGTCGCCGGCAGCAGTGTAGATTGAGCTATTTATATTGGCGCACTATGCACAGGCAGCCTGAAAACATCACTGCCGAAGGAAATATATTTAACTTGAGAGTTTTACATTGCCTCTGGAAAGATATTCTCTTCTCTCACCAGCTGCTTCTGCTATCCTAGAACCTCCCTGCAGGAGGGCACAGAGCAAATTTTCGTGTGATACAAGAAAAGGTGGGCACATTGCTGCTTGGAGCTGACTCTGCTCTACACTTTTGACTGGTTAATGGGGCTGGAGCTACAAAGAGCAGATAAAATGGCATTTCCAATAAGCTCTGTATGAATGCTGATGTGGTGATCAGACGTGGGGCTGAAGGACTAATGTGTGTGTGACCCATTCCATGTGCCACAGCACAAGGGGGTGTTAATCATGCACATTACTTAAGATATTTCCTTTATCTCTGAACAGAGCTCAAAAGGACCTTAAGGAAATATCTGAATATCCACTCACATGAAGGAGGCACAGCATCTTCAGAGCGCTGGGAAGTGCAGATGCTGTGTCATACATGGCGCAAGTAAAGCACACAACTGCAGTGGTGTATATGGAGGGACAAGAAATGACTGAGGAGCTCTGTGGTGAATTCAGAAAGGCTGAGAATCCTTTAAAAACAAAGAGACAGCCTCTGGGACTCCACTGCCTTGCAGTGTTTAGAAGGAAGACATACAGTTAGGTGCAGTGACAGAAAAGAGTATCCATTCCTGCTCTCTGAAATGAGGAAGCTGTCCTACTCTTTAATGATACTTTCCGATCAGATGGAAATTAATTGCATTTTTTCAGTTGGATGAATGAAAGAGAATTATTTTACAGGTTCATTTTTAATTGTCCTAGGAGAAGTGCCCGGCTTTCACTGATGCCAAGGCCTACCTTTCCATGGAGATCTTCCAGTGTGCATGTGTGCTTGCCAGTGCCACAGCGTAGGTGACAGTAAAAGTGTGACTGTGGTCATTTTTAACTAGCAACACCTAGCTGCTATGAGCCAGGGCTCCATAACATTTCAGATGACTTCTGAAGTTTGGGAGAAGTTTAAGATGTAAATGTGGCACTGCCTTGTCTCAATGGGGTCAAGTCCTGTTACAGATTTCCACCTTCCCTGTCATTGCCTTGACTCAAAGAAGCAGTAATGAGAGGGAGACAGAGATCTTGTTTCTCTCATTCTTTCATACCACAAACTTACTATCTACATTGCTCCAGCAACTAGTGGAAAACCTGTGATCAGGGGAAAAGTATCCTGCTTAGGAAACTAGGGTGTTAGTATTTCAGTGTATCAAGTAATATTTCTCCTGATCCCTCACTTGACATAGACAGTTTATAAGAATGCTTACTTAAGAGGTTGCTAGACTGTATTTTCTCCTTTAACCTGGCACATGCTATAAAGTGATCACTTGTGAGATTGTTCTTGGGCAAATTGAAAATAGACTGCTTAAGAAGATGAAAGGTCAGTGGAAAATGTGCTAGGCTACAGGAAAATATTCTGAAAATAATAAAGGATGACAATATGAAGTGGATTCATTTCTTCTCTTGGAGAATCATAGAAGGCCACTTGATTTTCACTGATTGGAAACTGCATTTTTACTTGAAAATTGTTCCTGCCAAACTGCGGGATTTCAAGAGCCTTCTTAGATAAATGTGACTGCCTTTGGTGCAGACAGAATAACATTTCAATGAATGATAGATGCCTCTACATTTTCTATCTGCCCACAATCCCAGGAACCTCCTATGTGGAGAAAAAGAGTTGTGAGACAGGCCCTTGCTCCCTCTCAGTTGTTTGTATATAAAAAAGCCAGATACATGATAATAAGAGTGAGCTTTCTGTCAACAGATGTTTATGAATTTTGCTTCTAAACCCTCAGGGAATGTTTGTGGGAATATTGCATAGACATCATCTCAATGCTGGGTTAATAGTTGGTTTGAAAAGAGAAAAGTGCTCTTTCCAAAGTGAAACAAGGGCTCATATTTGTGTTGCTTGTGCAATAACTCCAGATGCTCATTAAGAGCTTAATGCTTTTTTGTGTGGGGATTAAGCTACCCGCAAAGGGGGAAAGGGACAAAGGAAAGGGAAATAAGATTGCTGCAGCCTCTCTGAGCAACCTCAGTTGCATATTCCTCAGTAACTTCAGTGACTGGAAGCTCTGAAGCTCCCTAATACTCTCTGGAGGATTCTTCTGGAAAGAAGAGAATCCTTCTCCCCAAAATTGTGGATGGTAAAAATCAGTAGTTTCACACATATCCTAAATGTTTTTTCAGGATTGCTTGAGGTGCATATAGGAGGAAACTTTTGAAGGAATCTATACCTGCCCTCTGTCTTTTGACTTTCAATTGTACCTAATTGTATGTGAATATCAAATACTCATGTGTCTAATGTTTTATTTCATGTACAGGTGCAGATATTTCCACATGTTGCATTGTACATGCAGAACTTTAAACAGTTGTGGAATAAATGCAGTTCTCTTTGGGTGTGACCAACTTCTTGCCTCTTGTAAATCAACAGTATCTTTTTCATAGTATGGTTAAAGCAGGTTTATCTAGGGATAAACATTGTTTCCATGTTCACATATAAACTGGATGCTCACTTGTCCTTAAGGCTGCCCACAAGAATGCTCCAGGAATCAGGTTTGGGTAGCCGGAGGAGAGGAACTCTGTTGTACAGGTTGGGAAAATCCATGCTTCTTTCTGTGGGCCCATGTGATGTCTCTTGGGTCAGGATGCCACTTGTCACAGGTGGTGTCCTCAGGAGGAGGGAACAGGGAAAGATAAGATCCCTCTAGTCAGGCTGAAGTGTGGCATATAGTTGAAAAGTAACATTAGATTTAAATGTTTGCCTTAGTAGTAGTTCTAGCTTTGCCTCCACTCAAAATCCAAGGGTTGCCATTTATATGGAACTAAGGTATTTCTCTGAGTTCTCAGTTTTCTTTAACCTTCTCTCTTGTTATTTTTGCAAGTTCATTTTTGTGCCTGAAGGCCTGACAAATACATAATGTTTCTGGCACTGTAAAGTACAAAACAAAGTAGTGATGTTATATTCCCATTTTTAACCCTCAAGCAAACTCTGGTTGCTCTGCATTATTTTCAGAATGACTCAGCATTGAAACATGTACTTGGAGAGGGGAGGGTAGTTTCTGTGGGTTTGTTATGATTTGGTTTTAGTCTGATTGCCTGTCTTGTGTACAACCTAATTTCTTGTATGGCTTGGTTTTTTCCTTCTTATTCAGTGCTGCAAAAGTAGGTGCAAAAGCTTTGGTTTCTGCGGCATCCAGAACCTGAAGGACCCTCCCTATATCTCTGTTCCATAACAGCTCTTTCTTATGCTCCACATTGTAGTGCCCACATCTCTGCCCTCTGAAGATAGTTTCATAGAAGAGCAGAGAGAGGACGGAAAAGAAAACAATTTCTATTCCTGTCCCTTGTTTTTCTATTTAGAATGCATTGGGAAATTGTTTACTTAGAATCATTAGTTAATTAGACACTGGTGAAGATTGTTTGGCCCTGATGGCCAATGGTATGCACCTGTGTCTAGACTCCCTGCAGAGAGGGAGTCACGAGTTAGTTACGGGGTTAGTAGTTAGATATGATAGCTAGAAGTTAGGATGTAGTTTTAGGAGTTCCTCTTTAAATATATACTAATGTATTGAAATATAGTTATAATAATAATAAAATATTCAGCCTTCTGAATTAGACTCAGCATCATCTCTTCCTTCCCCGCATGGGCCAACCACAACACCACATTATTTCTTTTGTTCTCTGCTCATACAGATTTTTTTCTACCACTCTATTACTTCTGTAATTCTCCTATTACAAACTCAGTTTAAGTGTAATGGTTACAGTTTATGTGAGAGGTGAGGAATGAAACTGAAATGGTGTTACCTAATAAATATGCCATGACAGCAAGTTTCTCATTCTAGTCCTTGAATTTAACATTTACTTCAGCAGAGTAACTGATGTGATAAAATATAGGATATGTTAAATTATCAAAAGGAGGTTATTAAGTACTGTGACAAAACTGGCCCACACAAGGTTTGATTTGGCAAGGCTTTGAGTGTGTCTATACTCTTAAGGTATCATTTAAATAGACAAGCTGCTCAGTTCCTTGCTATTGGACCTGAAACTTTGTCTGCACTTTTATGTTGAGTTTGAAGCACTTGTTTTCCAGTGTCTAAAACCATAAGAGTTTGGGTTCATTTACACTGCAAAAAAAATCTCCATGAAAAAGGCTCAGGTTGGTAATAGGCTGAAGGATGAGAGGAACAGTCATATGCTGACATCTAATATTTCTAGTAATTTGTATGTCTGTCTCAACTTTAGGGGTTAATAAGTTACTATTGTCTCTTTTTTTTTTTTTTTTTTTTTTTTTTTATTCTTCAGTAACATGCAGTGATAATTCTGCTCTTTTCAGGACAGGGTGTGGGCCAATGTGGCAAAGAGTTTGAACTGCCTTATTGCCATGGTGGACAGACTGCTTGAAAAAGACAACATGAGCAACATTAAAGAGGGTGAAAATGAGCCTTCAGCTGCAGATTGCAAGGTGTTGCATACAGGAGGTAAGCAACCCCCCCTAATTTTTATTTTTTAATCATTGACAAGAGTAAATAAAAATTTACACAGCAACAGAAAAGTCATCTAGAGAAGACTCCTTCGTATCTTTGATGAGAGTGCTAATAGCAAGGTTTTGCACACTTGTAGGGAGGTTATTTGTCAAAGTACAGCTTTAATGTGTGCTCAGACTGCTTGCTGTGCTTAATTGTTTGTGCTAGAGTGTAAACCTTTTGAAACCACAACGTTTTCTTTTTGTAGGCTGATGTAATTTAATTTACTTTAGATTTTTATTTGCGTGTAGTATTTTGAGGAAAAAAAATTGGATTGCGTCTTACCCCATAGAAAACTTATAAGGAAAGGTGAACATTCTGTATCAGTGTCATTCTCCTGCAAACGCTTCCACTTTTCTGAGGCGATATACTGATTTTTATTTTCTGATTTGATAAAATTCATGTTTAACTGGATATACCTGTCAGCCTGTGTCAAAAGGTCAAGTGGAATAATTCCATGGGATGATGTAAAGAAAATTTTGTCCATGGTGGGTCCTTGTCACCTTCTGATCTTCTCCTTCTGATCTTCTGATCTTCTCCTATGGCTTATTCATGTTTGCATTCTTGATGCATAGATTAGATCTGCTTAATAAGTCTGATGAGACTTTGTAGACTGAAAGTGTGTTGCAACAAATGAAACAGATCTTTAGTGACAGTGGTGGTAGTCCTAATACAAGGAAATCAGAGCCAGCCTTTGTGCCACTCTTCAGCTAAATAAAACAACTCCCCATACAAAACAACAAACCAGCACAACTACGTGATTTTATGGAGCTTTGTATAGTTTAGACTTCCTTTTTTTTCACTGTGCATTTTATCCTGTATCTTCCCTTACATGTTCTCCACAGAATTTAATTACCTCATTTTATAGAAAGAGTTTTAAAGTTATGAGTACTCACTTGTAATTTCTTTCTTACATAGCAAGAATTAAAATTACTTTTTTAGCTTTATGTCATTTATGTAGTACTGGTGAGTTCTGTGAATTCTGGTTGTACTATTGATTTTTAATGCAGCTGTAACATCTGCATTTTACTGCTATGAGAGGTTTGTGCTGAAGTCCTGGAATCCTTGTTTTCAGTGCAAGATATGTTGGACTTGATTTTGTATGATTAGTCCAGAGAGCAACTTATTCTTTATCTATTTGGTTCTCTAAGTTTCTGTCTACCAGGCATGTAATTTTAGAGAGGAAGGTGATATAATCTCTGTTCTCTAGTGAAGGCTTGCAGATGATAAATATCAACACCGCTTTCTACACCTTTCCTGCCTTCATCAGAGAAGGTACAAATATTTAACAGCTAGATAGGTGTAGTTTTGAACTTGGAAGAAACCTTAGATGGTGAACCCAAGCATGTTCATTGTGATTAAAAGGGAAAAACTGAATATTGTTCTTGTTCCTAACTCCCTTCTCTTCCCCGTGGTGCTAACAAGCTCTGGTGCTATTGTTAGAAGATCAGTATGTCTTGTAGAAATGTTTTGCAGGTAAAGTGGTAGTAGTACACTTTCTCCCAAACTTTCCTCCAAGTGACTGCAGTGCATTTGTGTGTGTATGCATTGACATACGTGTGGGTTTTGTCTGTATTTCATAGTTGTGGAACAAAAGCTCTGATTTCCAGACTTCCTTCCTCTATCTGAAAAAAAAAAAAAAAGGCATGAATTAGGATAATTATTTTGGAATGTTTTCTGGCATGCCTATTTCATGCCAGCATGAACTTTTATGTAATTTCCTTCCCTCTCTTCAACCCCCTGAACATCTCCTCTGCTATACACCATGTTATGGATTTAACCAGTTCATTTGAGTCTTTAATTCTTGTGTACTCATAGCTCTGATTCAGGCTCACACCCTACACAGGCAAATGGAATATTGGTTAGAGCTTTTAGATCACAAGCCAAAAAAAAAAAAGGAAAGTTACATCATTTTAAGGACTCTAATAAGCAGCCATCAACTAAAATGAAAGGTAGCTCTTGCTTAGCAATAATGATAACAGTAATGGTTAGAAAAATATAGATGAGTTTCATCCAGGTGAGAAGTTGTCTTCTGGAGCTGGTGGGCCAAGGACACAAAAAATATCCAACTGCTATGGTGCTGGAATAAATTTTTCCTTATTCCTTCATTTCAGAGCCATCCCTAATTCTCTTGAATCAGTACAGGTGTCCTTCAGTGAGAGCAGTCAGTGCTTTTGTTGATTTGTCCTGAAAGTTCTGTAACATTCCCTCACATGAGAACTGCAGAGATCTGTGGGGCAGACTGCTGTGTTTTCATGTTCTTTTTGAGTAAGACATCATTTTAGGAATGCCTTGGACAGTTTATATGACTTTCAAGGTCATATAGAGGTGTTTTAAAATTGCCTTCTTTTATAGGGCTAACTTGAAAGATGGAGCTTTCCAAAGAGCTATCCAGGTGTGTGCCAAAGTTGGTTCCCTAATGATTTTCGAAACTCTGGGACCAGAATTTTTCATGCTTGACTTCTCTATGAGAGTGTGGGTTTAGATGTTTGTTTTTCTCTGCATCTCCGTCTCTGAAATTTAACATGAAACTCTAAGGGTGCTCTGTGAAGCACCTACACAGAGGCTGAGATTCCAAGTTTACAGTTACACATTTGGCCTTAATTCTGCTTAATTTTAAATGTGAAGCCTGGTTGTGAGTTCACAGCGTTTTCCTAGGTACAAAATCACACTGTGTGTACACCCATAGATACATTTCTAAAATTACAGACTTTTGTGCTACTTAAAATTCACAAACGAGACATAAATGGAGAGCTTGCCACATCTTGCTTATATATTATACATAATTTGAGCATATTTGAGCATAGTGTATGTCATTAATGCTGCAAATGTATGGGCACAGATTGATCTTTGAGTCTGAAACTGCTTTAGTTAATCCTCAGAGAAATTGGGCTGCTTTTGTAAGAAAAAAGAATACAGAGTTCTGAACAAGAACTTGACAAATATGCCTTGAAGTATGGGATGAAATTTTTGCTTATTTAGAGAACCTGACTGGTTTTTTTTGTAGCATATAGCAATGAAAAACCTTTCACAGAACGTACACCTTTTCATTTTAGATGATAGAAAATGTTATGACAATAATTTTATGCAATAACATCTTCATAAAATATAGATGTTGTTGTAACATATACTCAGTGTTTCTTAAAGTAGGTTTATATTTGTAGTCTCAGTGACTGTGGCATTGTGTCATCTTACTCTTTTTTTTCCAAACATGTTTATATTTGTTGTTTGGAATCTTTGTAATTGGAAATATTGGAGCACTTTTTTTTCCTGTACTCTGCCTTTCAATGTGAATTATACCTTCTTTAGCCTTAACTTTTCATGCAGTCTGACCTTTGAGTGTATTCTAAAGACTGAATTTGAGTTACAGTTACCAAGGTAACATGCTATAGTTTCATCAGTTGCAGGATTATGAATCCTCTGCAGGATAAATCAGGAAGAGTAGAAGGATTTTTAAGGAGAGGGGGTTTTTTTTGTTGTTCTTCTAACTCTAGTCTGGTTTGCCTTGGAGAAATATGTGACAACATTAAATTCTTTTTACTTTTGCCTTTTCATTTTCCATGAGAGTTGGAAAGTGAAAGCTTGTCCTGCAGCATTAGAGGTGCCGGTGAAACACAGCAGTTTGCTTTTGTGCTTACACAGCCCCTGATAGATCTCTGTGTTTGGCTGCTGAAAGCGGCTGTTGTTTCCATCTGCTTCTTGTATCATCCCATCAGAGCTCCCACCCAGCTATTCCTTCGCTGGCTCTGGGTGAGAACTTCCTAATTTGATACATACAGGATTGACCACATTATCACAAACAATTTGGGTTGCCAGTGTGATTGCACCTGGATTTTGCCTTTAAGTGAATTATGGAATCGTAAGATCTGTAAATTGGCCTTTGATAACCTTCAGCATAGGTAGCAAAGAGCACCTGGGGAACGTTGCTGCATTTCCTAGCTGGAAGTAGAGGAGACCTCTGTTCATACTCACATTGCTACAGACATACGTGGGTTAATTTTTCTTGTATTATCTCATACATGTTGGGGACTATATAAGTCTAGATTCAAAATTTCTGACTTTCAGTGCCCTGGGGATGGGCACTGCATCATTCAGTGCATCCCTTCCAATGCAGTGCTGGTAGAAGTGGTAAATAAAGGCATGTTCTAGTTTTATTTGCATCGTCAGAAAAGCTTTTATTATAAAATATCGTTTAGTCAGAAAGATGAAAAATTTTTCTGTGGTCTGTGTCCTTGAGTAGCAGACATCATTTATTTAGAGCAATTACATGTGAAAAGCTTTCTCCTCCCTTCCTCTTCCTCACATTTTTCCTTCCTTTTCTTTTAAGCTTGTCTTTGCATGAATTTTACTTATGCCTTTTTTTTCCCCTTTTTCCTCTCACTTCTGTGTCATCCTTTTCTTTTTAATAGGATCCTTACCTGGGCTTAATGTAGCCCCAATAATAACCCCTTCAGCAGTACTTTCTCTAATTACTTTGGCTAAAAACAGAAGCTGAAAAATATGTAAGGGAAAGAAAGACTATTTAACTGAATCAACAAACTAAACCAAGATATTAGAATATTTAGTTGCACAGCATTCATAGAACATTCCTATGTTTAAAGTGTGTTAGATTTCCTTAGCTTTGTCTTTTATTACCTTTGTCTTCTCTTTCTGTTTTCATTGTGACTAAACGTGCTGAGATACTCGTGTATGTATGATTAGATAGTTTCGGGTTTAACTATTAATCCATGTGGCAGTGTAGAAAATCTTGGATGTTTGCAATGGAATAATAAATCCCAAGAATTCAAAATTTCTAGACACCCAAACTGTGCAAAGTAAACTGCTACTTTAAAGTGCAGGAATACCAGGAAAACTTATTCAGGTTTTTATTGTTCCTGCGAGAACTGCTGCAGTATTATGAGTACAAAGCCTCCTCCTTTTTCAAAGAGCTTAGCCCTCAGCTGGAGTTAAACTGAGCTCCAAGAGCTGAGTGGCAAGATAAAGAAATAAGGCACTGACCTTTTTATGGTGCAAAGTTGAATATGTGAAATCTTCTAAGTCAGTCTTTTTAAACCTCCCTTTAAAAAAGTATGAATTAAAAGACTGTTCCTGTCCTAGGTGAGTAAAATCAAATTCTAGGTTAATTATTTCATGCAGATTTTAGGGATTTACTGCTGCTCTGTGTTGGTTGGTTGGTTTGATTTGCCTGCCTTTTTCCTTAAAACAGAGTTTGTCTAATGTTCGTTTGGTGATATCAAGACAACTCACTTATGTTGTTTTACCTCTATTATTTCAATTCTGTCATGGATTATTTTTATGATCAAGTAGTAAGTGATTAATTTAAGTGAAAGCTTACCTCGTGGGTATCTGCTGTTACATTTATATGTCACACTTATATATGTTACATTTATATGTCTGTAGTGCCCTCCTTTGCTTTAAGAGCACGACATTATGTATTCTTCTGCTTTTTATTTAAGGTTTGGTTTTTTAACTTCACACTATTTAAGTTTTGAAGTGACTTAAAGCCATTCATGGATTTTATGTGGCACAAATAGCAGTGACAAAATTGGCTTTTTTAATCTGCTGCTAGGGCTAAAGGAGATAGGAGTACTATGCTGAAGCATCCTTTTTGGTTACCAGCATATTTTAATAAGCATTTCAGTGGGCCTGACTTCGAAAAGACCAGGAGCTTGCTTTTCTGCCAAACTTTATCAAATTTAACGTGTGGTCTGACATATTGCAACTTGGATATGAGCATGCAGAACTGACTAGCTGGGTGCTAAGCAGGTCATTTGCCTGTACAGGGCTGTTGATTACAGGAACATGGGACTGAAGGGCATTTTCCAGTAACCAAAGGGCAAATCCTGTCACAGACTGAGCTACCACCACTGTCTTGGCAACGGACATGGAATATTTACTCAGTGCTCTGCCAAACATGCACTTTTGTTTTAATCTCATTCTAACTGCATAGTGGTGGTACTATCTTTTTAGTTTCATCCTTCCATTCTTTATTTTGTTTAATTTTTATGCCTTGTTTTAGTTTCCAGTGGCTGACTAGCACTATTTTTGTTCTGAGTTTTTTTGCTTCATCAGGAGACTCTGACAGTACTTCTGGATGCTAAGTGTTCCAAACTGACAGGCTGCCCATGTCATTTTAGCAACCTGACAGTCATCCTGGAGTCTCCTTGTTGCTTCTGTTCTTGCTCCTAATCTCTTTTTTTCAGATGTTCACTCATTCAGTTATTTCTTCACCCTTTTTCAAACGATTTTCCTCTGTGTTGTGGATACGTCTTGTGATTTTAATTTAAAAGAAAGTTGAGATCTGAAGACTCAATGTGTGTGAGTCCGTGAATGTGTTAAAAGCAATAATTTGTATTATTCCTTTCCTGAAGTGATTCTACAAAGGTATTCTGAAAGATATTATGTTCTAAAATGTATACAAAGTGGTTCTATAGAGTCACTCTGAGAGAACTGTACTTTAGACATGTCAGCTCCCTTTACAAATGTCTATTTATGAATTTATAATTAGTATTATATATTTATGACTTGCATACAAGACAATATTTTTTTCCAAAAATCTACTGAATTTACTTGTAAGCTTCAAAATGCAATTTTTATTTGTTTGTTTGTTTCACAAACTTCAGTTTCACAGTGCTTTTCAGTTTCAAGGAACAACTTACAAGCTGCAGTATTTACATATAAGGAGCTGTTAATGCTGGGTTTTTGGACCGTGGTGCATTGTTAATGAATGATCCTCATTCATATTCCTGCTGGAGTATTTGCAGCAGGACGTCCTGCATAACAAGTGACACAGTGAAATTTTACAGAGCAAAAATTTGGCACCTTTTTTTTTTCTTCCTAGAGTTGGCTTTTCTAAGATCTCAGTCTCTGATACACCTCTTATTTTGATTTTAAATAAAGCATAAGCATAAGAATATACTTGTCCATTCAGGAACATTCTTTTTTTTCAAGAAACGATCCCTGTCAGATTTGCCAACTAGCTCCACCTTCTGGGAACTGGACATCCTTATTAACTGAGATTGAGAAGTTTCAGTGTGAGCAAGGAGCAGAAGATTGTTCTGGAAAACTTAATCACACAAAGGTTGTCCTCTTTACTAGTGACATGTGCAACTCTATATTCTATAATAATTTATATTTTCTCAGTAGCTAGGGTAAGGTTTTCTACAAACTTACATTTTTTATTGCTTACCAAAAAGCCAAATACACATGTAAGTAAGGCTCTGTATTCTTTGAGACATTAAGTACTCAGTAGGATTTATTTTTAATAAATTTAGTATGAATGTTCTTTAATAAAAAATGACCTTGAGAATTTAAAATCTTTGAATTCCTTTTAAATGCAACTATTACAGACAAAAACTGCTTACGTTAGTAAATTAATAAGTTAGTATTCCAAACATGTAGTCTTCCCTCAAAAAAATGTTGTGAGAAAATTATCTTGAAGCTACCACAAGGTATGTGCAAATTTGGAAAATCATAATAGAAGGTGGTTATCAGTTGTTTACTGCCAACCCAGAAGGCTGCATGGAGAAAAATCCACTTAGATTTGTTCTGGGTCCAGTATTATTCAGTATTTTTATTACTGACTTGCCTTATGAAATATGGATGCCGCATATAAAATTTGCAGATGCTTAAAGCTGGGAGAGGCTTTAAGCAATGTGGGAGCAGGGTCAGATTGGATCCTGATGAAATGGAGCACTGAAATATTAGGATGCAGTTCAGCAAGGAGAAATACAAAGTTATGTTCCTGAAGAAACAGAAATCCACAGTGTAGATGGACTGGTTAAGTGGCAGCTCAGTCAAAGCAGATCTAAGTATTATGTGACTTGTGGCCAGTATGTGACCCCCTCTATTCATAAAATTAAAGAATGGTTTGGGTTGGAAGGAATAATAAAGGGCATCTCATTCCAACCCATCTGCAGCAGGCAGGGGCATCTTCCACTAGACCTGGTTGCTCAAAGCCC
Organism: Ploceus nigricollis; assembly: GCA_013399945.1. Classification (NCBI taxonomy): domain Eukaryota; kingdom Metazoa; phylum Chordata; class Aves; order Passeriformes; family Ploceidae; genus Ploceus; species Ploceus nigricollis. The sequence goes on along the minus strand of VXBC01009842.1, from coordinate 909,551 downwards.
CAGTCAGCCTGGCCTTGAACACTTCCAGGGGTGGGGCATCCACAGCTGCTCTGGGCAACCTGTGCCAGTCCCTCATCACCCTCACTGTGAAGAATTTTATCCTAATATCCAATCTAATCCTACTCTCTTTCAGTTTGAATCCATTCCCCCTTCTTCTGTCCGTATATGCTCTTCTTTTATGAAAAAGGCTGCCAGAAACGCTCTTTAGCCCTGTCCACATGACCTGAAATTGTAATAGCAGGTTCAAGAAGTGTAGTTAGTTCTAGAAATTCTGCTTTTTCTGCCCTGGCAGAGTGTTTGCCACATCCTTGGCTGTGTCTGTATCCAGATCTCCGTACCCATGGAAGAGGAACAGATGTCTGTTTGCTGTACCTTCAAGTCTATTTTGAAATGGCCCAGTATAATCTTTTTCATTATTTGCTCAAGTAAGAAGCAGCCAACAAACTCTAGTCTTACCACATACAGCCCTGCTTATTGGTTCAGTGTGCATTACATCTTTTGAGCTTATTTTGCTGCTGTTGCTTTTATTGGCATATGTTTATTGCTTAAATTAATAAAGGATTGTAATTTGACTTGAAAGGAGAGTTTAGATTGCCTGATCTGTCTACACTGACTTCCAGTACATCACATTTTTTTCTCTGCCTTATTTCTAAATTTGTCTGTGTTTTGCAGAGCCTCTAGTTGTTCTTTTTCTTTTGTTCCCTAGAATAAACACCACAGTTAGTCCTTGTTATTTTCTCCTCATGAAGAGGCGAAATCAAGTTGCTGCTCAGCCTTTTCCATCAGCTTAAGGAGATTAAACTCTAAATCTTGGTAGCTCTGCCCTGCAAGCTCTCCATTTTTCCAGCAGTCTCTTTAAAACGTGTACACCAGACCTTGGCACGCAGTGTGTCATCACTCTGTTAGTCAATGACATGTATAAACTCACCTGGAGCTTGTACCTGGGGGTGGCTTATGATCTGTTGTGTCAAGATGACACTCACTTCAGAACTGCTGTTTTCCAGGGAACACTTCCTCAATCTGTATTACTCATGGTTAAATATGTATAACTGTGTTCAAACACATGTTGTCTGACCACAGAGACAATAAAGGAGCTCAGGTTGTTCTCTGTGCCTGCTCTGTCCTTACTTTCTCTAATTTCTCCCAGCTTTCAAAGTTCTTTACAGTCTTCTTGGCTACAGTTTTATTAATTTATGTGTTTTTCTGGAGCTCAGCTAAATTGACTGGCAACAGGCAGCTGTGTATTCCTGCCTAAAGAACTTCCTCAGTACTAACGAGTTTTTACCAGCCTGACTCAGAATGTTACCTGAAACATGCTGCTGTCTTGCACCTAATTACAACAGATTTTAGTTATCATTGATTCTTAATTACCCTAATCTACAAAAAATATGAGCCAATTATGGACTGTTGCATTAAGTCAGTTGCATTCCAACTTTTATATAGGCTCTTCTAGAGTGTTGATTTCCCTCATTTCAAACTGTACAATGAAACTGAGATGTAGATTCTGAAGGAGGGGGATTTATTTGTTTGTTTTTATTATTTCCTCAACTTAGAGAGTAGGCAAAGCCATATGCAACTACAATGCAGGTCTGATTTTATTAAATCCTGTAAAATTCAGGAACAGCTGGCATTATTGGGCAAATTTGTGTAAGGTGTTCTGATTTTCCTCCATTCCTAGTTATCACTGTTTCATTTGTAATGTATTAAGGAATCACATTTTTCAAGCATTTCACTAGGGTTTTTTTTTTAATATTCCTAGCATGTATTTTAACAGAGCAAAACATGTTTCAAAATAGTTCTACATCTCGCTGATAGAAATAGCTAAAAATTAGTTCAATATCTCTAAATATTTAAAGAGAACAATATAGAGAGAACCAAAAAAAAAAAAAAAGATCTGAAGCTTATTATATTTCCAGCCTGTAGATTAAGCAGGTGATGCCCTTCAAGATACCTATTTGTTACTGTGTTGTGCCCTCCAGCACCCACTTTTTCTTAAATATATGGTTATTCTCTCTGGTTTTGTATTTTTGATGCTACTTCGTTTCTTACGTAGCCAGTTGTAAGTCCTGGAAAGAACAGGAGATCTTCATCTCCACTGTATTAATCTTTATGTGCTAAATGAGGTTTTATGTTTTTCCCTGTATGCTCTGTTTGTGACACTTAAATACAAGTTCTACAGAGATGCTGGGACTGTTGGAAACGGCTGTTGTTTCAGATTGCAGTTGGATTCAGGCCAGGGACTTAACCCCATTCCCAGTGGTAAGATGGAGTCCTACTTATAAGCATGTTCTCCAGTGGCATTTGTGGTCCCACAGTGGTCTGGGGAGAGCTGCAAGGGTTGTTTTAAAGGGAAGGGTGATCTACATAGCTACTGCTGCTGTCCTTCCTTGTGGAAAAGGGTTTTTCACTGCAAGTTTTCCACTTTGGAACAGATGACCTGTTTTGTTCTAGGTGACTGGTATGAACAGCTGTACCCGCTGGTGATTACACTGAAGGACTGCATGGGAGAGGTGGTGACCAGAGCCAAGCAATCCATGGCATTTGTCCTGCTCCAGGAGCTTGCCTGTGGTTTGCCCCAGTGTTTGATGCTGACCCTAAGAAGAGACATCGTCTTTAGCCAAGCAGTAGGTTGTCTTGTGTCACTTACTTCCTTCTGTTGCTGTAATTATAAGCATACTGTTCATGCCAGTGTTTGTGGTTTTCTTTTTTGTTGGTTTTTTTTCCTTCCAATTTGACACAACTTTTTCATTTATTTTCCATTATACTCACCTAAATATTTTATAATGTGATAGGAAACTAAATAGTGAGTAGAAATCCATAGTACTTCTATCACTGAGTCAGAGAAGCAGGTCTGCAACGGACTGGAAAAGTTGCCTAATCCTGCTTTTGCACAAAGAAAGATCCAGAAATCTATTTTTAGACTTCCTAGATAATGTAGTTCTCAAGTCTAGCTTTGAATATGTCTTGCTGATATTCATAATCACGGAATCACAGAATAGGTAGGGTTAAGGGACCTCTGGAGATCATCCAATCCACCCCCCCTGCCAAGGCAGGGTCATCTGGAGCAGGTGACACAGGAACACACCCAGGTGGGGTTGGAATGTATCCAGAGAGGGGGACTCCAAATTTTCCTTAGTCAGCCTGTTCCAGTGCTCTGCCACCCTCAATGTAAAGAAGTTCTTCCTCATGTTGGGGTGGAATGTCTTGTGTTTTAGTTTCTGGCCTTTGCTCCTCATCCTGTCGCTGGGGACTACTGAAAAGAGTCTGGCACGTCCTCCTGGCACTCATCTTTGAGGTATTTATGTGCATTAATGAGATCTCCTTCATTCTTCTCCAGACTGAACAGGCCCAGCTCCTGCAGTCTCTCCTCATAAGAGAGATGCTCTAGACCCAGATCATCTCTGTGTTCCTTCTCTGGACTCTCTCCAGTAGCTCCTTGTCTTTCTTGTCCTAATGAGCCCAGAATTGAGCTCAGCACTCCAGATGTGGCCTTAGGGGGCACTGGCTTGGCAGCATCCAAGCTAGGGGAGTTTTTTTTCTTCTAGTCACCTTGGAAATAGAGAGCAGATTATTTTCAGTTTGTAGTAGTATTTTAAGTGTTTAAAGACTATTAACATGTCTTTCCTTAGAAATGTCTTCCATTGGCAAATAACTGAAATTCTTTATGTCTTCTCCTGTAGATCATGTTTTTTCAGATAGATTTTTCTCTAAGTATTTCACTTAATTTCTCCCTTAAGTTGTATGTTGCAACTGCCAAGGAGATTCAGTTGCATTAGATGTTGAACCACTTTCAAATCCATCATAATTCACATGTTTAATTCACATTATTCATGTCATAATTCACAGTCTTACATGTTTAAAGCCTGACAAGTGAGGTTCTGGTCTGATTTGTGTCAGTGTAAATAACACACAATGACACAAAACAAATTAAGCTTATCCAATATAAATTAACAGAATATTTCACTACTTTATACATCAAAAAAAAGCATCAAAATACATTATTATGAAATCATGTATATAGTCACTAAACAGAAATACCTATGCTGTTTTCTCAAATATGTAGGTGTTACTTCTGCTGTGTATGATAGCAAGCCTCATTTTAACTATTTGTCTTGTAACAGTACACCTCTTAATTGCACATGTTTTAATTATCTTTACAGCTCGCTGGATTGGTCTGTGGTTTCGTAATCAAATTGCACACAGGTTTACATGATCAAGGATTTTTACAACAGCTTCATACTGTTGGATTGCTCGTGCAATATGAAGGGCTCCTTAGTACATATAGTAAGTATTGTTCTCGGGCAAAGTTCCTTATGTACCCAGCCCAGAAGTTTACTCAGGTAGTTTTTATTTTAACCTCTGCTCTGTTTCCAGTAATTTGGCTTGTTGAATCAAATATTGTCCTTACAAGACAGTAGACTTGCACGACTGAAGTCATTGATACTGTGTTGTCAATTCTGCAGCAAAAATTATAAATCTCTTTCATTCTGAGTTTCTCAGAGAACATGACCTGCTAATTATTCCATGCAGACCTGACCCAAAATACTAGGTTTATAAAGCTAATCCAAACAACAGATTTAAACACTTACTGCCTTTATCAGCCTTGGCCATGATCACCAGTGCTGACAATGTGAAGATAGCCTGAAAACTGTTTCACAGTTTGTTACAGATGCTATTATTTGATATGTATTAAAAAGAAAATTTGAAGGGAAAAATTGCCTTATGTTTCAAGCTTTGAACTAGATCTATTGGAATCATTCCCCGAATCAGAGATTTTGACTAAAGTAGAGGAATTTAGCATTTGTGCAGCTTTTTAATGCAGTTGCTCACTTGGAGATAGCTATCTTCTCCATTTTGCATAATGCTTGTTGTTATTCTTAAAACCTCTGTCCTCCATCGGCAGGACAGCCTTTTAAACACTTTCAGAATAGACAAAAATGGCTTTTCTGAGGTTATTCTGTGCCTATATAGAGCAGGCTGATATTCAGAATTGCTTAATACTCATAGTTACCATTTAGGCCACAGAATTGTCAGTTCAAGAAATTAGTCTGGTTTTATGTAGGTTACTGTAATGTGGATTTAGAACTGTGATTTTTAGATGCACAGACTGGAAAATATAATCCTCATATTGCTTTACTCTAACGTATACAGTGACGGATCTGCCACCTCTGTTAATAATCTCTTTAATCTTTTCATGTAGGTGAAGAAGCAGGGATGCTAGAAGACATGGCTGTGGGCATTTCAGATCTGCAGAAAGTAATGTTTAAAGTAATTGAAGCCAAATCAGAAGATTTTTTGCCTATTATAACTGGAAGGCGGTAAGAACTTTGTTTCTTGGAGCCTGGGAAACAAAGCTAGTTTTTTTAATCTGTAGCCCATGAAACCCAGCTAATGGTTTTCTTGTTGCTGAATTATATTTTATGGAAAGTGCAATAGTTTTACTTTTCAGAAGGTGAGGTAGTGTGGATTCTAAAGGCCAGTAAGCTCTCGATTACTCTCCTGATAAAAAGCTAAAAGTTCCAGTTACTAATACAAATTAATCAGAACAATGTCTGTGTTGTGCAGAGCTGCTGGTGCATTATTCACACATAGATACTGAATCCTCTACAGGTGACAAGGTCATTATTTACAAATGTTGTCTCTGACTGAGAAACTTTGGTTTTGAATGTCCAGAATTTGTATTTCAGTGTGAGAAATGAAATTGCAATTCCAAGAGTTAGGCCTTGATTGTTTATAAGATGGATACCAAAAAACTCAGATGCCACTTAGCATTCAAAACTTAGTGGTCACTTTTAAAACTGGAAGCCTTTTTTAGCTGCTGAAAATCACACAGGACATAGGTGATCTCAGACATCCTTGCACAAAATCACTTATTGTTTATGAATCTCACGTAAGCACTGCAGAATATCGGGGCATAAACTGCAATACTCCATTAATTTTAGCTATTTGAGGGTTAACAAGATTGGAGTGGATTTTTTATCTCTATTATCATTCTAGTATGAAGCTCCAAATGCTTTTATTTTGCAAAAATCACTTCCTTAATAGTATCATTATTCTTAAGATGACTGTAAATTACATTCAGCTAAAAGCAGCAACTTTTAGAAAATATATGTTTCCTCTGAAGGGGGCTTTCACCACTGATTTACTTAATTATTCTGGATGATTCACTCTTATCGTATGGGCTTTCTGAGAAAGGATTGAAATAAATAACAGGAAGGCTGGAGTATGATAGGCAACACATTGGGAATAATTAAGAATAATTATGATGTATGGATAAAACAGAAGAAATACATCCTTTGTAAATCACAGCAGTCAAAAATCCTGAAAAATCCAGCATCTACATTTGCTGGCTTGCTGCCATTACTGTGGTACACTGAGCTGTCACACCAGGAGGTCCTGGATTTGAAAGAGACCTGAGTTTTCAGCTGCCTCAGGCATTCTGGATTGATGGAGCAGTTAGTGTTTAGGAAGAAGAGCTACATTCCGTGATTGCTGTACTGTATGTACTGGCAGATATTCACTGGATGGGATTGGTATCAGAAAAAAATAAAAACTATAAGGTTTATGTGGAGGAGTCCCATTCCTCTTAGAGCTGTGATGAGACTGCTCCTATCAAACAGCATTGCAAGTCAACCATATAAAGAGAAGATGGTGAAAATCTAGCTATTTTCTAATAATTGTTTAAGAAACCCTCTATTTTTAGATCAGTTTGGTTGTTATATGGTATGGCTCGATAAATGAGAGTAAAGACTGTAGAAATGCAAGACAGAAATTCAAACTACAAATTCGTATCTTGAAGAGTCAGCATATTCACTTGTAATTGTTTTTTCTAGGGAAGTGCTTAAACCTGACATTCTGTGTGCACAAACAAATCAATCCAAAGTGTGTGGCAAAATCAAAAGTGTGTGGCACTGTCTAGTAGTGCACTGGCCTGCTGGTGTGGGTAGCATTTCACCGGGGGAGGTGAAATTCTGTTCAGGAACTCACATTCTTTTATTGGAGGCCAAAATATGCACTTTTTGAACATTCTTTACAGAATCACAGAATATTTTGAGTTAGAAGGGACCCACAAGTCCAATTCCTGGCCCTGCACAGGGCTTCCCAAGAATCACACCCAGTGCCTGAGAGTTCAAATGCTTCTTGAACTCTGTAAGGCTTGATGCTGTGACACTTCCTTGGGGAGCCAGTTCAACCTGCTCAACCACCCTCTGGCTGCAGAAACTTTTCCTGACATCCAACCTAAACCTCCCCTGACACAGCTTCAGGCTGTTTCCTCCTGGAGTCGAGTCCTGTCACTGTTCACTGGAGAGAAGAGATCAGTGCCTGCCCTGCTGCTTGCCTTCCTGATGAAGTTATAACCACAATGAGGTCTCCCCTCAGTCTCCTCTTCTCCAGGCTGAACAGACCAAGTGACCTCAGCCACTCCTCATACAACTTCGCCTCAAGGCCCTTCACCATCCTCGTGGCCTTCCTTTGGACACTTTCTAATGGCTTCATGTCTTTTTTATATTGTGGCACCCCAAACTGCCCCCAGCACTGGAGGTGAGGCCGCCCCAGTGCAGAGCAGAGCAGAGCAGGACAATCCCCTCCTTTGCCCAGCTGGCCATGCTGTGCCTGATGCCCCCCAGGACACAGTTGCCCTCCTGGCTGTCAGGGCACTGCTGACTCACATTCAACTTTCCATCGACCAGGACCCCCAGGGCCCTTTGCACAACACTGCTCTCCAGCCTCTCGTTCCCCAGTCTGTCCGTACATCCAGGGTTGCCCCATCCCAGGTGCAGAATCTGGCCCTTCACTTGTTGAAGTTTCTACAACTGATGATTGCCCATCTCTCTAATTTGTTGAGGTATCTGCAGGGCTTCTCTGCCCTCAAGGGAGTTGAAAACTCCTCCCAGTTTACTATCATCAGCAAACTTACTTAGCATTCCTTGAGTCCTGCATCCAGGTCATTAACAAAGATGTTGAAGAGCACAGGGCCAAGGACGGAGCCCAGCAGAACCCCACTGGTGACTGGACACCAGCCTGATGTCACCCCGTTCCCTACAATCCTTTGTGCCTGACCCGTAAGCCAGTTGCTCACCCATCGCATAACACGGTTATCCAGCTGTGTGCTGGACATTTTGTCCAGAAGTATGCTGTGACAGACTGTATCAAAAGCTTTGCTGAAGTCCAGAATGGTTATGTCTACTGGCTTTCCTAGATCAACTAGGTGGGTTCATTTATTAGAATGCAGCTCAGAAAGCTGTATCCTGAGCTGCATCACAAGCAGTGTGACCAGCAGGTCAAGGGAGATGGCTTTCCCTCTCTGTTCTATTCTCATGAGACCCCACCTGCAGTACTGCATGCAGCTCTGGGACCCCACATAAGAAGGATGTGGACCTATTGGAGTCCAGAGGACTTAATGAAGATGATCAGAGGGCTGGAGCATTTCTCGTGGAGACAGGCTGAGAGACTTGGGACTGTTCAGCTTGGAGAAGACAAGGCTCCAGGGAGACCTTACAGCATTTTCCAGTACCAAATGGGGTTACAAGAGAGCTGGAGATGGACTTTTTACAAGGGCATGGAGATACAGGACAAGGGGGAAGAAATTCAAACTAAAAGAGGGGAGGTTTAGATTAGATGTTAGGAGGAAATTCTTTGCTCTGAGGGTGGTGACGGACTGAAACAGATTGCACTGTGAAGTAGTTGATGCCTCATCCCTGGAAGTGTTCATGGCCTGTTTGGATGGGGCTCTGAGCAATGTGGTCTAGTGAAAGGTGTTCCTGCCCATGGCAGAGGAGTTGAATTTAGATGATCTTTAAGATCCCTTCCAACCCAAACCATTCTATGATTGTGCACATGAACTTTGAGGTATCATAGTCTCTTACACCATGTTTTCAAGAAAGCCCAGGACTGGACTAGCACTGAGCTAAAGGTGTGCAATTTCAGCCAACTCAAAACAGCTGCAGGATCCATGACCCCCAGCCATGTGGGGGGGTATCTTTTAGAAGCATTGCACCAGGATTACGAGTGTTTGTCTGTCTTCATATGTGATGATAACAAATATTAGAGAATAATGCAAAGAAAGAGAGGGATATTTTTAAGCAGTCCTGTTTAGGCAAATCATATACATTTAAATATTTAAGACCTAAATTTATACCATTTCTTCTTAAATAGATGAAGATTTATTATTTAGTCTCTTAAAACACATGCTTGCTTTCTACACTCTGTTTTCCTGAAAGGTCATTAAATGTTAAAATGATGTACTGATTTTTCCATCTCATTGGAAAATGTTGTGCCCACCTAATCCATCTCCTGCCTGATAGCTCTGCAGTGAATCTAGCCATGAAAGAGAGAAAGCATATGACAATAAAATTTAATGTTATATTTTTTTTTCTTTAAGTAGAATCATAGACCTGCAAGATCTTTGGCAAACTGATGTCAAACAAGTCCTCCAGATTTTCTCCAGTCCTCCAGTACTTTGAATTGTTTCTTTTTTTGCCTCCACTTGACTTCAGTACTACTTCTGGACTTTCTAGACAGCTCTGTCATAGCTTTATGGCCTTTCCTTCCACAATCAGAAATGCATTGTTTTCATTGTTCAATTGGTAACATACTTTTTAAAGTTACCAAGGATTATCTCTGAGACTTCAAAAAGTGTTTTGAAAAAGGGAAAAAAAAAGACAAGGGGGGAAGTTTCAAATTGTTCTGATATTAATTTATCATGCCTAAAGATCAGCATTTCTCAGTGTTCTTTCACATGCAGAGATTTGTAGCGATTTAACAATGCAGTGATTTGGTGGCAGTTTGGTTCTGTAGCACATGCTCTTTGAATTAGACTAAACCAATGTTTCTTCTCAAGCTCATCAAAGCACTCCATCACAGGAGTGTTCTGGTAACACTTGACAGCAGCCAGGAGGGCTCTCAGGCAGGCTGAGAATTAATGCTGCTATGCAGAGGTCATGGGAACCACATTCTTTACTATCCTTTTTGCTAACCCTCTATTTCTTTCACATGGGTGAATTAATTAAACAAAACACAAACTTACCTGGGAAGCAGAACTATTTTGGTTTTCGTCCCTCCTCCCTGAGACATGTATTCTCCACTCAGGACTGATATTCCCTCTCAGTGAGGAACATCTGGCATTTGCTCAAAGATTGCATGCCAGTTCTAGCCTGTACTAAGCAGATGTTGCTGCCCTTGCTGAATGCAATTACATTGCAGTCACAGGTCTGCACTGGATCCATTTTACTTTTTTCTCAGATATATGAGCAGGATAAAGTTTAAACATGACCACTGGCTCTTCCAAGTGGAATCTGTTTTTCCAAACACTTGAGCTGGTGCCAGTCATCCCTCAAGCTTGCTAAAGGTGTCAGAGCTACTGCAGAAACTGACATTTTTCTTCAAGGTTTTTTGTCTTTTTCTCACCCAAATTCTCCAGAGGGTAATCTGGATGGCATTTTTATTCTTTAGCAAGTATGTGATTGAAGAGTTGGAGGGACTTTATGATTATTTACATAGGTGCAAACAATTATCCATCTTAAATTTACATACAAAACTTGAGTGACTTTCTTGGCCTGACTTCTGTAGGCAGGATAGATCTTCCTTCCCTCCTGTTGGTGTAACACCCTTTGTTGCTGGTGTCATACTTCAGATGTTCTCTGCAGGAGTGAAAATTTCAGCCTCCATTATCAGTCAGCCCTCTCTGATTAAAATACCAGATCCTGAAAACAAATGGGTTTTCTTCTAGTCTGTTCTTTTTTTTTAATTTAGATTGGTTGCTCCAACAATGAAAAGAAAGCTAATAAACATGATCCCATTTTTTCTGTTGTGGGGTCAGGCACCAGTTCTCAAAGGCAGGTGGAATCCAACTTGGGGCTTCCATGTGATCAGAATTTGTTCTGGCAGCCAAAGTAGCACATTTTTCATTAAGTCAGACCGAACACAAATATAAGCCCAGAACTGCTATATATCATATCCCTTCTCCTAAAACAAGATTCATGTTTGTGGGATGAGCCTTCAGTTATTATCTTCACAGAGACAATTTTGTTGTTCGTGATGCTTTCTACTCCCAGGGAGAAAATCCAACCACAGAAGAAAATGCGAGTTTTACTTTGGGTTTTTATGAAAGGTTTTTGCTCGTATTACTTTTAGAATGGATACCAGATAAGTTGTGACTTTGGAAGTAAGTTGTTTTTGTAACTCAGCAAGATGCATTTTAAGAGTTGAGTTATTCTTATTGATATTTTGGTAGCAGAGGACTTTTTTGCTGCTTTCATTCTTAGTCCTATTTTCACTTCAGTTAAGAAGTTAGTTTATAGTTATATAGAGTTATACCTGCCTTTTTTCATATAGCTTGGTTATGCTCTTAAAACAAGCAAGCTGAATCATCCCTTTTTATGGTTCAATTAAGGGAAAAAGGGAGGGATTTGTAAGTCTACACAATCTCTGTAATTTAGGAAGATTATTTTAAGCAGACCAATCAAGAGCCGCATCCTTATTCTTGTTTTTATTTTTCCTAGTGAACATTACATTATAGAGGTCCAGCTTCCAGCAAAGATGTTTGAGCTGCTGCCACAAGAGATTAAAGAAGGAAAGCTGCTTCGCATGTATCCAGTGCTCTTTAATGTTGGAATCAATGAACAGCAAACACTGGCAGAGAGGTAAGAAAAAGTCATGTTTCATTTTCTGTCCAAGTACTCCATGCTGGTACAGGGCATCTCTCAGGATTAGAAATAAATCTTTTTTGTTATTTGCTCTTGGATAATCTCACATTGACTCAATGTGTATTTTCAAAGGTATTAAAGGAAATAAACACAAGCTATGAAGCAATGTAGAACAATGAAAAAGTCCAGATGAAGATAAGACCATAAGCAGGGCTTCGTTTCACAAAGTCGGTGCCACGTTTCTCTTGGACACAGATGCAAAGTGGATTTCTGTTTCACAGATGCAGAATTTTGTTTGTATGCAGTACTTTGAAATTCTCAAACAAGTTTGAAAATTCAAACTTCTTATATCTTAAAGATGGGGTTGAAGAGTCTAGACAAGTGATGAGCTAGAGAAGTTGTCTCAGATTTTAAGGGCTTTTTTCCAGGGTTGTGGAATGGTAGTTAATAATAGTGAATGCATTAGTAGTATGTCTGTAGAAATGTGAAGGCTGATAAAGTTCTGATTAGTACTCCTCTGCAACAGATTGCTGGAAACTAATTAATTAGTGTAAAAATAGTCAAAGTTTCACCAACTTATTAATTTTCTCTTCCAAAAGAAGGGTATCTGTCAGTCATATTAAATTACCACATTTGTGCAGTGCTAAAACTGCAAGATAGAAGTCAAGATATCAATACAGACAGCTATGTTTTTAAACTTTTTTTCTTTCAGCTGCTTTTATTAGCAGAGCATCCAAAATACATAATACTAATCTTTAGGTTGTGTTCGCTATAAGCCAAAAGCTTATAGCAAAGCTGTAGCTGGAGTAATAGAGGGAGACAGTGAAAATTCTTAACCTGGGCAATAGGCAGGAAGTTAAGCACCACAGGAGTTTCACCTCCTGCTAATTATAGACAGCCAAGTAAAATCAGTCTTTTAAAGAAGTCTACTAAAGAATGCCATCAGGTAGCTTTGTGAATGTTTATGGGACACTTTTCCAAGTTGAATGGTGATATGTGAGAAAATTTAGGCAGAAAACTGAAATGGGAGACATAGACTGAATCAAAAGACAGTAAAAACTGGCATTTTACTGGTGAAAGAGTTGGATAGTTGGTTAGAGAACTTGGGAACTTCTTGAAAATGAAAATAGGTTATTCTTGATGCCACAAAGAGGAAAGCACTGAGAGGAGTGACATGGCCAAACTCCAAATGTGCAAAACCAACAAAATCAGTCATGACAGTTCTGAGTGGGACACTCAAAAAATAAGAGATAAAACATCATGTGGTAAGAAGCAAGCTGGTGGGAGCTTACATGTGTGAGATAGGCAGGAAGGACTGAATGTTCTGAGGAAAAATTTGACAAGGTTTAGAAATAGCCTGATTACCTGGGGGCTTGCAGAGGAGTTGGCAAGAAAAGATGCCTGGCTTGCAAGTGAAGTGGCAGGAGGTATTGTTCCCAGTGGTCATTTTACATTGTGCACAAAGAAAGCCATGAGAGAAAACATAATAGCCACATATCTATAAATATGGATATGCACTAACATCTACCAAGCAAATAAGTTCAATGCAGAAGCAGCTTATCTGCATGCAGTTACAGTCTGCTTTTGTCTTAATTCAAAATATTGCTTAACTCCTAAAGTTGCACATTTGTTTTTGAGACTGTAAACATTGCACATGATTTTTGGCTAAAAATATGGAGGGTTTTATGGGATAAAGAACATGAGAATATAAAAACATTTTTGTGGCAAATTTCTAGGAAATGTTACTCTATTAGAAAAAAACATCTTTTTATTTGTTTTTTGATAGAATACACTTGAGAATATTTCCGATTGAAAAGAAACATTCTCATGTGACAGTGCAGCAATGGCTATGGAGGAAGTAGTCACATCTTCTCCCCTTGACCCATTGAAATATTTGCTTCCCTTGTACACAATATAGCAGTATATTTGGTATCTTCTGATCTGTGTCCCCTTCTCTCTGCCTGAGTTTCTCACTTAACCTGCCTATGCCTCTCTTTCTGTACTCCTCTATTTCTATTTCAAAGCTATTCTAAAGATGAATTGCAAAAACTTGGCCCTAACTGCCATGGGGACATTCTTGTCTTTACAATCATATCTGCTGTAGTACCATGAGATTTATTTTCTTGGCATGTGAAATGTGGCTGTTGTAGAAATCTTGATCTCAGAGAGTAAGATATTTGGTTTTATAGCTATAGTTAGTTTGTAGATAAGCTTCTCTTTCATCTTGTGTCACTTCCATATTGTCCAGCTCTTACAGAAATTAATATGTTTAAGCAACAGCAGCACTAAGAGATGGAGGAGTTGGTATTCTCTGCTTATGGTACCATTTGGAATTCCCCCAGTGTGCCTTTCCATTTATTCAGGATTTGTGAGGGGAAAAAAAAATAAGTGCCTTATTGCATGTTTGTAAATAGATTGCTTTGTTAATAAACTTTTGGAAGAAGTATGCATCAGTAATGATCTTGTTTCCAAAAATTAGTTCCAAAGCATACAAGAACTTAACTACTGCATGTTTGACAAAATCTAATGCATTCAGCACTACAGAACAAGTAATATAAAACCTAAGTTATTTCTTTATGCAAAGAAATAATTATGAAGGATAATTTATCCTTTTTTTGGTTTGTGGGTTTTGGGTTTTTTCATAATTTATTGTGTATTTTCATAGGTTTGGAGATACCACTTTGCAGGAAAACATTAACCAGGAAAACTTAGAACTTCTCAAAGAATATTACAAGTTATTTACGGAAAAAATGCCTCCTGATTGTGAGTACAAAATAATGCAGTGTCCAGATGGCTTTGAAAAGCTTTGATGGGTAAAAGGTTATAAGACAGTAATATTAGCAGAATTCCATAACTTGTTCCATAAATTTAAACTTTTTGTATCTGTACACGACCCTGCTGATCCCAAGAGTGATTTCAGGCCCAGTGCCACAGCAGAAACTACAGAGAAAATGAAACAGAGGAATGATGAACTGAACAGCTATTTTAAGTTATTAAAATAATAAGTTTCTTAATATTTCATGTAGAGGACAGTCTGTACCTACTGTATTTGCACAGAAATACTTGGTGGGAAATTTCATCAGCTTCAGTCATACCCTCTCTTCTTATTCTGAAAATGTGTTGAGGTTTGGTGAACCACTGAGAAATCTGGAGATGCAAATACAAGCAATGAGCCACATCATCATTATATGAATAACAAGGTTTCATTAGAATAGGCCCTGTATTCCACTTCTGTAGAAATTCCGTATTATAAACATAAACATTACTATGCTATTACGCTGATTGCCAAAAGCAAGGACTGAAAAAAACATTTGCATCAGTCTAATCCTGTTAGTTTTAATGCCCAAACTATATTCCCAAATGTTGCAGATTTAACAGCCTGATTATTAAATACTATGTAAAGCTTTGATACATCACATGCGTATGAATACATGTTTATTTCCTCTATCAGGATGATTTTAATTTGTTAATAATTTTGACAGAAACAAAAGCTCTCTTCCTAAATGCTGGGCAGGATGCCCATCCACCCAGCCACAGTCGTAGTATTTCTAGGACGTCTACAGAGAAACTCATACAACAAGTTGGGTGATTAATTTAGGGGAATCTTGCCAAGAAAATATCCTCGAAAAACTAACCTCATCCAGCTTAGGACTAAGGTAGATCTGCTACCTCATAAATGGATTTTATTTTATAAAAGCAAAAATTTGCATGCAGATAGTATTGGCTGTTTTTCATTAACGGAATTTAAATTTTTACTGCCTTCCTGCAGGATTATTAGTGAGCCACACAGTTCCTGGACTTCTTCCAGACTGTGAAGGCTTTTGAGAACTAATCTTGTCTAGTTTATCATGTCTTTTCTGGTTATTATAACTTTCTTGCTTTTTTCTCTACCTTTAAGAACTGAGTCTCTTCTTTTTACAATTTTTTTATGGAACACAAAGCACCTTTTGATTCCACTGCCCTTCCCAATAGCTCCCTGCCAGTGTATGGAATCACTCTTTTGCCTGGGAGAAATGTGCCTTTTAAATCGGCCATGTGGGAAAAAAAGTGAAGCTCTCAAACTTGGTCATTCGGGGGAGGACTTTAATCCCTCTCCTGTTCCCCCATCTCTGGAAGACAAGCCTCCATACAAGGCTGGCAGCAGCCCTGGTGCTGGGGCCAAGTGAGAGGCATTCAATATTGATGGCTCTTTGATGGTTTTGTGCCACCTATCCAGATAATTTCTTGTAGTGCCAATCTGTACTACAAAATAAATGCAGGACTGTGTTCCCAAAGCTGTTAGTTCCAAACAGTGCTCATAAAGCCCAACAGAATCTGAGGACTCGCAGCCCTATTTGCCAGGCTGTTGCATCCACCCTTGGCAGCCTCCCTGGCCTGCTGCTTCATTCATATATTCCCTTTCAAAGAATTCTATTTTCCACTCCCAGAAAAGGTATTGCCATCTTTGCTGTTAGTTTTCCTCTTGTGTCTGTATTTCTCCTTGCCAATAATATTCTTGCTTGTAACTAAGCATTCACTGACTTTCTATCTTCTTTAAGATACACTTCATCATTTACCCATTTCTTAACCTCTTAAGTTCTTTTAGCAGAAACTGAAAATAAGAGTATGTTCCCAAAAAGATTCCTATCAAAAATGCTGACCAAATATAGCTCTGATTGAAGCACCAAAATGGTACCACTTTTGTAGAAATACTATATACTATATACTGTATAGTATAGAAATGCTATATACTGTAAGGATAGTAAGGGTCCAAAAATGTAAGGTTGTTGTTTAGTAGTACATAATTAACTGAAAACAACAAGGCTGTTTGGTACTTCTAGGCTCCTCCCCCGTATAATCTGTGAGCCTGATTTGATGGTTTAATACTGTGGGGGACCTAAGGAGTTTAAGCAATTGATCATTTCCAGTCAAGGTGCAACTCATTTGGCAGTACTATAAATTAGGAGACTCTTGCTGTACCTGTGGTGAAGTCACCCCTCTGAGATGTCACATTGTCTGCTGTGAACCAAAGGAAAGCTGCCTGGAAGCAATAAAATGTTTAGTGGTACATTTGCATAATTTCAAAGCATCTTTGTCATTATGTGCTCTGTGTTTTAAAGAAACAGATGCAGCTATAAGTGTAATAGTCTAGCAGAGTGTGATGTGTTTTTATGTGCTCTGCATTATGTAAGTGTACAATCAGAACTTGTAATACACAGTTAAAACAATCCACATTAAAATTATTGCAAAACTAGGTTGGATGTACATTTCCCCCCCTTTTTCTTTTTTTGTTGTTTGTTTGTGGGTTTTTTTAGGCAGCACAGTATGAGTGAAGCAACTTAATTATTTTTGAATATATTTAAATTACTTCTTACTGTGAATCATGGATAAGGGAAACTACAGAATTTATTAGATGTAAAAGATAAAAGCCTGTTGATAAGAGGCATCATTCCAACTTGGATCATGTTAGGAGAATGGATATTGATCTTCATTAATACTTCCCTCATTTTTATTCTTTCAGTTGAGTATAAGTCTTTGGGCTTGGGTTTGGGGCCTGGGTTGTGGGGGCTTTTTTCCCTCACTGGATGGAAAATTTACTTTCTCTGCTTGAGGAAACTGTATCCAAAGATCAATTTCGTTTCACTTTCTTTTGCTTGATTCTGAGCCCTTTTTTTGGTGGTAACTATAATTAAAATTATTTTTACTTTACCACCATGAGAAGAAATAATTTCAGAAAACAGATTCTGCTTGTTTTTATTTATTTTCAAAACTAGTGAAGATAAATGTAACATTAGAAAAAACCCTCCTCATATGAAACATATGAAACAGAGGGGGAAATTAAATTGCCTACTCTTGAATTTTTGCTTGAGATGTTGGATAAATTAAACTTCAGCTTAAATGCCATACCCAGAACAAGCAGGTAAAATTTTGGATTTTAAGTAAACTTGAAATAATTTTCTACTTCAAAATAAAGCCCCACTTAATTTCAGGAGAAGTATACTTTGTTACTTTTTAGCGGGGATACTTAGTGCTGTTTAACCCTTATGTTACATTATATAAAAATCTAAGGCACATTTCAAAACAATAATTAGATGTTTCAATTTGAAAACAAAACCAAAATTTTTTACTTTAAAATAAAAAAAATCATCCCATCAAAGCAGGTTGTAATGCACTCATGGGTTTTTTTTCTGATTTCCATTGAATGTCTGTAATAGCTGATGAACAGAACTACAGCAGAGATTTTTGATTGATTTTGTTTTTTACCATCCATTTATAAGATAAAGGTTGAAGATACTTTAAATTTCCACATGAAGATCTTAGAGAGGACAAAGCAATACTCAGAAAGACATGAGGTTTGCTTATTCCTTAAATATTTAGCTGGTAATTTCCATCCTGTGTTCCAAAACAAGGCTGTAAATAATAGACCTGTTCTTTACCATGAGCATTCTTTAGTCAGGACAACCATATCACCAACCTTATCAAAATGAGCAACTTTATCATCCTTTTTTTCCAGGTTTACCACATTTTCAAGAACAAAATGATTTAAAGGGATTGCTAGAAAGTCTTCATCAAAATATCCAGGCCAAAAAGAGAAAGAATGTAGAAATCATGTGGCTGGCTGCAACAGTAAGTTCTCTTGTTTCAAAGAAATTGATGAACTAATGATGAACTCATTTTCATAAGCTTGCTGATATTGTAAGTGCAATGGATTTTAAGGATACAATTGGAGAACTCACTGGTTAAAGGAGGCAGATGGTGCTGTAATAGTTTTTAACATACTCATTCTCATAGTCGCTCATTCCACTCATAAATCTATCTCTTCTTCCTCCACCTAAATGGCAGACAATTTTTTTTTTTTACTTTTTAAACTGGTAGAACCTGCTAGAATTTGAGCAATTTGTTTCATATCCATTCTTTGATAATATAAAATTACTCAAAATAATTTCTTTTTTTTAATGTCCTTGAGGTATGATGTGGGACATGACTGCTTGCTTTGGCTTTTTTTTTTGCTATTGCTTCATTCAAATTTTGATTTTCTGTATTTGAAGTAATTTCACAAATAACTGTCGCAAAAGACATGCAAAGGACAGACAATCAGACACAGGGAGAACACAAAGAAAATTGTTTATCTAACAGTGATTAATACTTACTTTACTTTTTCCCCATAATTCCTTTCTATTTCCCAATTCTGTGGGGTTTGCACATACATATTAAAAAAAAAAAAAGGCCAGGAAAACAACTCTTAGATGTTTATAAAGAGCTCAAGCTTTTGAAGAATGTGAAATTCAGCCATGTCTTATATTTAGAAAAGTACCCTTGGTATCTCTGCCCCCTTATATCAGCAGGGAGTTTTTGGTATCTACTGAAAGTGAAGAAAGGCTTTGTGTTTTGGGAGACTTTCAAATGTATATATCCTTCAAGGCAAATAAATATTTGATACAAAAATATTAATAAGATTTTCCATTACTTTTTATTAACACCAGGGAAAAAACAATCTTAACTGTATCTTTGTATTAATAACACTGCTGTAACTTTCATATTACTAATAACATTTTGCCGTGTGGTTAATAAATATTATCACATGCTATTGCAGTATAAATCCTTTGTAAGGAAAAATATAAGTTTTTCTTGCAGTACCAGTCTTGCAATTACTATGAAACACTGCTTTTAAAAAAGTAAAATATACAGTATAAAATTAGTTACAAAAGAATGTGCTAAATCTTTGGATATAGAAAGTTGTATTTTGTCATCTATTCTGGGTTCCCTGAACATAATTTCATGGGTAAAAAGCATTCTTTAGACGTACAAACTGTTTCAGGTTTTTCATTCACTGAATTCTATTTCTTTTTAGGTTCCCTTACTTTAACTTTCTGAAATGTGTATTTCTGGTTCCAGTGATCTATACACTGTTATACTATATTTCATTTATTTCTTGAAAAAGATGTAAGAATACAACTTTTTCAGTGCAGTAGCTGTGCAATATCACTTTTTTTTATTGCAGTAGGTATATGAGATTCCACATATATACCTGTACCTGCATATAAGCCCTGGTATAATTGGACTGTAAGAATAAATTTAATAGAAGTTGTCTATTTCCTCTCCTCCTGTGTCTCCTTACATCAGAGCCCATCACTCATACAGAATAATTACCTGGGATTTTTTTACTTTATTTTTCAATGATTTTTTAATATTTTTAATTTTTTTAGGACTTATTCTTGTCAAATAGCCCCAAGAATCATGGACTTTGAAAGATACTAGCGCAAAGAGAATTAATCTCTTCAATGAAACAGTTAACTTCTTTCACACCATTATTTAAGAAAATGATCCTGTAGTACTTGTTTTAAATCCCAGTGCAACTGTTCAAATTTTTAAACAGATTTAACTTTTAAATTTTAAACTATAGGATGGAAGAAGCACTCATAGGTTCTATGAGGTGCTCCTTCACTATCCTGTACCTCTTTAGGTTCTAAGTAAGATTCCCTTAATTGATTCTCTAAATTAAACTTTTGAGATTGCCCTCACCATGGTATCACAAAGAACTTAAAGACTCTAAGTATTTTCTGATTTTAATAGAATTTAATAGTATTTATTGATTTTAATAGAATTTCTGAGAATGCAATTAACAGATGAAGAAACACTTATTTGCTGAACTGACATTGTGGAGATCATGTTCCAGTTCATCCTGCGAGCTGTCCCATGACAGCCAACGTGGGCAGTTCCTTTTTGTGATTACTGCTGTAGTTTATTGCCTTGCCCTATTCTCACAAACATTTTGAGGTTTCATTACAGTTATACCTGTGATTCTCCAGGGATAGGTGTAAGCAAAGTATTACCTTTTCTCAGGACGAATTATATCTGGGGAAAGGTAGACCCACACTTGGGCACAGCAGCTCTCCTTCAAATTTTTCTTTTTCTAGTAAAATATTGTTTGAAACTGAAGTATAAACTAATGGAATAGCACAACCACAGATTGGTTCTTAAGGGGAGAAATCATCCTCCAAAATGTCACGTTTCCTTTACACGTTATAACTTTTTCAAAGTATAAGTGAAAGTAGACAATCTATGGCAGTCATTTGTGTTAAACTTTATTAAATGTGAGTCATACATTGAACAGTTTACCTGTTGAAAATAAAAACTATTTAAGTTCAGATGTGTCTGACTCCATACCTTCACAAGAAGTTAGTCTGCTGCATTCATGTTTGTGAGTTAAGACTTATCAAGGTTTTTCTTTATTCATTAGGTATTCAGACTATTAAGCTTTCATTGAACAGGGTGGTTGCTAAATTAAGTGAGGAAAAAGAATTGTTTCTTTTCTAGTTATAAAATATTTCTTTTATAGTTATAAAAATCCTATTTCAAGTTCAGGAGTTGAATGCACCAGTACTAGCTTTTAATAGGTGCTTTCTTCTTGAGAAATGCCGTAGCTCTCTGGATGCACTTTCTAGGCTTGCAGAGTTGTAGGGGCTGCATAGCCTGCCTAGTGGAGAAGGGCTAACCTGTGGGGCTTGCCTGTGTCTCAGATTTGCCGGAAGCTGAACGGAGTGCGCTTCACCTGCTGCAAAAGTGCCAAAGACAGGACATCCATGTCGGTGACGCTGGAGCAGTGCTCCATCCTGAGGGACGAGCACCAGCTGCACAAAGACTTCTTCATTCGGGCACTGGATTGCATGAGGAGGTAGGTGGGTCTCTGTGCACTTTGAGCTAGGCCAGGACCGCGAGCACAGAGGGTCTAAGGCTGGTTCTTAAATGCCCAGTAGAGCCCAAGCCTGGCTGAGCAGCAGCCCAACTGCTGGTAAGTCACCTCTGGAGTGCAGGGTCTTTGTAGCTTTGTGTTTTATCAGTAATTAACAGTTTCTGAGATAGGTATGTGAAACCTTGCAAGGGTCAGCTCACTACCTGTAGAATCTGAGCAGCAGTCTGAACACCAGATGCTTTAAATAAAGTTATATTTCAGTTTTGAGGGTATTTTTAAAAACATTTGCACAGTCATTAAATAATTTGTTCAACATTTACACAAATACTGAGAAAGCAAAAGAAACATTTGTTACAGATGGCAATTCTTACTAGTCTGTCTTATTGAAAAGAAACATCGGAGTAGGTTTGGACTTGGACTGGTGGTGTTTGCCATTAATATCTGATAAAATCTTTACTATGCTTTAGAAGAAGTTAATTAAAACATGTTTTATTTTAAATTGCAACTATGCAGAAATTGAGGCTGATGTTATCATGAATGTGTAATTAAAAGATATAAAGATTTCTCATTACCTGAGTCTTTGATGAATAAAAAAACCTTATTGAGCAAACAAGTTTTGATCATAAAATTAATCCAGATGCTAGATTATCTAAGGAAACTTTCATCATTGGTTTTAATGAACTTAATCATATAGTTTTAATCATATACTGTTTTATGTATATATATATAAAACTAATCATACTGTTTTAATTATATTGTCTATAGGAGTTTTAAAACATGTATCCCCAACACTAGAATAACATATAACAAAGGTCACTGCAAAACTAATAGAAAATATTTTGGTCAGTCTGCAAAGAAGTAATTGAATCATATCTTGGACTTCTGTGAAACACAAATTTTTTGTATGGTGGATTTGTAAAGATCAAATAAGTAAACAATCATGTTTACAGTCTGTAATGAGTAATTCTGGACCTTCATATTTATTATTGCCAAAATAGGTGTTTAATGTGTAGATTAATACTGTAGGTTTACCCACATAAACCCTTTGTCCTTTGGCAAAGATAGCTGTTCTAAAGAAAAAGGTAATTTTATAAAGAGTAAATGAGCTGAGATGGTTTAGTTCAAAAGGTGCTGTTAATGCAGTGAGATGTGGTGTGTTGAACTGAGCTGTATCATTTTGGATTTATTGTACCTTGCATAAATCCCTCAGTCTCTGTAGTAATTCAGTAAGTGAATGAGTTTTGTGCAGTCTTTCATAACTACATGTTATTATCATTAATGAATTCTGAGTTTTCTGTGTTAAATTTCATTTGTTGTCATTTCAAATGCTTTTTTTTTTCTGTTATGTCTCCAATAAATATAAAAGTGTGTAAGCTACAGTAAGTTACCAGACACAGGAAAACTAATTAATTACATAAAATCACCGTAATGTTAGAATAGCATTGAATAGAGTAGTATTGATTGGAAAAATTTCAGACATAAATATAATTTTAAAAAACCCTGCACTTGTTAGTAAAAGAAAATCTAATAGGTTTTTGTACATCAAAATATAAATTATTTTGAGTGAGTTTATGTCATGTGACTGATTTGAAAGTTGAGAAGATTAACACATTAGTTATATTTGCAGGTAACAGTAATTTGAAGTCACAAAGAATGGTGTAAAGGCAAAAAATCTGAAGAATACTTAAAAATTAAACAAGTAAATGGGTATATGAGGTTAAAGCACCATTACAAAAATGTAAAATCTATCAGTTATACTGTAGTTTCAAACAGAGAAAAGCTTTATCCTGCTCTTACCCTGTATATGAATTTCAGAATTGAACTAAAGTAGGTGAAAGATGTATTGGATAGGAGGTGATGACTTCGACTTGGGTGATAGGATTGTCTGAGGATTAAAGCAAAGGCTTTGCAAGTAGTGGCAGTAGCATACAAAATAATTTGCACCATCAGGATAATAAAGAAAGAAATAAATCTTGTAACTATGGTAGTTGCTACCAGTCTAACACTGTTCACATTAACTAGAGGTTTAAAAATAAAATTTAAAAAAAACCAGCTAAATTACTCATTTTCCCTCCCAAAATACTCTTTTTCCCTCAGGAGTTGGTCAATGAAAGCCCAAAAATTCAGAACAGAAGAGTAAAGATGTCAAATGGGAGTATAGCACTTCACCGCACATAGAGAGTTGGCCTGGCAGTTTAAGATGTGTCTTTGGGTGGAGGGTTTTTATATCTTTGCTGCTATTTTCCAGAATAGGGTTATGCAGATACAGATTCAGCAGGGACTGATGCTCACTCCCCTGGGCTGGAGTGCCTCTGGAGCAGTGTTGGAAGGGACACAGCACTGCTGCCTGCGTGGCCTGGCAGGGATCCTCCAGCTGGGCACTGCTCCTGTCTGCAGGTGGAGAAAGGAGCATCGCAGAGAAAGACATTTTGAGACAGCAAACTGGGAAGGAAAGAGCAGATAAACAAAGGAGAGGAGAAAAACCCCTTGATTTCCACAGGTGTTTTAGCTAAATGTCCTGTATTTCACTTGGGGGAAGTTTGGCAACTCTGTTTTTGAGGTTTGTGTGAATGAGATCAACAGACTTGTTTGGTAGCCATTGTGGCACTTGTCCTTCTGTAGTTTCTTTTTTATTTGATTACTTTTGCAGATCTGAAAGATAATGCTGTGCATTTCTAAAATTTTCATTAGGTACTTTTAGGAGGTTTTAGAATGATTTTCACATCTAAAAGAACCTATTTTCTTTCAAGGGCAGACAGAGAAAAACCATTTGCCATTTAATTTGCAATTTTAGCAGTTTTTTCCCCAATGAATCTTCTCTAGATCACTTTGTTAAACTTTGTCAATCAAATCCCTTTGTGCTGATTGCCACAAATTGCTTTTAAGCCTTTCAAAAGAACAAGTAGACATGAAAAATTCGATTTTAACATCCAGAATCCTAACAGTTTGGATTGACCTTTGAAAGGCTTCTTTTAGGAGTTAACAGTAGGAGATAAAGACTACTGTGAAACTAAGTGAGCTGTAGAAGTAAATGGTGATTCAAAAGCAGACTTTATTGGAAATGCCGTAATTTTGAGATATGAAAATTATAAGGGTGCCTGTGTAGCTGTAAGACTTTTTCTTTGTCTGCCAGTGCTGACACAGCTTTTGCTGTTGGAAAAGGGAAGCATGTGCTTACAGGTTCATGCTTTCTTGCCACCAGAAGCTTGGAGATGCTGGACTTCTGTGCGCTGCTTCTTTTCAGCTTCTTCAAGGTCCCCAGAATTTTGAGCAATCCAGAAGTGATTCCCAAAGTTTCAGCATATTTGCCTTGGTGTACATTGTATAACCCTGTTTTGGAAAATACTGCCTGTAGCTGTTTTTTTAGACTTAGTTTGTAAGTGGAATCGTCTTTTAGTGATGAACTATACAATGTTTATTGCTTCTTTATAAAAAAAGGCTGTATGAGAATCCTTCTATTAGTTCTTCCTTTCACTTATGAAAAATGTGGTGAATGAAGCAATGATGGGAATGCACGCTTTATCACTTACAGTATGTAATGGATGGCTTTGTCCTCAGTCATAAGTCTGGCCATTATGATGCTGCAATTGATGTGTACCTGAAGCAGCCATTCTATAAATAATTCCACATATTATAATTTCCTTGATATAGGTTTGTGACTTCCATTGATCTTAGTGACGTGCATAGTGCAGAATGAGGAAAATCAGTATATCATCCCCTCTGTATCAAGTGCTTGTAATTCATATCATATTAAAATACTGTTTATAATGTCTCTGCCACTTCCAAGTCACTTTTTACAGGCATCAACAGTCTTATTTTTCCCTTCACCCATACATGAATGTTTCCTATCGTTCAGTGTTAACTCTATTCCAAGAGACAGAGAGGCACAAAACTGATTGACCTGAGTTCATTGCAGCATCTGTCACATGATTCTATTTTTTTGTCTTTAGAGCTGGCTGCTGTTAAGGGAGAATGGACCCTGGTGGGCAGCGCATAATGAAGCAGCTCTGTAAAAAAAATNTTAATTTATTTCTTTTCTGAATCTATTTAGTTTTTTGTTTCAGTGACACAATCCATTTTGGAGGCTGTGGGTAGTGAATAACCTCAGAATCTCCTGTCATTGAGCATGTTTCCAATAAAGCCTCAAAGTAGTAACAAACAAAGGAAATGACAAATCCACTGTCTGTGGTGAATCCTCCATGCTGTCAGCGTTATCATCATTCTTCCAGGGCACAACACCTGTCACGTATTTCTGACACTGAATACAAAATTTAACTCAATGTGGGACACACTGTTTCCACTTGAAATGGTTAAGGATATTTCAGGGTATTTTAGATAAATTGCCTATCAAAAATCTCACTGAAGCACAAGTTCAAAGAATGAATGATCTGAACAACAGGTACTGGGCTTTTGATGAGCCAGTTATGAAGAAAATATCTCCTTTTTTAAAGAGCTGTTTGAGGACAGCTTTGCTTAAAAATGAGTGAGTGGAGGAGGAGGAATAGCTGTAATAGCTCTTTAATCAGGGACTTCCAAGTGTTCTGGGTGTTGAGGTGGACTTTGGCCAGGGAAGAGCCTGCACCAAACACCAGAGCTGTAATTGCCACATGGACTAGGAAGGAGGAGCAAAGGGACAGGATTAGAGACAGGGATGATCCATGTGCAAATCTTTCTCTGCCTTTCACCCATCTCCCAGCTTTCACCCTGCCCCTGTAAGCTTGTGGCAAGAGATGCAGCATGTGAGGAGTTGCACAGAAGAGGAGGCACAAGTTCTTCTCTAACCTTTTTCCCAGCCCATCTGACCTTCTCCAGCTTTTCTTTTTTCATTTAAAAGTATAAGGACAGTGCAAACAAAACTTAAAAAAGGTGAGCCTGACTTCCAGTATAGATTTTTACATCATTCTATGGCTCTTTAGAAACTTAACATCTCTATTTTGAGGTGGAAACTGTAGATGATTTGCATCACCTGATGTACTGATAGGAGCCTGGGTGTTGAGTAACAGTAAGGTCCAGTTTTGGAGCATTGAACCGCCATCCATTTTGTTTTCTAAAACTAAATTACTGGTTTGAGGTTTTTTAATAGCTACAGTGTGCAGAGGAAAAGAAAACAAAATGGAGAGAGATGGCCACAAGATGTAATGAGAGTCAATGCCATTTGACACCTTGCTGGAGCCTTTTAGAATTAAGGTCTATTTCTGACCATCCGTCTGGAAGGAGGAGGAGGATTATAGACAATCATTGTGGGCAAAATATCAAACAGTAGTTGAAAAGGCTTTTATATTAGAAAATCTAAGCTTTTCTAATATAACTTCTGAATTTCACAGAATTGAACTTTATAATGTACGTTTAAAGCAAGTTTCAGGTTTTAAAGACTTGAACCAAGGAAAAAAAATAAAAGTAACCCATGCACACTTTATTTGTACTCTGGAAGGTCCTGAAGTTCAGACTTCTACATGGACAAACGAAGTAAGTATAATTGGCAGTTCTTTTGAAATAGAGCCTCACACTATATGAACCAGTTTTGTCTGGTTCACTGGGGTCAGATGTTTGAGTTCATGTTTTGCAAGTGAATGTTCTCTAGCTGACTGCAGAAGTTTCATTCTCCTGGACCTCATTTCTCCAAATAATTCCTAAGTGCTGTTTTCAGACTTCTTTCTGATCAACACCCGAGTCAGAGTCCTGAGAACTCTCTCATATGATCTTTTTAATCTTCCTCTTTTTTGCTACACTTTTGCTTGAATATTTCCCTCCTTTCTCCTTTGTGACATGTATGACTGCCTCCTTCTTCTCCTGTTCAGAGTTTGGGCTCTGGCCTCAGTCACAGCACAGAGAGAACAGCAGAACCAGTCCCCTGCCTCATGGTTTTGGCTTCATGTTATAGTAGTCATCCTCTGCCAGGGAAAAGAACAGCAAGGAAAAGCCTTGTCCAGCTCCTTCACCTGGCATATGTTGAATGCTCAAAGTATGTACCTGCTGAATTTTAACAAGGCTTTGTTAGGAAGAGATTTGAGAGTCTTGCAGGAGCATGCTCTTTTGATAGTTGCATCTCTCACATCTTTATTATCTTGGTGCAGAATATCAAATCCTGTTCTTCAGCACGGGGGTACTATGAGAGTAATTATCTCAAAAAAAATAGGGGGGAAAAAAGCTGTATTTTTTTCTTTAAATGACATTGTAAGTTTGAATTTTCCCATTCAAAATGAACTAACAATTGTGAGTAGACTGTAAATGGAAAGCATTGTGCAGCCTTAATTATAATTACCTTTCCACTGGAACCTCTAATATTCTTGGACCAATCACTTGGGAGGAAGGGGTGTTCAAGGGATAACAGTGAAAACCTTTGCCACTCTTTGCAAAGAATATTTAGAGAAGTGACTCAGTCTACATCAGTGTAGTAGGCAGTAAGCAAGAATTCTGAAATAATGCTTAGTTTTTCTATCAGTGCATGAGGAGAAGGTAGAGCCAATAGAAATCTGTATTGTCTCTAAATTTCGACACCAGTGTTTAGAGAGTCAGTCCTTGAAATGCACCTGCTCCTTCTTCAGTGACTACTTAGGGAAGGTGAGCTCTTCAAGAGGACTCAGAACTTGACAGTAAATTTTATATAATAGGAAAACATACTAATATATCAATTGCAGTATACGTTATTTTATTGTGTATTAAAAGAAGTTCCTTTTCAATTGAAAAAGAAAATGTTAGGCAACATTTAGGTTTCAGCTTTGTGACAAGAAACAACCCTTGATTCCCTGTGATCTTTTTGCTGAAGGGCTCCTTTTCCCTTTGGCTTCAGGTTGTGTGTGCCAGAGTTCTCTGAAGAAGAACTGAATTAATGGAATTCCAGTCAAAAACTTGCCCTACTCTGAGTTGTTCTGCTCTGATTTGAACTTTTTATTTCTCACTGAGATAATGATGAGGTAAACAATCTGTTAAGTAGCTCAAAGTTGTATTTGTCGTATCTTGATCCAAATGAGAGTACAGAGAACTGAGCTTTGTCATTGCTCTCTGTGAATATTTTAATTATTCAGTATAGACAGTGAGACATGTATGAAATTAATTACCATGTGCACTCTATGGTCACTTCGTTTTTAAAACCAGCCCATTGAAAAAACCTTAGTTTTCCCATTTAGTGCCACAGTCTGTGTTTGGATGCTTAATAGTGTGGAAGTTAATTTAAACACTGCATTTGATTAATTACAGAATAAAAAAAAATAAGGAAAAGGAAAATGCTTCCTAAAAACCTCTTCTAATGGAAAGTGTTTCTGTCACTTTTGCCATACATATATTTCAGGCCCATAGTTCTGGATTTCACCTGTCATGGTTAGACAAATCTAGCATGCAAGTAGTTAGATTGTTGTAAAATATTGTTTGGTGTTCACTTTTGAGATTCTTCTAGTTGATTATGGAAAACTTCATTATTTTTCTCATTCATTTAGTGCTTTATTACTTACTTAGAGCTTCCATGAAAGACTAGGTCTTAGCAGAAATCAAAGACCGGATGTGTTATAATCACCAGACTGAGTAATACCAGGTTTCTTCCTGCTATATTTCATTTAATTAAGATTTCCTGGAAGAGTGTGTGGGAAAAGTCCTGTGTGCATGTTTATTATCCGTTGAAAATCCAAGTCCTACAGCTGAATTACCATGGCTTTGGCCATGTTCAGCTAAATCTCAGGAAGAACAACACTGCCAAGTCTAAAATTTAGATAAGAAAGGAGCAGGAAATGAGAGTAAGAGAGCAGGAGTAGCATACAATAGTAGTTAAAGCTATCAAACATGCAATCTCTTCAAGAAGTTATTGACCTCTAAAACAGTGTTCTTCTCAGAGTAATACAGCTTGGACAGGGAGGGCTCATAACTTCCTGTCTGCAGTCCCAGCAACCTACAGACTGTCCAAAGGTTGGAGGGGGCACAGAAAGGAGAAACAACCAGCTGCACTTCCAAAAAAGGTGGTTTTGTAATAGAAGATTCTGCGTTCCTTCAGGAGAAAGATGATGGAGTATAAGGCTGTTGCAGCCTGAATTGCTGCTAGTAAAGTCCAGGGTAAAGAAGCAAAAAGGGCCTTTGCATGGTATCCACAGATGTTTTATTCAGCCGTGCAGTGAGATGTTCAGAGTCAAAAGCACACACACATGGAGGGTCCAGGTTACTCTCTCCTGAGGGGCCGGGGGTGACCCTGGTCTCAGGGCAGTACAAAGATAAGGGCCAGTCAGGGAATAGGGAGGGAGTGGCTCAGGGACATGGGAACAGATATAGGAAGAGGGGAAGGAGCCAGTGGGGCTTTTTAACAGCTTTTTGAGGGAAGCTTCTTGTGTCTCCCCAACCCAGGGGATGCCCCCCAGGGTCTCCACATCAGGCTACAGCTCTGTCTGGCATATGTAGGAAGCAGGTAACAGACACTTCTAGGTTTATCTTTGCTGTCATTTAGACTCCCTTGATCCCTTCATAAACTTAGTTTCTTTTTGTAGGAATGCTCCCTGCTTGGATAATCATCTTTTCTTGTCCAGCACCCTGGTTTCAGTTTTCTTTCATAAGTTCCATCCCTTGGGATGCTGTGCTGGCTCAGAGCCAGCCACCATCTCTGGGGACTGGCCTGGTGCTTATTACATGTATGACATCCAACATTCAATCTCCATATTCTCTTTTTCCATTTATTATTATTATTATGCATTCATAAGGTGACCTGGCACATTCTGTTATACAATTGTGCTTTTAAATAGTTTGGGTCCTATTTAGCTTGCTTATTACATATATGACATCCAACATTCAATCTCCATATTCTCTTTTTCCATTTATTATTATTATTATGCATTCATAAGGTGACCTGGCACATTCTGTTATACAATTGTGCTTTTAAATAGTTTGGGTCCTATTTAGCTTCAGACACTGGATCTGAAATTTTCTATCTCAGGTTCTTTAGAGAAAGAATCTAAAATCATATTGGATAGCAAAATAGAAGGAGAGATGTAATTGTGTGTCATCGTCACCCCCCATATTTTATAACCATCATTTGAGGAACTGTCTTCAATGTATGGAGGTTTTCTCCCTTCTGCTGCTGTTTTCTTTTTCCAATGAGCATTTCCCTGTTTCTTACTCTCTTGCAGTAACATCTTGGTGTATGGTATTTTTATAGAAACTCTTTTGACAGTGGCCTTTCTCAGCTCAGCTGAGGGAGTTAGTTGTAGTAGTAGTTTCTACTTGTTGCTTTCTGTGGCAGCTCTGGTTTGGTGAATGATGTTTCCTAAGTGTGTCCTTATCATTACAGCAGCCACTGGTGACCTTTAACTGGAATGGCTGGCAGCAAAAAGTTCTTTCTCAGTGTTTACCTGCAGTACAAGTCCTGCTAGCTGTTTGCAGTGGAGTGACCAGAGGAGTTTCCATTTGGATTATTATGTACCTATTATGTATTTCCTACTTTCGTGATGTTATCTGCAGTCAGCTGGAACTACACCCAGTAATGGAGCCAGCAGCATTATATTGCTATCCTGTTCTCTAGATCACCCAGAGATAAATTTGGGAGATAATTTTGGGAATTGCATTCTTAATAGCGGAAGTCTCTACTATAATTTGTATAAATAGGAAGCATGTGTTTATAAGGAAGTTAATGCAAAGGAAATGTTGGAGTCCTCCCAAAGTGCACAGCCACCTCCACAGTTGACTCCTAATGCTAGAACAGTTAAAGTAGTTTCTGCAGCCCTAGGACTTAGTGGTGCTGCACTTGTACTGCGGTCCTGAACATACCCCTAATGCCAAAATCACTGGGCACTGCTTTGGCTGTGTATCTGCAGTGCTATTCCTGTGCCCTGGTCTAGGTTTACTTCCCTGCCAGCTTGTATCCTCTCCCCAGCCTGGATGTTGCCATGTGTGTATTGTCTTCCAGCACTGGGAAAAGCACCTGGCTTTTCTCCTCTGTTGGAGGTGCTCCTAATGCCCCAGGAAGGTGCCAGAGCAAGTTTCTACCTCTGCAGAGTCTTGTGATTCCAGGCAAGGCTTAGCCAAGATTTAAAGTCCCTTAGACCAGGGAGATCAGAGCATGGGAAGGTGTTCTGGTTTGAAAGCAAAATCAGTGAGAGACTCTAAGTCAGAAATACAATTTATTAGGAAAAGGGGAAAAAAAAAAAACCAAACCAAAATACATATAATAATACAAAAGAAAAACCACTGACAGTCAGAATACAACCTGACACCCTTTTGCTCAGGGTGTTAGTAGCAGTCTAAATTGGAATTGCTGCAGTCCTCCTGGAGTGGCAGATGTGGTTCTGTTGGAGCAGTGATCTTGTAGAAGGGTGTAGTCTTCTTTTGAAGATCCAGTGGAAAAAACCCAGCTGTTCCTCTGAGAATCCAGTAGAAAGGCTGAGTCTGGTGTCCCAAAAAGTCAGATTATATCCAGTTAGGAATGCTTGGCTCCTCCCTCTGGGCAGAGCATCTCACAATGGGATACTGTAACTTTTATCAGTCATACAGTGACATTCAATAGGCCATCAACAGCAGATGTCTCCCCGGGGGGAGGATTGGTTTGTGGAAGAGATAAAGAAAACTGCCCAATTAACAGAAGATAACTGCCACACCTCTAACAGATGGCAAATAGAATACACACCTTACCTTGCAATCTAGGACAGAAGAGAATCACTGTTCCCTCTCTCTTCTGTCAAGGGATGAAATACTTTGGTATATGAACCAGCCTCCTTGTTAGGTTGCCTGTTACTGAAGCAGACAGTGCCTCTGCGTGTGGTACTCAGGATCTTCACTTACTGTTCTGTGAAATTATTGTGTAGTACATGCATAAGAAATCTTCCTTTTCTGCCCCTCTCATTCATCATATGGGTTTCCTGACATATCATCAGCTTTAATTTCATGCTACAGCCTCCCCTTGACTGCACATTTCCTTACACTTGTGAGAACATTGTAATGTTTGAGGCTTCTTATCCCACATTTCAATTCAGCTGAACTCCATCCCTGTGCCCAGAGAGGGAATGCAGAGATTCCTGTTCCTTCCCCTCACAACAATAGCTAGCATGTACCCTTTGCTTCTAGAGAAAGACAGGCTAAAAAGGCATCAGCTAATTATTATCAGCAGTAGATCAGTGAGATACACCTGGCTTTAAAAAAAATATATATATACTCTTCATCCCCACTCCAGTCAGCATTTTTCAGATTTGAGGAACTTGTTTAGATTACTAAAGCATTGAAAAGACTAAGGTGTAATCTGATCACAAAGTCATGTATTTTATAAAACCCTGTTGTAGGATCATCTGGTTAATGGTTTTCCTCCCGGGTGAACTGACAAGTCTGATGAAAATATATAATTCCTGTCAAAAAAAGGTTGGGTTTTATATTTGTTTTGCAAAAATCATTCCAAAGTTGGTGATTTTTAATTTAAATCCCTTTACAACTCTTTCATAACTGTTGATGGCAGAGCATCTACAGAATACAAAGTAATCAGCACAGAAGGGTTTGCAACTTCCAGCAAACTGCCTTGTGGTGGCGTGGTAAGTAGAATATGTGAGGGTCCAGAATACTTTGTTGTGGAATGTTTTTCATATGTTTTTGGTTTTGTTTCTTTTGGGTTTTAGCTTATGTAGTTTAACCAAGACTGGCATGGTCTCTGTTCTAAGTTTATTTCTGCTAAATGGCTGTTACATTGAAAACCTCAGGAGTACAAATAAAAATGGCTAAACTGGCACTATGGCAGAGGCATTATTGGCTGGTTTTGAAGTGATCAAAGTAGCATCAGGCAGAGGCAAGCAACTACAACAATATCTTATTCTCAAAGATCCATGAAATGATTCTGAAAATCCACAAGAGACTGCTTTGATAATATTGGTTATAACTGGTTCGAATATTTATTCCATTTGCACTTTTTAAAGTCAAATGTTTTTTGACTTAAAAAGCTTGTAATTGACAAGCAAAAGGTGAGAGAAAGAAATGCACTTGTATCTCTTTCAATTTTAAAGTGGGAGAAGGCTAGTATAGAGGTGCCAAGTCCCTTATGACATCATAGTCCTTC
Organism: Ploceus nigricollis; assembly: GCA_013399945.1. Classification (NCBI taxonomy): domain Eukaryota; kingdom Metazoa; phylum Chordata; class Aves; order Passeriformes; family Ploceidae; genus Ploceus; species Ploceus nigricollis. The sequence goes on along the minus strand of VXBC01009842.1, from coordinate 876,229 downwards.
CTTTGTTCGAAATTAAATTTGAATCTACTTTTTCTTTAAAAGGGCCTCTTCTCATAAGCTGTTTTGCTTTAAATAAGAGTCCTGTTGCTCTACTTGAATGTGCAATAGCAAAGCTTGTAAATAATGTTCATTACCCTACTGACATTCACTATTCTGCATATAGTTCTGCACTAGTTCTCTTTTCACACTCCTTTTTGCTACTTGTGTTCATGCAGCAATGCTAGCTGCACAGTTCAAGGCTCTCTGCCTTCTGGACATTGCTGGTGTGTAAGCTTCTGAGTGTTGATGGATAGTCTTACCTCAACATCATCCTGAATAAAGTCCTCTCTTGCTTTCCTGCTGTGTGGTCACCTCAGGGAGAAGGCTGCTCCCTATGTCACTTTTCTCTGTGAAAATTTGCTACCACTGTGGTATTGTCAGCAAATTTGTAGACAATCACTTTAAACTCAGTTTGACATTCATTTGCCATGTGAAGATGCTTTTTGAACTTATTTTTAAAGTAAGTTAGCATATATCAGACCACAATGATGCTGTTTATTTTCTCTCTTGTGCCATGCAAGCAGCCCAAGATGTGCTGCCAGGCAGTGGGATTTTGCTTTTGCTTCTATAGGATTGGTTTTCCCCTGTTAAGTTGCATTGCTGCATTCTGTAAATACTGTTGTGCTCTTGTAGTAGCTCACATCCTTCTGCTCTTTCTCAGAGGGAAAAGTACAATGCTTCATAGAATCATGGAATGGCTTAAGTTGGAAAGGACCTTAGCAATCACTTCCTTCCAACCCCCTGCCATGGGCAGGGACATCTTCCACTAGATGAGATTGCTCCAAGCCCCATCCAACGTGGCCTTGAACACTTCCAGGGATGAGGCATCCACAATTCCAGGAAGCCCTTAGTGTGAATACAGCCTATGCTTCATGCTATCTTTGCTCTACAGAAGAATTAGAATACTCTTTTGACTGTGATTATTGTCTGTCTGACTGTAATTTGCATCATTTCTATCTAGTAGATCAAAAGTCAATAAAATATTTTTCTGGCTAAAGGGGATTGAAATCACCTTTTGGTGATGCTTGACAAGGCAACATTGCATACATCAAAGCTTTGCCTCCCAAGTATGTTGCTCTGTGTTATAGCGCACATAATATACACACACACACATATATGCAAATATAGAAGTGTAGGGATTGGTACCTTTTAGTTTGTCACATTGCTGATTAATTAATTACATGATTTAATGAAGCGAGGTATTCAAAATGGCTTACAAACTTTGCAAATATTTTTCCAAGACAGGAAACTGGTTTTAGAGTACTTTATTTTTGTAACACTGTGGTTTCTGATTGACAATTAAAAGGTAGTTAAAACACTTGAGACTTTCATGTCCTGTGTTGCCCTGTAGGTTTATTATCTTCATGTGATGATCCTTGTTTGTAGATGAAGATTTTGGTGGGATAGAAGCTATAGGAAAATGTGGTCATTTCATACGATGTGATCAAGCTCTTGTTCTTGGTTTTCAGAGAAACTTGAGTGTAGTAACATTTTTCAAATCAGACACATTTTCTCACTTTCATACCAAGGGTATTCACTGGCAAGAGAGTGCTGAGCACCGTAGTCTAGAACAGTATTTGTAGGCTTAGCTGACTTCTTAAAAATCTTTTTGTGACAGATGTATCTCAGATTTTATGTTTTCTATCCCAAAGTCAATCATTCTTCCTGCTGTCACAAAGCATCTTCTTTGGTGCAGCACAATAGGGATAACAAAACTCATTTCAGTCTCAACTTAATTCCAATGTAAAAAACTTGCAGTGAGGTGGTAATGAGCTTTAACTCAGTACAGATTACCTCCTGCATGCTTACACAGATGTTCAAATACAGGACAGATATTTTCCAGACATGGTTCTATTCTGAGAGTGTTTATCTCTTGAACAGATTAAACCCTGAAATTTTCTGCTTTGCTTGTTGTTACAGTTAATACAGTAACACCATTTGGAGTTCACCTCCTAGGTTTGAATTAGACCTACATAAATACATACCCAAAAGAAGAAGAAATAATCATCATGATTATTAGGATGAGATCATTCCAGCACATAATGAGTTGGTAAGATAAAGAGACTGATCCTCTGAAACAGAGAATCAGACCAATCAAAACCATTTGGAAAGCAAAACTCAAACATGTTTCGTAGTCCCAGCTGTGCAGTCCAATGAGTACTGTGCTGATAACAGCTACCATCTTCCTCAAGTGCTTTGAATTTTCATGTGTTTGTCTTTTACAAAATACTGGCTTGTGCCCCATACCCTTGCTACACTCATGGACAAAAAGCCAAATGATAATAATTTTTATTTTGTCTGAACTAAAACTGTAATAGCTTTAGCAAAATCAAAAGAATTATACCAGCAAACACTGGCTAGAAATTTGCTGTCAGAGGTCTCTGGTGAGCCTTGTTCCATGCCCTGCTCCAAGCAGCTTCAGCAGCTGTATGCCAAGTAGAAAAGGGAATGCAGATCTTTATGATGCTATCATCAGTCCTTTCTGGCCAGTCTGCTCTCCACTAACCATCCACACCAACAGTTAAATTAAAAAACAACTTCTCCCCATGCATTTGGCTTTTCAGGCACAGATGAGGTATCCGTCCTCCCCAAATGTGGCTCTCTGTGGTGAGGACTTCATTGATCTCTATGCTAATGTGTAACCCAATGGAATAATGGGTCCACACTGGGCTAGGAAAAGTCTAAAGACCTTTTTTCAGACAGGACCACCACCTGGTATTTCTGTGGGCTGCTTTATGGAAATACTACAGCTTCATTATTATTGCACCACAAAATGCATTAGGCATCCAATTTCCTTTGTAAATGAAGCAATGTATTACTTCAATAGCCACTTTTGAAGCTCTGCAAGTTAAACCACAGATGTTAAAACTATTGGAATTAAATGAACCCCCTCTGAATTGTAATCCTTGAATAGACTAGGAGGGTTTTTTTAATTATAAGGTTTATTAAATGAAATATATACTACAATGGAGTGGAAAAAGTCAAATTATCTTATATGGCAAAAATAAAAGCTCGCTATCCATACTCCATTGCGTATGGAATGCCAAAAGAGAAATAAAAGACATTTAATCTTGTTGCAAAGCCTAATGTTCTGTACCACATCATAACGTAGCCCAAAACAGACAATTGCTGGCTCATAAATCTCTTGGTTTTTCTTTTATTCACACTATAGACAAAAATCAAGACTGTCCTTTGAAAATACTCTATCGTCAAGTGAGCTTGAAAGTTTATGTTGTTACCCATCATGTTTGACTATGTTTATGGTGCTGGAGATAAAATCTGAAGCTTGTGAAGTTCATTTTTTAGGTGATGCAGTGGCAGTGCAAGTATGGGCTGGAGATTATAAAGCTCTGTGAAGATGAGGGGTAAAAAACATTGGGCAATTGGCATTGGAAAAGTTATTTCCAAAGACCATTGAATTCAGTGCAACACTTATAATCAAGCTGTTTCTGTCATAAAACTTTAGATACCTACTGTATGAATGCCTAGTTAAGGACTCGAGTTCCCAATACTCTCCTGGTTAGTAGCCTGATTTAGGGGCCCTGAATGATCCTGAGGATGTTCTGTAGAAGTAGGGGGAGCCTGGGCTGTTAAATTTGGCACCCAAAGACTTGCCACTTACGGTTATGGAATGTTGCTTTTTAAAGGAGATGGATCAGATCTCAGAAGTATATTCTGTAGTTATCATGGTAAACAGTTGAAGGTAAAATAAAGGTAGGAGGGCAAAACTTAGCATGAGGAAAATTTTGCTGACATCAGCACCTGCTGTGCTTTTAAACATATGCTTGTCACTAGACACTAATTTGTTTATTATCATGAGGTCAAGGAAGCCAGAAGTTATTAAAAAGAAGAAATGTGTCAGAAATGAAATGTGTACTGTTAAGTTGCTGTTTAAACTTTAGCTGCTACAACATATTGGCTGCTTCCTTTGCTTGTTTGCTCAATTCATACGATAAAACTACTGCATGCTTTGAAATAAGGGTAAAAGTCCACTTTGGTTACTTTCCTTGTTTACATAGAGAGCAGTAGCCATTAAGCAATGTAGTTATAGTGCCCTTATCCTAAACTGTTGTTTATTTTCATAAAAAAACTTTATTTGATAACTCTTCTGGATGAAGTTACTTTAGCTTACATAATTTCAGCAACCGTATGAATTCTGCAAATATTTAGCCATTTTGAGAAGATAGAAGAAGATAGATGTGTCGAAGTTATACTTCTGTACTGAAGAATATTTTTTCAATATTTCATTAAATGTTGCTGTGGTTTTTCTACCATTGTGATTCAATGTGCTTATTTTTGAAAAAGAACTTATAATCAGTGCTCCTTAGTAAAAATGCGCAGCTAATAATTTGAATTAATGGGAGGGAGAGGAAGCTTTCTAAATAAAGTATGTCCTGTTTATGGAAGCAAGTGTTTGGTAGAGAACTCTTTCCTTGCCCTCAGGTTGTCTGTTGCTTCTTCAGTTGTTAAATTATTCTGTACTCAAGAGGACACTATTGGTCGAATCTAAACCCATTATTTTTCCACTGAAATTTCCATTATCTGTGAGCAATTCAGTCTGGGGGAGGATTATAATATTTTACATTTTCTGTAGTGTTCTGCATGTGTTTCATTACTGTGCACCATACATGGGAAAATGTCATTTATTATTTCATGCACCAAAATACTCTGTCAGCATTGATGAGCATTCTTGTCTGACAACTGCAGCTGCTGGCCTGCACTCACATGTCTTTAGCTTTATTTGAATCTCATATCTGCCATCATTAACAATTCATGCAAGCAGCAAAACCAAAGGGAAGTAGTTCAAGGAATTCAGAGTGCTTGCTTTAACCAACTCTTACGTTCCAAGAGAGTAGGAAGGATATTATGAACCACATGATACATAAACAATGCACAAGCCAACCCTGTCCCCTGTGTACATTAATGAGATAACAAGAGATGCCTGTAGCTCAGCAGCGATATTTTTTTTAATTGCTTTTGCTGTTTAATTGCAGCTTTTGTATTTTATAGATTTTATTTGAGCTGTCAGTAAGTGTGCATTAATAGCGTATTTAACAAACACAGCATTGAATACTAATAAAAAGAGACAAGTGGACTCCTTTCCATGTGTATACCAGGCTCTGACAAGATGATGTGAACTGATAATAAGTTTTTAATAAAGGGTAATTGAGAATAAAGCTATAAGAATAGTTGAGATCTTTTAAAAAAAGTGAAATTGTTTCGTTACCAGAAGCCTGTAAGTGCTGTCCAACAGCCACAGAAGCTCAGGATTATCCAAAAAACAGGGACAGAATCAGCCTGCTCAGACGTTTTTGGAGAGTGGCTGCACATTTTCATAATCCACTGGCTATGAGCAAGTGCTAGAGAGGACTGTGAGTGCTGACATCCCTCACTCACCGAAAAGGCAGTATCATTCCCAGTGAGGTTAATGTGGGGTGAGTTGCAATATAATTGAAGGGCATTAACATTTATTGGAAACTAAAAAGGAAGCAGAATTCCTTAAGGCCTGACATTACAGGCATTTGGAGAGGATGAAATGTTTCTCATTAACAATCTATGTGCTTTTTGGCTGCACTGTAGATTTTTCTGTATGAACACCTGGCCTCTGGCTCATATTTATTCAATCCAAACACCTGAAGCATATGAATAAGTGTTACTGGTTTTCCTAGTGATTAAAGAAAGCATGGCCAGAAACATGAGCAATACCAGGATTTAATGTGTCTCAGACCTATGTTGAGAACTGTATTTTTTTATAAAGAGAGTGTAAAATCAGAGGTGCTGGCATTGCCCCCAGCACTACTTCAGTCTGTGTAGTCTAACATTTTAAGGTTATTTCAAAATACAAGGTTTTTCTGGAGAATTGGAGCAGTGTTTCTCTAAAGTGCGAGCACCACAAGATGATGAAACACTGAAATGTTTCTTAAACTGTTTTCCTTCCAGTGTGCGTAATAAGCAGTGCACATAATAGAGTAGAAAAATGAACTGTAGACAAAGTTTACAAGTGATCTTTGTAGACAGAGATCACTCTCCACCATCCCAGTGAGAGATTGCTACCTTCTGTGTCCCATCTTGGAGAAAGAAGGAAATACTCCAGCATTCCTACTGACATGCTGCTTCTTCAGAAGAAAATAATAATGGATGAATGTTTCCCATAAAATCTTGGATGTTTCCAATTTTTTTTATGTTTTGGATTTTTCATAGGAAAACACCCTCTTTTCCCAATTATAAGCATTTAAAAATAGCATCCATTCCACTTACTTGTGATTGCAATTGCCACCCAACATGGAAAGCCCCATTGCTGTTCTGCTTGGCAGTTGCATATGTGGCTTGCTGAACATGTGCTTGGGAACACTCATACTTAAAATATCTCAAATCCAGAGACTCCAAAGTTTCAGGAACTGGTAGATTCTGTAGAAGGTCCCAAGGCATTGTAGTGAGAACTCTGGTGAGAATGTTTCCGCACTACTGATTGTGTGCTTGAGAGAACACAGTCTGCAGCACAGGAAAGACTGACTTTATAAAAAACTTAATATGTATCTGATAGTTCAGTCCAGGTCAGGAAGTAAATTGCCATTTTTTTTTCATCTGTCAGAGACTTAGCTCATGGTTAAGCGATGCTGACAGTGTAGTGAACTCCTCTTCTGCTCAGGGAGTCCTGAGCATAGTTCATAGAGCTTATCCTGAGAGCTGCATCTTTGATCTTTGGCAAACTGACAATTACTGTTACTGCACTGAGCAAAACCATGTCCTTCAGCTCTTTGTAACAGTAAGAAAAATGTAGCATTATTATAGAGAGGAAGATATTTGCACCTGTGTTATAAATTATTTACTCATTTCTGCCAGCAAAGATTTAGGAATGCAGAAGGTAAATATATGGCTTATTGAATTTTTAGTCTTTAGTGATCTCAAATCTTCCTAAAGTCTTTTTTTTTTCTTGATACTGGGGGCAAAACAGTGTGGGATTTCATCTCTTTATTCTCCCTGTCAGTGCAGTGCTATTTTTGCTTAAAACGTGAATCTGTGGTAATATTGTCTTTGTGAGATATGATGAACTTCTTAACAAATCTGCAGTAGCATTCAAATAAAAAATTCCTTACAAATGCAACTTAACAACCAAAGAGAAAATGCTTCTATTCAATATATTGTTTAAAAGATTTCAGTTTCAGTTCTCCTCCTTGGTACTTGGGTAAAGAACAGGCTCCAAAACTTCGGCCATCTTCTAAAAAGATACTGAAACAAAACAAGTAAGATGAAAGAATTACATTCACTCCTAATTTCTCATAGAAAGAGAAATGTATTCCTCTAAGTCTATACATTGTACCTATTAACAGAAAAGATGACAAATGCATTCAAGGCATTTAAATTAGAATTTTATCCAGCCTTGTCATTTGCCCTGAAGGAAGCACATGGAAAAAGTAGTGTGTTTCAGACTCAAATAGAATTTTCCTTGCATTTTCCAAAGTTCTCTTAAAATCTGCCAGCTAAAGAGAAGAGAAGATGGTTTATTGGTAGTAATGTTGGGATACAATTTTCAGGTTGCTGCAGTCTGCGTCCCAGCCTATGCATTTTTTGCATAGGTTGTTTTGGTTAGCTACCTACCTAACCAAAACAGGGCTGCACTTTTTGTTCCTGGTAGCAGCTGAAATCAGATTTAGGTGCATTTTTCTTTGTGACTGGGGAATCTATATGTGCACAAATTCACCTTGTATAAATATGCCCACATACTGTGTGTGCTGCTGAAAGAACAGCTGGGATCAGAACAGATAAGATCTCAAACTGGTTTTGTGGTTTTTTTTTAAATGTATCAGTGTGTTAGGTGAAAGTTTTTAATGAACTGGCATTGTTTAGCTGAAAGGGACTAGCAGTTGCCTGTGGTTTATGACTCACACTTTGGTTACTCCCATGAAGAGACTATGTCAGTTGGTATCATTAATGAGAAGCAGTTGCATTCCTCCTTTCGTATATCTCAAACTGAAGTGGCAGGCAAAAAAACCCAGCAAGTCACAACATTAAAACTTAGAATTCCTGCTGTTCAGCACCCTCCGCCCTTAAAATACCCAAATTAGAGATGCAACATAGATTAAATGATCTTCTGTTTACACCAGCAGTTCTCTGACCTTAATTCTGTCATGCTACAATAGATTTGAACACCTAGAAATGAATGACAGATTTTAAGCATCTTTCACACGTCTGTTAACTAGTGTAGGAAGCTCTTTCTGCCTCTTCAATCAGCTTTGCTACTTGTCCTCAGCGTGGGGAAAAAGACTAAAAAAATCTTTGCCAAAAGAAAAGGGATGACTCATGAAGATTTATTTTCATGGTCAACAGAAAGTATTTAAACCTGATTAGACATATGAAAGAATTTATCATGGATTTATGTTTCATTGTGCTATGTGAGCTAAATGTATAAATACATCTTCAGTAAAACTTCCTTGCTGTGACAGAAACAGTCTGGAAACAAGTATGACTCATAACCAATTATGCCAGTGCCATAACCTTATGGAAGGGAAATGTTGCAGGTATTCAGAGCTTAACTGAAGATAAAACCTGTGGGGTTTTCCTTGGTTGTTTTCCTGCATAAAGATATAGACCACATTTGCTTTAGTTTTGGTTTTACATTGGACTGAATGTCAAACCTTGTAAGAGAAGTTTGTCAGGAAAGATTTTGCAATTTTGTCCTGAGAAATTCCCATATATATGTATTCCTAATACTTTATAGAAGAGTGTCTAGGAAGATTATTAGAACCGTATTTTTTGATAGAAAGAGAAACCTTTGTAAAATTGATGTGTAATACTGCAGAGCACTACTGGTAAATAGCAGAATGAAATAGCAAATCCTTCCCTTGGAGTATAATAGAGGTGAAAATCATGTTTCAAAAACTGCTCAGCTGTCTTGACAGGTAAAGAAGAATCTCTTCTGCAAACCCATCACTTTTCAGTTCTGAAGCTAATCTCTCACACAGTCACCACAATGACTTTGCAGGACTTGAAGCCTCTGCCCACACTTGTAAATTGAAAACCTCTGGGGATAGATTCTAGGACATGATCTCAGTCATTTTATACAGTGAAATTATTAAATGTTTCCTGATGCAGTTTTGGCAGATTAAGTGTACTCTCAAGTGATTCCAGGGCAGTTTGGGAGCTGACATGACCAAGGTACTGTTCGCATGTGGCGGTATCTGGTTGTCCATTTTGGCAGATTAAGGGACACAGGCACAGAAAGTCAACTTGGCTTTGCTGTTCAGATGCTGAGGGTGAATTTAGCCTGCTAATGTAGATGGCTTAAATGCACCAGTGACAAAAATTGTGATTCTAACTGGAATTTTTTCCTTATGTTTCTTATATTTTCACTATAATAATTTTGTCAGTGTTATATTTTACCACATAGATACTCTTAATGTTGAGGGAAAAACATTCTTGCAGGCATTCTGTATTAGTCACAAAGGAAAATATTAATTCTTCAGCAGTCAGCAGAGATTTCTGAAGTGCTAAGATTAACACTGGTAGAGATGTATATTACCCAGTAGCATGTTTTATGCATATTAGATATAAAGCTTGAAACTGCCCTTTTTTCATCTATTCTTTGGAGTTAATTGTATGTTAAAAGTAAACATAGACAAATAGTAGGGGTGTTGCTCTGTGGTGAACCAACAATTTGGGAGATATTTCCATAGCCCAAAGCTGGAGTGAGTTGTGCTATTTTGCTGCCTGCAGCAGGGTGTGTGCCTCTTTCACTTGCCCTGGGAAATCCAAACACGGCTAAGCTGATGAAACAGGTCATAAATTTGCACATTTATAATTATTTTGACTTCAAGGAGAACACATACACAGCAGAGCAAAAGAGCAACTGTGTAAATTGAAATTTGACTTCAGCATTCCTTCCAAAGTATCCCTGTCTGTCCATGTGAGCGCATTAGACAACGGGGTTCTCCTGGATATGGTTGTGTGGCTGTAAGATCAAGTGTCTCCTTGCCTGTTATTAAATACTGCTGCAAGAGGGTTTCTTTATTAATCTGTTGCTCTGTACTGAACTATTACGGCCTTCATAGTAGTACTTAAAATCTGTACCCTGTCCATAGCTGAGCCTCCAGGAGCTTGCTGTCTCTGACCATCTCCTCAAAATTGAATTTTTAGCTCTGTACAGATTGAAACTCCATCATAGTTTTGAGCTCAAAACCCACAGTTATTTCACAATAGCAGTTTTTCAAGATCTAGTGTCTTTGTCTTATCATCATGACTGCACCATAAATCTGCTGCTTGGTCCAACTCAGTGGTCAAGCCTCATGTTTTATGATATGCTTTCTTTTTATTTCCTAAATAATGCATTAGAAAAGTCACGTGTTATAACCAAACAAGGAGAGAAGAAAGGAGTAGGGAAATAGAGGATGCCAGCACAAGCAACAAGAGTAGGGAAGAACTTGCAGAACAAAAGGTAAAACAGGAAGAGGGGGTTTAGTGTGACAATTTGATAAACAGATTTGATAAGCAGTCTGGTTTTTTGGTGTATGTTTAAATAGCAGCTGTCTAAATCACTGACTGAATTCCTCAGTATTCTTAGATCTGAGACTGCTCATCAGTTTCAGCAATGCTAGTTGTTTTGAGCTGAGATTATAGGATCATGTAAGCAGCAAAAATTGATTTCTAGCATCTTCTACTTTATTTAGTGCCATGTAGATTTGAGGGAAAAAAATTGTAAGTTATTGACAGAAATGTGTATTAGAAAAAGAGTAATTGTAAAGATCATTGATACAGAAGATGTCTCTGCTGGTTCCCTTCCCTTATCTTCCATTTTGAAACAATGCAGAACCATTTTTTTGTTCTAAAAAATTGTTGGAGGTTTATTGTATCAACTTTATCTTTGAACATAAAATTCTGTTTCCCAATATTCCTTTATATGTTTTATCTGAGTTCTGCTCTAATATCGAAATCCTTCAGGACTAGGCTGAGACCTGTTTATTTCTTTCTGAATCATGTTTTATTCTTCTAGATGTTCTAGTGCAGCAGTTTGGTAATGGCTAGGAGATGTTCACAAGGATCCCACCTTTTCTCTTTGAAAAAGTTAAGGCTGCCTTCTTGAGCTGTAGTGCTGTACATTGATACAGTTGATAATTCTCTGAAGTGTTTCAGTCAATCCCAGTAACATATATAGTGTAGAAATTAGGATGCTTTCATTCCAAAAACTTCTCTGAAGAAGTTGCTTCTTGAAAGCTGCTTCTGAATTTGACTGCCTTGAAATAAAAATAATAGGTAAGTTATCAAAATTGTGTAAGACTGAGAACTGTTAGCAATCCTTTCTATTTGAAGAAATGTCTCTACTCTTGTCAGATGAGACTCTAGAGAAGCATCTTACTTTTGCTATTTTTCTGTGTCAGCACTGGAGTTTAAGAAGAAAAACACAGCAGGACCAGAAAATACTTGCTTGAATCTATCTGCAAAAAAAGGAAAATTCCCGTAAAGTACAAGTGCAGTAGGACGTGAATTCAAACTGTAGTCACCACTACAGTTTGACTGTAGGGAGACTTGTTAATAGAAAGCTGCCTATTTATTCTACCTTAAGAACTCCTGTAGAACAGTTCAGCATTTCCAGTGTCACTAATAACTGGAGCTGGAAAAGTTCTAAAAAGAGAAGCATACATCCCAATTTGTGAAAATCATCTCTTCCAAAAACCTTGCTCAGGGACATCAGTGTGACTGATAATCAAAAGCCAGAATGTGCCCTCATGTGTGTGCTTGACTCCATAAGGACTTAAGAGGCTTTTTCCTCACACCATTTTCATCATCTCTCTGCTTCGCTACTTTGAGGTTCAAATAATTTATCATCTGAATTTGAAAACAACAAAAAATACCTGCTGTTTTGCCTTTGTTTTATTTGATAAGCATGCAGCATTTTCCTAATAGGAGTTTAGGATGATAAAACATCAAATGAGATAGAAGGCAGGCTGAAATGGTTATATTGTCATTAGCTTACAGAACCCTTGGGTGCTACAATGTGTTTGTGCTGTGCTGTAGGTCTCAAATGAACAATTTGAGAGTAAATGAATAAAAATTGTATAATAGGTTAATGGGGTGTTCATGACTCCAGATGTTACAAACTTAGAAGCTTTCACTACTCCTGTTAAAATTATTTGTGAAATAGAAATTTGCTGGTTATTTTGGGAGTCTTCTTCCTTCCTTTTGGTGTTAAAGTACAGTTTGTAATGGAGATAACATCTGAAACTATGGCTGTATCTTCACACCTCAGCATATAGCACTCTGTTCTGGTTGTGCTGTCAGTCAGAAGCCAAATAAATCCAGCTGACAGGGCACTAGTGAGATTCCTGCTGTTTGCAGTTAAACTTCTCCAAGGTTGGATGAGCCAGGGGAAGTGATGTTATGATGCTGACAGCTGAGTGTAGGTCCTTGCTTTGTTTAATAGTCACTGCAGAGGACACTTTAGGGTGTGTTGGAAGGCACTGTCACTGCACTGCATTGAAAAATATTGGCTGAGCCTAGCAAGGCATCTGACCCTGACCAAATATTCCTCTTAAATTAAAAGCATATTTAGCTATTCTGCTCAGCTTGTTCTTAGGAAGCTAATAATGGAGTTGGATCCTCTTGCTCTATTTTGAGGATGTCTTATTGAATCATGCATTGAATGATGTGACTAATTTGTGGAACAGAAGTCCCTGTGCATCAGCTGTTCACGGTCGTTTTCCTGGGGGAAAGATAGAACTTCTTATGTTAAAAGACACTGATCATTCTTTTCAGCATATCAAAGAACAAATGTACTGTAGGCTTTTCTATTGAAAAAAATAAATAGAACAAATGGCTTTTATCTGTAATTTCATCATTACACCTGCATAAATCTCACTGATGCTAATGGGACTTGTAGCAGTGTAGATAAAAGCCAGTCACATTGTTGAGATGTGGAGTCTAACAGAGCAAGGCACACTACAGAAGTAGGAGGGTTTATCCCTGTAGGGACAACGTGCAAGTGCATGACTCAGCCTGCTTGGAATAAACCATTGGTGTGCAAAGCCAAGGCTCTCTAGATTGATGTACCAAATCAATCTGATTAATACAGTGGCTGTGCAAACTTACTGAATGCTCAACTTTACTGCTGCCCAGATGAATTTCTCCAGAGAAAAAAGATTGGTCTCTGCATCCACTCAGCTGTAGGAGCACATAGGATGTCTGTGATGGAAGAGACAGGGCAAACAAAAAAATCACCTGGACTCTGTGACTGGGAAGGAAGAGATGGGACTATGAGGGCTGAGCTAGAGTTCTCATGAATTGTGGGCATAATGGGAGTAAGCTAAAACCTGCAGGCTCACCTTGAAGAGTAGGAAGGGGGTGAGGGGACAGTGCAAAAGGGTCAAAGGGGCAAAGCTGTGGAATGCTGTAGAGATTAAGAAAAAAAAAAAAAAGAAAACCAGCAAGCAGCAGGTCCTTAAAAGTATATAGAAATACATAGTGGAGGACAACATTAACTGGGAGCAATACAGTTAGTCCTCACAGCTGATCACAAATGGTAATGTCACTGTGAGCAGAAGAGGAAGGAAGTTCTGTGGGTGGACCCTAGGACAGAGGCATTAACTGGGGCAGTCTGATAGAGAAACACAGAATTACTTATCTCAGTGTTGACAAGGCCAATAAATCATGCAATTAGCTTCATTTCTTGATAGTTTCTGAGAGAATGTAAAGTTTGAGTTCTGCCCAAGTTCTATCCATGGACACTTGAAATCTGTAGACCAAAAGCAGCAGACACACTGCCACAAGCAATTGCTTTGACCTAGATGAAAATAAGAGGGATTTTATTTTTTTATCTTTTTTTTTGCTATTTAAAATAGTATGTGTTGACCCCTTTATTAGTGTAACATACAGATTGAATGTTCAAAGCAAATTATAAAACTAAGAACTTAGTCTTATTGGAAGACTTGTTCAAGAGAGAAATTGGGCAAGGAAATGTTTTGATCAATCCCTTGCCTAGGGTTCCACATGTAAATGCAGTTCTTGCACCTCTCTTGCTATCCAAGCTTAAGAAATGCAACATTGCCCTTTAACACACAAGTCAGAAAGGCAGGCTTTCTGTAAGGCGATGTGGCTGCTGCTGTCTTCAGAGTATCCTTTTCATCTTACCTGGGGCTGTTGGACAGTAAAGGTGATGTCTGCCAGCATTTTCTTTCTTGAAAGAAAGAGCATACTTGTGACATGTGCTTCTGAAAGGGCACTGTGTTGTCATCTGATATATTTGGATATTCTCAAGTCCACAGAAAAAAATGGCAAGTTACTTTTAATCACAGGATATTCATAGTAAATAGAAAAATAAAACATCTTGCCAGTCCTTACTGCCCAAAGGAAGTCTATAAACAGGACTCCCAAGTCTATGCAAATAATCTTCAGAGGGATTGAAGAAGTGTGGTTGAAGTGCGAGTAATTTTACTTATAGAGAATATGTCAAGAATCTGTCAAGAACAAGAAAGCCTGGCAGTGGAAGTATCCCTGTTGCTCTGGTAGGACAGTGACCACACAATTCAGTGTGATTCAATAGAACTTCCTTGTAAGTAGATTAGCTTCTCCCTGTGTTGACTGATAAAGATACAAGGTGATTTACTTACAGGAATGTAAGTCCAAGCCTTTAAATAAAAAGAACTGCTATTGACTTTGAAACTGAGTCACCAGCACTGATGAATTTTTGAAGTCAATTTACCATCATTTAATACTATTTTAGAATAGCTGTTAAGTGTGTGGCCTTTTCATTTCTGCCAATAAACTTCATAATAGATACTGAAGAAGGACTGAAAAGCCTGTGAACACCATGGAGACACTTTGTTCAGTTTTGCATTGTGACATACTCATGATCTTTTTTTCTTTGCTTCCTTAACTATTTTTTTAAATTCCTTATTTAATTTCTGTTCAGTGTGTGTGTTCATTTTAGTGATAGTGTAGTTCATTGTCGAAGTTATTTAATGTTCACTTGTGAATACTACTCCAAGGCACCTAGCAGCATTAATATGTTAGTAGCCACCCAGTCATCATGCTTCCCATGTCAGCTGCAGAACACAAAAGTTATACTGGAAGTACTTAGATAAATCTATTTCATCAAAATGGCTATGTACTTTCACTTTGTCAAAATACCTGTGTGTTGGCTTTCTTTGCTGCTTAAATGCTGTTCTATCTTTTCCTAACTTCCCCTGTTTAACAGCAGACAAACCCAGGGAGCACTGAATGAATCGGATGATCCAGAAACAGGCTGTCTAACTGATAACAAGCCAACTTCTCGACACTTCTATCCTGTCGCCTTGCTGCTTGTTAGCTCACACTTGCTGGTTGTGTGGCTTATTTTAAGTCTTGCTCTGCTGTTAGCCAAATATCAATAAACTTCACTTGTGTTCCTTTCTTTTCTACAAACAGCAACAAACTAACTCTAGAAAAAAGGAATCATGTTGTAATATTTCTACAGTCTCAGACCCCAAGGATTCATCTTTAAGATACCAATGTCTGAAATGTACTGTGTTTTCATTCTTTATTTCTGAACTTTGAGAAGTATACTATGCATTGAGTGAATTGATCTGTTCTTTCTGTTCATGGTAAAGCTTTCCCACTGTAATTTAGCGCAAAGAAAGCCCACTTACAATGCTGTGACTGTATAGAAGTTGTGGAATCCTGAATGCTTGAACCCCTCTTTCCAGAGTAATTAGTCTGACAAGAAAAAAAAATTAAAAATGAATTTGCACAACACAAACTAACCCCTAGACAAATATGGCAGGGCAGTGGTTTGTGAGACTTACTTTTCATTGTGTTTTTTTCATTGTTACTAGCTGATGGGATTGTTTTCGTTTAATAAATTATTATTACTTTGCTACGACTAACCCTTTCCTGTAGAGTAAATAGAATATAATAAGTTCTGTTTTGTAATGAAATGAGCCTGTTTGTAATTGTTGCTTTAGTTGCTTTTGCTTTCAAGACACTTTTATATTCTTTTTAACAAAGTCCTGTTTATGTCTTGATGCACCACTTTAGCACTTGTGACTTTTGTACTGTATGTAAACAAACATCCTTCCTTTATAAAGTAGAGAGGTGGATTGGGCTGTTTGAAAAGCCATTCTCTCTTTTTTTCATTGCAAAGCTGAACATACAGGAAATGAAGCAGAGATGAAACTTTCCTTCACAAATCTCTAGGGCCAGACTTAATAAAATTCCTTATTCCTAGAGTGTGCATTTTAGGGCAACGTATACTTGCACATATATAGCAAACAAATTGAAAAAAAAAAAGGTATGAAAAGGTTTAAAAGGCAAATATATTTCTGGAATTAGAAGAAAATGTATCATTAAAGTATTTTAATTTTTTTTTTACTGAACTTTAAACCGCAAGGGCAGATATATTAGGGGGGATGGAAAATCTTATCACCTATTTCTGAGGGCAATAACTGTACTGGGCCTGGCCTTGGATTTAATTCTGTAAGATGTATCATCACTCGAGGAAAACAGAAATGTAGAGTTGAATCCTTGTTATTTTTACTTCAACTGTTGCTGAAACTCTGCAATGAACAAATAAAGCATATTTATTTATTCTGTGTTTCATGAAGTTGTACTTTTTCCCCTTTCACTAGAGAAGGATGCCGCATAGAGAATGTTCTGAAGAATGTCAAATGCAGAAAGTATGCATTCAACATGATACAGCTGATGGCTTTCCCAAAGTACTACAGACCTCCAGAGGGGACATATGGAAAAGCTGACACCTAAGTTTAACAAAAGTGTAATCAGCAGCATATATCATGCTAATTAGTGAATATAACAACCGCTGTTTAAGACATATGAATTGGGAATGTATAACCAGTGGAGGTGTTATTTTTATCAGGTTTTATCATTTTACATTAAAATTAATCTTGTTAGTCATTATGAAATAAATACCATGAAAAAGCAATGGACTGGATATTCTGAAAAGCAAATATATTCAACTTATCTTTGTGAAATTGAAGCTTAGTATGACTCATAAGCCAGCTGGAATTAGTTTCTGGGGTCATTTGATTGAAGATTAAAAATGGAAATGGCATTTGCTGTAGGAACAGAGATTAGTAATCTGGAAGGTGGAATTCTGACTCCAAACCAAACCCTGAGATTTGATTTAAGGGGTCTCTTACTGTTGGAAAAGGTGTTTTCTGTAACCAGCAGAGCACTGAGGTCTTGATCACTAATGATTAAACCCTTCACAGAAATGTTTATGAAATTGGTAATTACAATTAGCTTTTTTACATAAGCATGGTAACTTCATAATATGTTTTTAGTAATTGCAGACTGTAATTTCAGTAATTCCATTCTGATTCCCTGCAGTTCATTTGGATGTATCACTCTTGGTTTTCTGTACCCCAGCCAAATACCACTTATTTCACTTTCACATAAATCACACTGAAATCTGGGAGATTAATTCCACAAGTAAGGTGACCTGAATTTGACCTCCTATTTAGTGTAAACCCTTAAAAGTAAATTTTCTTTAGTGGTAGGGAAAATAAGTTGTATATACAGGAGTTAATGTATCTTTAGACTATGAAAACGTTGTTATTACAAAGCCTAAGATAAATGTTATGAGTAAACTGCTGTACTAACTAGTTAGCCACTGCAGCTGATTTATATCAAATTTGTAATGCTGCAGGTAGACACTCCAGAATGAAGAGCTATCAGCTTTAAAAATGAATGTTAATGCTCTGCCAGCTTGTGTTAGTCCTGAAATTTGTCTTGCAAAGAACATTTGTGTTTTCTAATTGTATCTATTTACTACCTTCTTCTGCCTCCCAGAGAGAAATACAATTTAAAACCAGTATTCACTGGTTACTGACCTTTATGTAATGCCTTCTTTTCATATCTAGCACAGAAGTATGAGAAATTTATCCTAATGAAACTACCCTGCGAATTTGAGCATCTGTAGGAAATTGTAATTGCTATGGATAAAAAAAGTAAATGTTTGCTTACTCCTATGGAAGTCGAAGAAATCTCTATACACCATGAGTTTTAATTTGTTCTTTTTAATCCATTAATACCCATTACTGGGTATAAATCTGTAACCATAACAGAATTTAAGAGCCTGATTCTGCAGATTCTATTTGGGTGATCCATGGAACTGATCTATCATTTGGCTAAAATTAAATCCATCTTGTATATTTGCAAGATCAGGCTTTGGACTTTGTAGGAAAACATCAGAAAGAGATCCTTATTCTAATACTCATTGACTTTAGTGGAGCCAGAAATTCACCTATACAATATACTAACTAATTGAAACTTTTTTTTCCAAGAAAAGTAGATAATGTAAGTAGTGTTTTGGTGCATTAGTTTTTTATTTCTATTATATAATGTGCTATCATTAATTGCTTCCTTTTTCTTGGAATGTATTACTTCAGTATATGTCAAATGGTTGACAATGCATCACAGATGAGCTCAGACTGATGAGAACATAATGCCTTGATTTCTTCTTGTTATATACCAGTAGAAGTGGACAATACTCCTTGGGTGGCTAGATATGTGCATAAATTTGTGTTTGTGTCTATGAATATAATGTAGCTGATCTGTGTGAAACTTTTTTGTGGATTTATGGAGCATAATCCTTCCTAGAAAAGTAATGTTTTCTTCTGTCAGGCTGCTGCACTAGCCCTCACTATATACATGTTTATTATTAGCTTAAAAAGCCCTAGATGTGCAGTTTAGAAATAGTGATAAATTCCTCATGGATCTCTGAAATAACACCCAGGTATGCAGTAAAGAATGCCAACCATTGTACAGTAATTCTGAAACTATCTGTAAAAATCTCAGTGGGGATGGTGTTCTCTGCTGGGTGCTATAGGTACCTAGACTTCTTTATTTGAGTCCCATTGCCATTCTGTCAAGTTAAAAATATGAAATTATCCTGATTTTCTTGTCAGGAAAATAGTCTTTCAAGATTTTGCCTCAGCATTTTAATCCTGCCCAGGCTCTAAATTGCTGTTGTCACTACCATGTTATTTTTGTGTTGAAGTTGTTTTTCACGTTAAATCCATGGATTTGATGAGGAGAAAGAAAAAATGGCACTGGATTATTGTCCTTTTTGTTTTAACAGCCATTCACAGTATGTTCTTGAGAAATTAAATAATCTCTTATTTGCTAAAGATAATTAAGACAAAACCACAAACACATCAGTCAGCTGCAGTGAAACTTCATTGAGCTTGGGCCATTACAGAAGAGTTGGATAAGTTTTGTGCTAAATAGTACTGAAATTTTTCTCACTAATATTTGGATTGGAACATCTTGTTGTAGGTCAGGAGAGCTTTGTAGAATCTGCTGAAGTGCTCCAAGTCTCCCAGGAAAGCCTCATTGCTTCAGTAGCAAAACAGGCCCAAATGTTTTGCTGTTTGGTCACTGCCTGCTGGGGCTACTGTGGTCCATGTGGGCAAAGGCTGTGCTGTCAGATGACCATGGATTCAGAATTTGTGGGTTTTCTGGTTTGCCTTTTATGAAGAAGCAGAGGGGTTTGCTGCAGGTTGATGGTTGTGTTACTTGGAGTACATTTACTCTTTGTAGCAGCTGCTTCCAGCCCTGTGGGTTGTTTGAATGCCTGAAAGAGGAGTTAAATCATCTCTGGGGTCTTGCACATTATCTTGTAGCTCAATGTGGATTTCAGATGGGTAAAACTACACAATTTTTATAAGCAAACTACATTGTTTGTTTTGCAGAGGGATAAAGTAAGCATAGTGATTTTGATGGTGGCTTCGCAAAAACTGTTCCATAACTGCTCTCTTAAAACTTTTGTAAAGTATAAAATAATCTGCTTTTAGAGGAGGGCAGTTCTCAAGGGCTAGAAGATGAAAATTCAAAAATACATCTGGCACCTAAAGCCAAATCTTGTCTTACAGATGATATTATTTGTAGAAATCAAATCAGGATCTGTCTTGAGGAATTCTGAAATAAGGGCTTCTAGCTTTCAATATTTGTACAATGCAACACACATTTACATGCAGGTTTTGTACCACAGAGTAGTGACTAAATAGAGAGCTAGTCTAAAATACCTAAAAACATAAGGAAAGGAATGTTAAAGTAATTTTTTCCCAGAAATTATTGTAATATTGTTATAATACGTAACATTGTCTATGACTGACATTAAGCAGACAGGTCTTTTTTTCTGAAGTCTCTTGAGGAATTTAAAATATATTCTGATTGATGTTTATACTTTGGCTTTTATGGATCAATTAAGATGCAAAAATTTTTAATTATGTTATCTGATTTTTGTCTATGTGAAACAATGTATTTTGATGGAATCCTAGCAGTGTCTGTGTTATAAAGAAAAAATAATTTAGGACGACAACCGAAACAAAATATTAACTGAGAAGTAGCTTTAATGAAGTCCTTTGCAATGTTAATTTTTTGCTGTCTGAATTTTGCCATTACATAAGTGAAATGAGGAAATTAACAAACAATTTTGTGTCTAAATCAATCTCTCCTGATGAAAATTCACTTAGTTGCAGTGGAATAACTTGTAATGGTATTCTAAATCTTCACTAGTAATTTTGGTATAAAGAAGTGCAACACTTCATTCTGAACCCTACTCTATAACATGCCTATTAAAAGTTTCAGGAAAAACTTATTTTTATTTCTAGATTAAACACAAGTTCCAAGAAATCCTTCGGTCCATTTTAAAAAAAGCAGAAAATGCACTGAATGTCAACCAGTGTAATAAAGAAAGGAATTGCATTGAAAATTATGCAGCAAAATTACTTGTGTGAATTAATGTATGTAATCACTTAACAGTCTTATACGTACATTGTGTCAGTTGGTTATGTTGTAAACTTGAAACCATTGGTATCTATATTTATGCTCTTTTTTATTATAAAGAAGTGTACTGTATAGGCAGTACCATGAGACATGAATTTGCATCTTGCTTTTCACTTCCTTGTAGCTTAAAAGCAGATGTTTACAATGGAAATGCTTTAAAGTAATTTGCTGCTCTTGAAAACACAAACTTACCTTGTACATTGCATGTTTACAAAAAAAAATCAAACAAATGCTTTTTTAGAGAGAAAAAAAATATCACAGACTTCAGTCCTTAAAACGTTGGTTTTTCTCCCTTAGCCATGCAACACTCAACTGTTGTGTTGCCAAACATTTGGCTTGCACTCTGCAGGACTCAAACATTTATTTTCTCTTTCTTTTGTAGCATCTGCTGAATAAGTAATACAACAGCCATGACTATCAGCATGATACTCATGATCCAAGGTTAAAAACTTACATTTGCTCAGATATGAGCAAATACTTCAGGACAAACTATAAGACACTTGTGAACCAGTGTTTCCCTATTCCAAAGAGCTGAAACATAAGGCACAGGATTTGTGTGCTGACTGGGAAAAAGAGTTACAGTAGGAGTCTTACTATGATAAAAGAGTGCCCTGGACATGCCAGGTTCTTCAGAGAACTTAGAGAACTAACTTAGAGTTCAAACTATTGGCAGCAGTGTTTGATTAGTCTTTCCATGCTTGCAAAATGCCTTAAAAGTTTTCAGCACTTCTGTTTATGAATGGTCTGACTTTAAAACTTCTAAAATCCCAAATTACTTTGGTACTTGTTTTCCTTTTGTGTAGCTGTCCCTTGTGATGTTCCTGTCTTACATTCTGGAGCACACAGGACTGTGTATAAGTAATGTTAAAAGGACTTCAATCCGCAGCATGTGTTTGTCCAGAGAAACAAAGCACAACTATAGGAATTCAATGCTTTTTATATTTCAGGGTTTATCATTTTTGTTTCATTGCTGTCTGTAAGCCATGTCCATTGTACACTATGTGTATATTTTTATTTAAATAAATTTAATGTTTTTTTTTTTATGTTTCTGACTTTTTTGTTTGTTATTCATTTTTCATTGTCATTGCGGTGGTGTTGCCCAGAGGGAGGATTGTCCATGCTTATGAGAGTGTGTTCCCTCCTAAAGGAGTTGGTGGAAGCCCACTCACAAGTCTCATCACCACTAGGAGCAAGGACTTAAGAAAGGTTCTGATACAACAGTTAAAAGCCTGCAATGGGCAAAAATTAATAGTTCCTATTCTTCTTAGTCTTACCATAACTTTCATCTCAGAACCAGGTGGATCATGCATTTCCTAGTTCAAAGCAAACAAAACATTCACATGCCCGTAAAGAAATCCCTTTCACGTAACTGTTGATCTGTAATTCAGGTAGGATCAACACTTTTTGTAATGAAGACTTCTAAAAAGGTGATGTGTCATCTTTGTCTGGTATTACATCTTCACCATCTCAGTGACAGACCTTGGGAAATAATTATGGGTTGCTTCTGTGCAGTTTTCTTGAGCTTCTATTAGTATCTAGATTTATTATATGATCTCTCACCACAATGAAAGGTAAGTTCCCCATGGTTGCTGAAATGTAGCAAACAGATCTTCTTTTTGGGTATATGATAAAATGTGGCTCATCTGTACTATCAGTACTATGAGTAGAAGGTGGTTGCATAATTTAGTATCTCTATTTGTTAGCATTTTTAGTTTTACTAAAAATTAAAATTAAAAATAGTGAGATTTTAATTACTTGCAAGGTTCTTGATAACCTTTAGAAAACACTGGGAATTAGTGGTTCTTTGGAAAAAAGATAAAAAGCTGTTAGCATTCAGCTAACAGGAGCCTAAAAGTTTTGTCTCTTACTAATAAAAGGTGAAAGTCTTTTAAAATTACTTGGTCTCACTTTGCATGTTTATGGATTTTATTTTCCCCGTAAACTGGAGCCACTTTCTTCTCACGACAATGTAAGAGAGAAAAAGAGAAAGAACTTGCAGCTGAAGTGAGATGATAGAATAATATGATAGTAAAAATACGTTTTCACCAATTCCCTTTCCAATGTTACTTCAGGGCATGCTTGAGTATATGACGTGATGTTTTTGAACCACAGTCTGCAGGGTTCTACACTGGGCTGACCATTGCTGCCAGTAAGAGAATGTGTTCACAAATGCTGCTGCTGCTAGGCAAGAGCTTTCCTGTGAGTTTAGTGATGAATCTTGTACAAATCACAGCCTTCAATAGGTATGTGACAGATGCTCTTTATGGAATTAAGGACAAGAAGGTTCTAGATGCAAACTAGACTGTGTGCTGCTTACTATGCCGAACTAAACAGACCCTGTGCATTTCTGTGTAGGCTGTCTGTGCCCAGTCCTAACCCAGCACATAAATGAGAAGTACACTTGCTCTGCTGCAGGGAAAATTCTGACATTATTAGAGGAGTAGACGTAAACTGCTTCTAAATAAGCTGGGATAAGAAGTTGAATTGAAAGATTTCTTCTGTGTGTTTGTTTACATGTATATACATACATATTATATTTACATTTTAATATTTTTATATGTTATAGGATAGGAAAAGGCAGTGACATATGATCAGTTGAAAAATAGAACTTGTCATATTTCTAGCAGTCAAATACAGTTTTGCTATTGGAAGTGTGGCACCAAAGATAGGCTTACATGAACAAAGCTTTGGCTTGTAGCATGCCTGGTGGCATGTGGGGACTCTAATGGTAAGTTGCTTCTGGGGGAAAAACAGAGAGAGAGAAATGGGAAAGGGAAGGTGTTTCCCAGATTGGAGTCTGCCATTCCTGTCAGGAGTTTGAAAATCTCAAACCCTGACTATCTTTTCCCTCTCATAACTCTGTTGTTACTAATTGAAGTGGGGCTTGGTCAGGGCAGTTCTCTCTGCTTCCAGGCTGTGAGCTTGGTGTGCATGTGTCTTGGAGTCTCTCATGAAAACAAAAGGCTTCAGTCGGGGGACAGGAAGAGGAGGAAGGAAGGGGCTAATTCTATCCCAGTAGGAATCACTTTCCTAAGTGTCTGCTCCAGTAGTACCAGACCGCAGGTGCAAAGCTGGGAGAATAACAGCAGAAGAACAAGGAAAGAATACTGCTGTCTTTCCCCAACAAAGTCTACATGTTATATCCATTTTTCATGGAACAATAATTTTGATTGCTGCAATTTACAGGACTGCTGACTTGAACAAAATTAGAACTGTCATAGATAAGCAGAGCAGAATTCACGCCTTAGGTCATACCATTCCTCAGAAGTTTCCTTTTAGAGGCAGAAAAGTTTAAGGTCTGGTCCTAAAGTCATTATTCACAAGCAAAGAATCAGAAATGGGGCACTTCAGGTGAGAAACTCCAAGGACCAGATTTTGTGAGAGGTTTCAGAATCATTAACATTCCTGAACTTTTTGCAGTTCAGAACTGCAAAAAACATTTTGTTTGTACAAGGCCCCACACAGGAAGAACTTATTCATGGTCATGGCAAGGAAGTTGATGGCAGTTTCCTGTAAATTATTATAATAAGTAGCTGATGCTAATGAACTTGCACACAGAAGGAAATATATGCCATCAACACAGTCTCTTCAGAAGGACTTTTTAGTGGAGTAAAATATTCAAAAGCATCTGAATGGGATCTGGTTTTTTTAGTAAGATGTAGTACCCAACTTTCTTGGGCACTTACCAGCATTTAAAAAAAATCACATAAATAGGAGCTTAAGTCTGGTTTCCTACTTAAATCTAGCTAGATTCTCAATACTCTCTATTTGAATTTGACTTCTCTCTGGTATGAAATATTACAGTCTGGCTTTTCCTATTTTTCAAACAAGACCAGAGTACCAGGAAATAGTGGCAAGGTTGTGTCAAACAATGTATATAAATGGAGTCATCTGACTTGATTCTGTTTGCAGATGGAAACTCAAAGTCTTTGTGACAAAGATGAGACTGATGTTACTGTGGTTAACATCTGGACTGCCTTCCAGCAGCTAAATTCTGCTGCCTGCTCTGTAATATGGCAGCTCTCAGCCAGGCTCAACTGGTACTCAGTAATCCCAAAAGAAACCTCAATAAATCCCAGCCTTCTTACCACTCAGCAATGTGAATTATGTTCTAGTGTTGGGGATTAATGGGCAAGCACAACTGTCCCCCATCACCCCATCACTGTATCATGGCAGGTGGATTCTCTTTTCAGAGAGCAGCTGTGTTGTGGTGGTTATGAGCGGGAAGTCAGAGTTCAGCTTATGGGATATATGTAAAACATCCAGCAGATAAACATGGAATAAAAAATAAGAACACAGGTCGTAAAATCAGGGACCAAAGAGGTCTACAAACTAGGTAAGGAAGGTTATGTCTAAGCTTTGCATTTTAGACTGCATTCAACTTTGTCTTCACCTCAGATGTTCTTGGAATTGGAAGATTTTGCTGCTTTGTGACTCTGGTAGCAGCTACGATGGACATAGACTACAGGATTATCAACATAAATATTAAAAATAACCTTGAACAAATAACAGGATTGTTGTAAGGGCTGTTGCTGACTGGCCAAACAGGTATCGTGCACAAACATTCTTGTACAGATAAAATTATTTTGAGGGAAAAATGGTTGTACCACTTTGTACATTCGCCCAACAGCAAGGGATGAGGACAGTGCTCAGCTGAGAAGGTAAGGAGTGTAAGAATGCATCAAGGCAATCTCTTTTTTATGATTGATAAAAATTGTAGTCACATCCAAAGATTACAAAGCATTTTAGAGGTTGATTACAAGTCCTAATGTAAATAGAAATCACTTGCTCGTAAGTACTTTCAATTAAGTTTAAATAGGTTAATTATTTACACTGTTCCACAGGAATATTTGATTCAAATCAAGGTAATTTTCAGTGTGAATTAAAAACAACCCCCAAACTCACAAAATAACATTAGCTAGTATAAAGCAATACTTTTAATGGCTACCTTTACCTCCTCATGATACACCACCTCCATGCTTTGTTGAAAGAGAGGATTATTAAAAAAAAAAATTGAATCAAGGTTTTAAATTTTTTAATATCAGTAAAATAGATAATTTTAATATCAGGGAAATAGAAGTGATCATTTCATGAGTGGGAAGTAGTAGCTGTTAGCAGGTTTTTTGTGTGTGAATCCAGTTAGTGTGCTTAGGTATAAAATGCTGAATAAGAGTTTGAAAAACAAAAAAGTGGAGCACCCAGTTTATGTTCACATATTCTTGGGCATAGTTAATGGACATGATCAGCGGAGATGTGATCCCACAGTTTTTAAAAATCAACAGGAAAGCAGTGCACACAATGCAATTCCCATTTGCATTAAGCTTACTAAGTCAAATCAGTTTTTACGAGCACATAGGCTAGAGTTCTGGCACTTAATTCCTTTTGATCTTCCGCCTGCTAAATTCTGCTTCCCACTCTGCTACCATGCAGTTTATTTTTAACAGATAATTTGATTGGACACCATTAAAATGAAAATATTACAACTTCTAGCACTACTGAGGCACTGAAATGCCTGTCAAGTTATTAACTGTCTGCACACACACACACACACACAAATAGCCATTTGCACAAGGGAAAATTCTAGAGTTAAGAAGATGCCGCTGTTATGTTCAAGAGCATGAAGCACACAAAATACAGGATCGTGACTTTTGCAAAGCCAGCATTACAAAATACTCCCACTAATTTCTGTGCTTGAGGTGCAGCTCCCATAGCTGTTAGGTGTCTGGAGAAGAAGACTGCTATGATGTGACAGGTTTTAAATTTAAGATTTTGGGGCTGAGTCAATTGATTTTTCTTTTAATTACAATATGACATTAATTCAAAACTCTTTCCCATGATTAGTGCTCTGAAAGGCACATTTCCTAATTATGGATTCTTTTTTCAGCTGAGCACTTCTTAGTGTTAGTATAAGGTGTTTTCTGTACAAGTAATGGACATCTTTGGCGTGAGGGTTTTCATTTCCCTTACATCTTTCTGTGAGGAGCATCATAAAATGTTTTAAATATTTCAATATCAATCATGCTGTGATTATAATACTTTTATTTTTTTTTCTTAGAAAACTAGTAGTTCACTGAGTTTTAGTGATGAGCCTAAAAACAGATCTTATCCCCCAGGTGTGCTCCACTTGCAGCAGCCAGATCCACATTGGTTTGTGCACCAAGAGTTTAAATAGCCCTAAAGGCTGATGAATTGCTGATAAGGGCTGATAGGGCTCTTGGCCACCATGGAGCCTCAGTAACAAAGAAAACAAGATCTTGGGCTCACACACAGATTAACTCATTGCTCTCCTTCGGGGAGGTGGGTGGTGGCACCATAGCTGGGAATGGAACTGTGTGGATCCAATGACCTTCAGGTATTTTCATGGTTTGTGATTACACCCTCATGGATCATAAATACTGTCATAATCCTGAGGCCTACTAAATATCCTGACCTTTTGTCTTGCTCTAACACCTCTTATCTCCTTTTTAAGTAATGATCTAATTAGTAATTAATGATTTAATGAATAACCTACTTAAACAGATATGAGTTCATGTCCTCAGAAAGGATGGTATTACAAAAGATAACCAGACATGTGAGAAGTTCCTTCTTTGGATTAAATACTCTGGTGAGTCTTGATCTGAATCATCCCTATGTCAATAAATCCCTGCCACTATCAGCAATATAGATCCATGACACTACAGGAATCTTCTAGTACCTAGTTTTCCTCTGCCAGAATTTTTTTTACAATCTAGCTTCCTGCTTTCATTGCTTGTCTGGTAACTTGGGAAGATGGATTAAGACCTGGGTCAGGAGAACTGTTGTACAAGCTTTGCCCTTTGAGGCTTTGCAGAATTGCTCAACAGAGAACTCTTAAAAATCAAGGCAAAAGTGCAAGCTCAGCAAACAGTGTGTACAAGTCATGCTACCAAGTAATACCTCAAAAGCAGGAATGAGATACACCAGGAGAAAATTCTGCGGGACAGCTTTGCCTTGGATATGCCTGTTCTAAATAGGGAGCACTTCAGTAAAACATAGGGGTCTGGATAATTTCAGATTTATTATGCAGTAGGGAAAATATGGCAGATCAGCCTTTCTGGATCTAGGTTAAGTAGAACATCTACTTATCCAACGCTTGGAAAATTTAAGTCTTAAAGTGAGTTTTCACTAAACTTGTTAAGAAGACAAAGTTATGATGTGAATTCCAGTGAGAGAACCAAAGCCTGCAACCTGTAACAAAATAATTCTAATCATGAGGCAAATGGATCAGCTAGTACCCACCTAATCTTCTGCAGGAGAATGTAGTTCAGGAAATTTCAGGTATAATTGCCACTTACCTTCTTCAGAATGCACATTTGTTTCATCTATCAGGTATCACTTTGTTCTGACTTTCATTGCGCTTCTTTAACTTGGGCTTGCACCTTGCATCCAAGGCAGGATGACCATAGATAAACTTGACATTTGTGGGTGTACATTAAATTTAATGTTTAATGGAAAATTATCTGGTCCTCCAATAAAGTTTTGAAGTATCATCTGCTATAAAAATCAAGTGTACACCCACAAATATGAAGTTAATCTATGCTTATGTGTCTTGATTTGAAAAGACAGGTGTCTGCTAAGGAAGGCAGGAGTCTCCCTTGAAATGAGGAATATAAACCCCCTCCCTCCAAATTATTAGAATTTTGAAATTAAGGGGCTCTCAGGCAAAGATATGGGAGTAGGAATAGCAGTTCTTTATTAGGGAAAAAATAAAATAAGAATGCAGTGATACAAAACAACGCTGCCAAAGTCAGAATACAACCTGACACCCTGTTGGTCAGGGTGTTGGTAGCAGTCTGATTAAATGGTGGCTGCAGTCCTGCTGGAGTGGCAGATGTGGTTCTGTTGAAGCAGTGATCCTGTAGAAGGGTGTCGCCTTACTCTGAAGATCCAGTGGTGTTGTAGATAGGCCTGGTCTTCCTCTGGGAAGCCAGTGGAGAAGAAAGCTGTTCCTCTGGGAATCCAGTGGGAAAAAGCTGCCTGTGGTGTTCCAAATTTCCGATTGTCTCCAGGTAGTCATGTTTGGCTCCTCCCCCTGGGCAAAGCCTCTCACAGTGCGATGATGTGATTTTACAGGTCATGCAGTGACATTCAATGGCCCATTAACAGAAGATATCTCCCCGGAGGGAGGATAGGTCAAGGAAGAGATAAAGAAAACTGCCTCACCTGGTTTTAACAGGTGGCCCAATTAACAGAAGGTAACTGCCCCTCCTCTAACAGATGGCAATAGAATGCACACCCCCAGCCACATCTTGCATTTCCAACCTAAGACATTATGGAACTCAAATAGGAGAATAAAGTTGACAGCAGGAAAACAAAAAAAAGGTCTAGCAATAACATTCTGACAATGTTATTCATAATACAATCAAAACCAGGATTTGGGTGGAGTCTTTTTCTATATTTAAAATTAGTTAGTCAAGCAAATACCTGATTATTTGGAACACAAGCTATGTCACTCTTGAGTATTCTATTTTTAGTCCTAAATTTCCTTTTGGAAGGTTTGGTTTAATATTTTGATGGGGAATAACTAATACAGTTTTACTCGTAAAGTCCTTATTTTCAGGTTGTGCTAGGGCCATAAGTCAGTGGAGAATCTATATGTAATATACTTCTTATTTGGAAAAAAATACTACTCATTCCATCTGAAATTAGATATTACACAAATGAAAATAGTTATAAAACTTAGCCAAATTGGTCAGGAAAACTTAAGTATCCTGCGTGTTGGCATTTTGATCAGCATGCTTCAAACTTAAAAACTAGAATAGCAAGCTCAGCCCTCTTGCATGGTACTAAAAACTTCATTCTACTTCAACAGTTCCCTCAATCATTTTCTCCCAGTGCCAGTGCTCAGTTCATGGCTGGGTTTGAAAGGAAATATGTCATAATGTCTCCTGTTTCTCTAATGCTTTATTGAAACAGCAAAATGACAATTGATAGCAGTTAAGGCAACTTAAATTTCTGATCAGAACACAAGGCAGATAGGAGAGCTTTATATCTATTCCTGTTTGAGGCAGATGGATGTTTGTACTTACTTTGCCTACTCTTTACTTCCCTACAGCAATCCATGTCACAGGAGCTTGACCTTGGAATGTTGGCAGTATGTTAAACTCCTCTATTTCCTTGTCTGGTATTTGCTACAGTTTTTATTGGCTGATAATCTTCATCCTCTTTCACTGTCTAGAAAAGGACATAAAGCAAAAGGGAAAAAGGTGTAGTGCACAGTAATATGTATTTTTCTTCATAACAATGTGTGTGTATATATATTGTGCACCAGTGGGAATACAGAGACGTAACACTTTTTGTCTCTATAACTTATTCTACAGCAAATTACCATCACTGTGGTAATATATTCTTGAGTTTGAGATGTAGACTTCAGCAATAAAAATGCTACTGATCCCAGTTTTCCGAGTTGCTAACTGCATTGAGATTTTGCAAATGATGCAAGATGTAATACATTGCCAACACTGTTCTGAGACTGCAATCTAAATTTAATGCTGCTTTATTTCATTTGACCTGCTGGAGGAATTGTGATGAATTCCGCACATCAAAATGTTTTCCGAAAGAAAATGAAATATTTGCATTTCTCTCATTGATAAATTAGAGATTTTAAAATGGTGTGGGTTTTATAAGATGGATCTTTATTAAAATTCCATATTTTATTAGTATATTTGTAGGTAGTTGATAACTCATTCACTGTTTCTTTTCCCTGTAGACTTTTATAACAGGTTATTTATATCTGAATTTACCATAACAAAGAGAATAAGACAAACAATGGTCCAAATAAATGGATATGGGAAAAAATAATTGTGCACTTCTATGGCATGTCAGATCCTATTGCTTTATTCAATAGAGTTTCCTAGGACTTGAGGCCAGAAGAAATTATGAGCTCCTCCATGCTTCATGTTATAAGAGGTACTTCTACTTTAAAACCAATTAGTTTAATTAGACTGAAGGACTTCACTCTTTAGAAATACATAATTAATTGCTTACAAAACCCAGAGATTTCCTTAAGTCCCTTGGTTGTGGTATGACATGAACCAGATAAAGTATACCCAGATAATCCCATATACCTGAGAGCAATACAAATCCCAAGGCCATTGCCAGTTCTTCTCAGAGAGTTTCCCATCTGACCGTGGCTGATACCCCACATGTGCACACAGACTCCTTAGTGGGATGTGTAGGAATCACCTGCCAGCTTTCTCATGTGCTCTTCTCCACCAGGAGTGGTTATTTTATCCAGCGTTGCCTAGTGAACCCAAAGCCATTCAGCATGGGAAACAGATGAACCTTGGCCACATTTAGATAAAGGAAGGAGCACTTTTGCAGCTTAGCTCATGTCAGGTTCATGTGAGGTAGCCCTTAGTTTTAGGACAGGCAATTCAAAAACAGCAAGTTGAAATATATAGTCAAGGATTTTATGTTAAAGTGGAGACTTGGTTTATGTCACTTCTGTTGTCTATACTTAGTCTAATTGTCATTTACATTCCCAGGAGAAAAATGGCCACAGCCAGAAACATTCTTTAAGGAATGTGTGACCTATCCTCTAAATATACTAGTCTTTATCTAAGGTAGGAAGGGACTAAATAGGGAGTTCTGAAAAGCAGTTTAAATTAGACAACTATAGCCAAAGTTTAGGTTTCTGAATCCTAGCCACAGCAGCTGCCAGCTGTCAATGTTGTTCAGCTGAGGAAAGGAAAAGGCAGCTGTTGTTAAAAAAGCACAGAGAAGCCTAAGATGTGTTAGGAAAGGCATTTTTGAGAATGCTCAAGGTATGGAAAAGCAAGATAAAAGCTGTTTTAAGGAAGTGAACATGGGGTTGTCTCAATATCTCTGTACTATGTTGCCAGTCTGCAAAAATTCAATACCAAAAATCCTTTTTAATAATCAGGAAGCGCATCTTGAATTTAGCCAGCAACAACATTTACTCTGCAGTGACATTAAAAGTAAGTAATTTATGACTGTAGCCCTTAATCTATTTGCAGACAAGACAGTAATATTGAAAGTTGGCTATTGGTCAAACTGCTTATCTACTTTAATTTTTTACTTAGTGAAAGGACGTTTTGAAATGAAAGGTAAATAAAATACTTTTCAGCTACATGTAGGGACTTAGTGGCTCTCTCTCTCTGTGCTAATTCAATAGCAAAGCCTGTGCTGAGCCATAAGGTCAAGCTTTTTAACTTGGAAAAGTTAGAAATCATTGTTATTGAAAGCAAGGCAGACAGCACAGCAGGTATGGCCGTGAGTGAAATACTTGTCAGCCCCGTGACCTGAGCAGCAGTGGTAGGGATGCAAGACTGCCATTTCAAGGGAAAGAACTAACAAGAACCACATTGCTTTAAGCATCTGGATTGTGAGATTAAGTTGACAAATAAAGCAGCAGCTTGAATACCATATCCTGAATTCCTCTCTGCAGAGACATGTTTCTCTGAGCTTGGAGGAAATGTAAGGAGTTGCTGAGACTTGCACTGAAATCACAGAATAATCACAGCAGTGCTGACAAAAAATTTGTTGGCAGTTTTCAACATCCATCTGCACGGCTATAAAAAGCAATGGCATTCAAATATACTGCAATACATTGGCTGCCCCAAATACCCCTTGGTCTCCTCTCTGCCAAAATGGCTTCCCTTTGTCTGGAAGGAAGAAAGATAAATGAGGCAATTCTCTCTTCAGAAGTTGCTGCATGTCATTGCAATAGTGAATAGTCAGCATTTCCAAAAATGCTCTTTTAATGGCATCTACTTCTCAGACATTGGAACAGAATTAGCTACTTAAACAGACGGGTTTAGCAATCATTCCAAACAAAATCAGTTCTCCTTGAGAGTATTAAACATCTTGGGACTGAATGTAGAAGGGTTGGTTTTTGTAGAGGCAGGGTTGGGGTTTTTGTTTCTCTGTCAGCCCTTCAAGACACATTTCAAGTGTAACCACTAAGGAAAGCAGCCCTACTCTAAAGAATTTTAAAAATGCTTAAAAATATAGATTTACAACTCTTTTTCCCAAACTGATTTCATACTCTAGAGCTGATGGGAGCATTTATTGTGGATGTTATCTGGATGAACAGTTTTTTCTTTGAGTGTGAGGGTGTGATAGCATTTAGATATCAAGAAAGGCAAGAAAAAGTTAGCATTGGGATGAGATTTTTCTTGATCAGAGTGTTGTGTGGGGTTTTTTCCCTGCTGTTTGTAACCACTTGATCTGTATCTTTACAGATACAGCAAGTGCTGTAGAGGACAAGGTTACCTTACTGCCACCTTCTTGACACCTCTTGGTCAAGAGCCAAATCAGGGTGTGTGGAATTTAAATACCTTTATCTGTCTCTTCAGGCAATAGTGATCCTCAGCTTTCAGTTCCTTGTAAGCCTGATTATGAAATTAATGATACCACAAGATATGTGGACTTTGAACACTCTTGTGTTGTTTTTTCACATTTTCTGGACTTATAGCCTCAGGTGAATACATGTGACATATCAAATATAAAACTTACACAAAATGTTTGTTCAGGCACTAGAATTTAGTAAATGCTTACCTCTGTGTAGCAGTGCCTTTTCTTTCATATAAAGTCTATTAAATCACTGTATGACTTACAAGCTCTAGTGACCTGACAAATATGGGACCTAAAACAAATACTTAAGGTTTCGTGTTTGTTTTCTTGAAATAAGATGAACTTTTGGCAAAGTTCTTCTGGAGGCCAGTTTGTATTCTAGTGTACACTACAGCAATGCTTGGAAAGTTTCTTCCACTGACTGTTGATTATTGTTATTCCCAGGCCATGAATCAAGCCTGCAAAAGTGCAAATAATTCACTGTAGTTAGACAACAATTGTCATACAAGTTAGGTAGCCTTACATGTTGAGATTCTTGTGTTTCAAATCACTGTTGGACTATTTGATTAAAATGAATTTGCGGTTTGTTGGTAAATTCAACAGGATGGTGCTATCTATTTCTCCTCCCTTAAAATGACTGTAAAACCTAGCTGGTCTGGAAGCAATCTTTATTTTGTTCCAAGAACTTCAACATACTGAAGATTATGGGTACTCCTTTGTTGAGGAATTTGAGTCTGCAGAAAAGAACAGAAATGCTTGAACATCTGCAGTTAGCTAAGATCAATTGATGTGTGACACTGCCAAGGTTCTGAAATGGCTTTTAGTCATATGTCACCAGAGCTCACCAGAGAATGAGAAGATTTCTCAGGTGCCCTGGGTTCTGAGAACTCTGTATAACACCATGGTTTTTCACGGGAATGAAATAGTCCCTTAATGCCACCCGGTTTTTAATGCCAAGTTATGGCATTTTACAATTAGTATTTGTCAATGACTGTCTCATTTTGACACTGTACCATGCTTAGCCAGCCAGATATCAGATAAACCAATTAGATCATGTGTGTGCAGTGAACTCTGTGTGCCCAGAGCATATGACTCGCTGTGCTGTAGGACATGTGGGTTTTTACAGCGTGTTTGACACTAATGGACACAAGCATGATTGCTGTATAGCACTCAACTGTCACATCAGGATTTGGGGTGGAGGATAGAGCAGCCTCATTTACAAAGATGTAAACCAAACACAGAAATTTATAATGGCCAGAGTTTTTTAGGTGGAATTAGAGGCATGTTGGGAAAATAGAAGTGCATGTTAAATGTGGTCTGTGCACTTAATTCCAGAAGTGGCATCTGTAAGGTAGCTTCCACAAAATGTATTAGACCTTGTGAGAAAAAATGCTGACTTTTAAAATTTAAAAAAATTAACAAAAAATACAACAAAGGACTGAATAAGGAAAAATTACAGTGCTGGGAGTCTCCATGACCAGCAGCCACATGCTTGTCTACAAAATGGATGCTCCACATTTTATACCCTTAGCCCTCCCAAAGTTTTGTCAGTCAACTCCTCTGCCATCCATTGGTGGAGATCACTTTTTTACATCTTGATTGGAGGTCAGGTGTTGTCATGTCACGCCTCTTAGTAATAACCGGCCCTCCCCAAATGTCCTGACTACCAAGGCTATTACAAGGGGGAGGGGAAAGAAGACTATGGGAGGACATATTCTCTTAACATACATATAATATCTGTCTCTTAATTGTGAGAGCCAACTATCACATTATTCATCTATAACAGACATGTTGCTGCAGTCTTTGTTTTGTTCACTCTCCATGCACAGAATAGCCTGAGACTACACAGCCAAAAATTCATGGGGCCTGTGCAGATATCTGTGACAGCATTCTATTCAGTTTAGCAATGTAGAAGTGTTTTCTGAAGCTGCAATATGTCCTGAGCAGTCACTTTTAACTGTTTTTCTCATAGCTTTAAAAAATATTTTCTGCTTTTCTCATAAGAGTTCTCTGTTCTGCTTATCTTTACAAACAAAGCAGCGCTCATTTAATTCAATTATGGATCAGTTTGTGTTGTTGTACCATTGGGGGTTGGGGGTTTTTTTTGTTTTTCCTTGTTATGTGTGGAATTTTTCCCCATTGAGTTCCTAAGAAGCACTGATGGTGGGGAGGGGGAACTCCTTTGGGTTTTGGGAGTTTTCTCTTGGGGGTGGGCGGGTGGCAGAGATACTGTAAGAATGGGGGCAGGTAAAAGAGATGGCATTGGGGGCAGTCACTCTCTCTCACTGCTGGGCTTTGGAGGAGGATGATCAGACCTGCGGCTTGGGGAACGGAGTTCACTGCCACCACCATAACCCAGCGGGGAACCTTTCTTCTGCTGCTGGGCCCCGCATATCCCTGCCCTGCCAGGACATCCCACTAGCTCCAGTTATAGCCACAGAGTTTTGATACATTCTCATCCACCACCCCAGGTTTCTGCTCATCCCTGCTGTTCTAGCCTGCTGCTTCTGAGNGGGTTGGGGGTTTTTTTTGTTTTTCCTTGTTATGTGTGGAATTTTTCCCCATTGAGTTCCTAAGAAGCACTGATGGTGGGGAGGGGGAACTCCTTTGGGTTTTGGGAGTTTTCTCTTGGGGGTGGGCGGGTGGCAGAGATACTGTAAGAATGGGGGCAGGTAAAAGAGATGGCATTGGGGGCAGTCACTCTCTCTCACTACTGGGCTTTGGAGGAGGATGATCAGACCTGCGGCTTGGGGAACGGAGTTCACTGCCACCACCATAACCCAGCGGGGAACCTTTCTTCTGCTGCTGGGCCCCGCATATCCCTGCCCTGCCAGGACATCCCACTAGCTCCAGTTATAGCCACAGAGTTTTGATACATTCTCATCCACCACCCCAGGTTTCTGCTCATCCCTGCTGTTCTAGCCTGCTGCTTCTGAGAGTCCTGTTGGGGCACTGAGATCGGCTGCTCCAGGGGTTTGTGGAGCAAAGCCTCTCTTCCATCCCTTTCTGTCTTGGCCAAGCCGCCATTGCCACGTGCTCCCCGAGCCCGCGCCGGAGCGCCCCCTGCAGCCATGTAGGGATCACCGCACCTGCCCCGCCCACCGGGAGCCACCAGCGCCCCTGCCGGCTGTGACCGTAACTGCACCAAAGGGGAAAGTGCCGCAGCCGAAAGGCTGGGACTGGGTTCCTGGTTCTGTTTGTTACTAATGCTGTAGTTGCTGTTGTTTTGGTTTACCTTGTTATACACACTAGTAAAGAACTGTTATTCCTATTCCCGTATCTTTTCCTGAGAGCTCCTTAATTTCAAAATTCTAATAATTTGGAGGGAGGGGGTTTACATTCTCTAGTCTAAGGGAGGCTTCCTGCCTTCCCTAGCAGACAGTCAGTCTTGTAAAACAGGACATGTACTTAACAGACAGTAGGGTGTAGATGCTTGTTCAGTTATCAGGTATATTTAATGAAGACTTTTCTCTTAGCCATGGAGGAGAGAAAAATTTAGAAGCAGCCACCTGAGAGAAAATTTAACAATTAGATTCACAAGGCAGTGAAAACAGGGAAATGCATCGTGAGTATAGACAGATCTGTTTGCTGAGGAAAACCACTGGCCAAAATTTGTTTGCAGCCCTTTGAAGGGTGTATGTAGTGACACATATAGGATAATTAAACAGATAATTGACATGTAGTGTAGTTGGGTATTGATTGTTCCTCCTTAGAGGGAGCTGTTATTAAGGCAGTGATTTCTCTGCCTTCTGTTTCATGGGCATGGCATTAACAGTTATGATCATTATATTCTTCATTCTCACTGGCTTCAGGTTTTCTGTCACTTGCTGTTATGAAGCTTATATCCTGCATATGAGACAATTAATTTTGTCTAGAACTTTTACTTTTTCCTTTTTTTTTCTATGCCTGCAGTCTAGCAGGTAATTTCACACCAAGGACCTAATTACTTTACCTTTCCTGGCATTTCTTCTCTCCTTAAAACATTCATGAAGACTGTGTAGCTGTTTCTGAGGTCCTCATAAGAGTTGAAGAAAACTTGCCTCTCAAGGAAATACTTTAAGAAATATATGTGAATGTAGTGTGTTTAAAATCTATCAGGATCTTTAGTGTAATGAAACTGTATACCGCTATTTTAAAAAAGAATAACTGCTGCCAGCTCTCTGTCACGCCCTTCTAAAATTTTTAAACAGAAGTGGGCATAAGTAATAGTGATAGAGCAGCAGTGAACCCTACAGGGCTGTCCCTCTCTTACCTGAGAGTTCTTTCTATTAGGGGAAAAAAGAAGATTATGTAATTTTAATGGAATTTCTCTCTTTTATATGTTCCAGCGTCTTTCCAAATGTTTCAAGCAAGAACAAAGTCTAGAGTCGTGTAAAGTCTGAATTTAGAATCCTTAACTCCACTAGATTCAGGATCTGGCTTCACACAATTCTCTTGTATCATGAGGTGTGGAAAAAGCCCCCTTGCTTTCTAAACTCCTTCTCAGGGAGGAGCCTACTTGCAGTTGGAGCCAATCTTGGCCCCAGACTTTGTCAATGGTTCATGTCCAGAGGATTATACAGATGTAATTGAGCCTTTATCCAACTTTGTCCAGCAGGATTAAGGGTGGCAAACCAAGTTTATATAAAAATAAATTATTTATGATGATAATGATTAGACTAGATGATCTTAATCAGAATTATTTACCACACAGTATAGGTAGCTATAACTAGAAGTATAGTGCACTATTTTTGAAGCAATATTGAAGCAATTATATTAAAGTAATTATCTTGAAGCAATTATATTAAAGCTAGCAAACCCGTTTTTAAGAACAGATTGATGTTACTTACCCATGGCAATCTCTTTCACTCAGCCTCAAGGAGTAACTTTGAGGGGTGTCCCCACTCAAGGGAGCAATCTCCACTTACACTCTGAGAAGGGGGTTGTTAGGAAACCTTCCTGTTAAATAGTGGGACTGGGCTTTTATAGTGATACATGTATATAATATATCACTATTACATATTTTTAAGTGTGTACATGTATGTGTATATATATGAGATAGATATAGATATAGATATAGATAGATATAGATAACGGCAATATAAAGTGATTGTCAGTCATATATTTCTGGGCTAGCAGTGTCAGCTTAGCATCTTTAGATAAGTTACCAGAAGTGTCACTCGTTTGTCCCTTTATGAGGTGTGCCATGTGTTCACATCACTGCCAGGATGTTTAACTTTGGGATTGATGAGTCAGGCAGGTTTCAGCATTATTCAGCACCAAAAGCAGCATAACACCCTCTCCTCCATCCAGCACAGTTAGCTTTGCAGATAGGGTATTGTTTAAGTGATTTTGCCCCCAGTCTAGGAAGAGTTTTCCTGCTACACAGGTGCAGCTGGTGTAATGGATATCCATTTCTTGTCCCTGGTATTCACTGCCTGTTTGTTCTCTGCCTTTTCCTTGACCACTTCTTTTTCAGAGGAGGGCAGTGCTACTTGCATGTCTGTCTTCTCCACTCCAGCAGTGGCTCTGTAAGGGGAATTCTGATGGGTTGTACTCTATCTTTGCTATTCTGCCATCTGAAAGCACACCCCACTCTTTCTACCAAGTGCTTTCCACCAAGTGCTGCAGCAGAGCTGAGGTACCAGGTGGGTCTGGTGTGTTGCAGAGAAGGAGTTGAGTGGAAGAAAGATTTTTTTCCTATGACTGATTCTCATTTGACTTTATGACATTGTCTCCAGCAGAAGATTTAGGGGGACAACTCCAGCCTTTCAGTAAGATCAAATAATTGGGGAAAGAGACAGTAATGGGAAGAGTTAAAAATAAATTTCTTTTTGCTTTTCCCAGTCAGCTGTCTGAAATGATACTGATCCCTTTTCTAGTGTCTTAATAATAGCAAAATCCTTGGTGATACTTTGAGAGGTAACATCATTTATGGAATATTCAAATTAAACTACTCAGCATAGCACATTCAAGTATAATAAAAGCAGAGTAAAATTTTATTCAAGTGTTAAAATATGTTCAAACTTCCAAAAGATGGAGGAGGAGAACATATTCCTATATAATTCCCCCCTAGTTTTCTCCTACTCATAATCAGATCTCAGCTAGTGCACCATAACCAAGCTGAGTGAAACTCTTCCATCTTTCAGTTCCAAATGATTTCATATCAAAAGGTAAATAAGAATCTGTTTACAGTAAAGCATGGCAAAATAGCTCACTTCTCACGTATTTATAATTCTGTCACCTGAAAAAATGGCAACACTTGCTTCCTTATAGATTTTGCAGGTAGGGTAGCTAGAAAATGTAGGTTCCTGCAGCTTCTCTGTCTTTTAGAAGTGCACTTGATGTGAAGGAAAATAAGGTATTTCACTCTGATTTGAGGGACATTCACTCCTTTCAAAACAAAGTTGCTTTTACTGATCTGACTACCTCAGTTGCATATTTCTTCATCTGACATAAAATCAAGAGAGGATTGAGGAGGGAAATCAGAATGTCTTCAACAAAAGATGTCTTTTAATACCAAAATATGCTGACAGTGAAATTTCAGAACAGTTTCAGCCTCGCTCACTTGCTTGTAAGTAGGAAGCCAGCAGGGTGATTGTATTTTGGCATTAAAGTGATGAGTTCTGTTCAACTCAAAATTCAGCACTGAATGCTGAGTTGCTGTAATCTGAGACAAAGATGATTTGGAATGTCAGGTGCTTTCTGATGAGGAAAGATTTTATCTGACGCCGTGATCTGATCTGTTTTCCAAATATGATAAAGGTCAAATGCAGAAAGTTTGACTCTTCCTCAAAAGAGGCGCTGGAAAAGCGTGTATTTTTTTTCTTGAGGTTAATAAGCTTTAGACTGCCAACCTTAGGTTGCTAATGATAAATACATAAAGTACATGATTAAGGCATTTGTATTTAGATTATTTTGTTTTATACATGCCCTTTTATTATTATTTTATTTCAGAAAGATTCATCTTGTGGCTATGCAGGGTATTCTGCACCTATGGTTTTGTTTAAAAATATCTTCTTTCCCTTGGAATCAAATAGATTTTATATTTCCTTATCCTAAGTTCAGCATTGAAAGATTTCAAACTGCTGTCATTTGGAACTGATTGCTAATAAATCTTTATTGAAAACTATAACAGTGAGATAATTAAAGTTTACTCTTCTCTTATACTTGTGATAGTACTTCAAATTAGTTTTATGCTCCCCAACAGTTTTATTTTAAGTGAAGAGCACAACTTTAAAGAAGCATATTTTTTACTGTTTGTTGGGATTTTTTTTTCATTCTGGGGTATGTTATATTACTCAGAGGGTTTTACAGGAAAAGTAGTGCCTGAAATATAAGTGGAATTATTGCTTAATTATCTCAGCTTTATGAATAAGCCAGCATAGACATTTTAGCTTTGTTGGAAGAGAAGCCTCATCATCTGTATTTCATAGTTCACTGGAATAAGTAAGATTGGCACAGAGTTTAAAAGTGCCAGCTTCTTGTTCTTGGACTGGATTCACCTGCTGCGGTTCTCATGTACTTTGAATGTCCTTTCACATTATGATGGCAGAAATCCAGCAAGAATTGATCTTGTCCAGTTCTATGTGTGAATGTTGCCATTTCAGTGTTGCATTGAGTTCCTTGGACTGAAGGTGACTGAGGGATCCCTGCGCAGTCGAGCTGTTTGTCCTCCCATCTTCAGCCTCTTTGTTCTGCAATGCAGATATTCCTGATATTCCTGATATTCCAGATACAGCACACTTGGTGCTGCCTTGGAGGCCACCAGTGTGGGATCACAACCATTTGTTTGTCAAAAGTGTTTTGGAGGAAGCATTCTTGAAAATAATTTCCTCATACACATTGTGTTTTCTTGCATCTAAATTATTTCGTGCCACTGAAGGGGGAAGGAGGAGGAATATAAAGTACAGTAAAATTGCTGCCTCTCTGAGGCAGGTTAAGACATGGCTGTGCTTGAATTCTTGATGAATGAGGTCATTTATGGCCTTCCCCACACAGAGGACATCTGCTTAACATTTTCTCCTGACACATGGTTCCCATATGAAGAGATTATGAACCACATTATGGAATGCATAATTTGTGATCTCTTCAAAGAATATTCCAGGAAAGGTGAGAGAGAATCCAGTACTTCTGAAGATGTATTTAAAGCCTCTGTCAACAAGATCATCTTAAGAATTAGACAGAGATTTAGTTAGTCATTTTGCTTTCAGTGCTGCTGACATTTCTAAATAAGACGCTAACAATAAACTAAATCAGAATGAGTTCATGCCTTCAGGCTTTTATCATACTATAGACACAGCAGTCTCCACAGGAACAAAGAAGACAGTGCAGAGGACAGGGTGTGGAAGGCCTTGCTTGAGAGTCAACATTTCTCACGTCAGCAGTGTTTTAGATTTCCTGGTATAAAGAATCTTTCAACTTCAACAGATACCAGATGCATTTTTTCTTCATCTTTTTCTTAATCCCAAGTTGCCAACTTGGATCTACAGCCATTGTAGAAATAAAAAATTCTGTCTGGTTCTGCAGATGCATGCCTGACTTTTAATTAACCCAGTGAACAGATATAGATCAAATTTGCTATATCCATTCATCTGTACTTGAATTAGGGAGAGGGATGTCTTCAGTGCTGTAATGTAGTAAAGTTTATTTTTAATTAATCTGCTTTGCACTTATAAAGGAAAGCTAATTAGTACAGCTCATTCATTGTTTATATCTAGGGCCACTGGGAATGGTTTGATTTTTCTACCTACTTGGTTCTGGGCCATAAATATAAATCCACGACCTGCACCTTTCAGGTTTTTCACTGAACTGATACCAGTATTTGTAGGAGTTCATATTACATAACAACAAAGTTTTCTTAGGGCAGGATCCTGGAAAAGATTTCTGAATCTTTGTCCATTTTAGCTCTTGCAGTATGTAAATCATTGATATGAGTTTTGCATTGATAGAACCAATTTTTATTCTTCTTAAGCAGCTGTGAATTATCCTTAAATAACTTCTCATTTTGATGGGAGAGCATACTGAATAATAGAAAACTGGGAGCTTACAGAGCCCATCTCCCTCCTTTCACTCCTGAGTGATACTTAACTTGCTGGCACACCATTGAGACTTCCAACAGAAGGACAAACAGTGCATCCTTCCTCTTCCTCTGCCTCCCAAAAAATCCAGTCAAATTTTCCCTGTGACTTTCAATGTTTAATCTTGGAAAGATTTTCCTAATGTCTGCCTGAATCCTTCTGGAATGCTGCGGACAGTGAATCTTTCAGGAAACAAATAAGCTACAGTAGAATGGCCTGGGAAAGATGTTTGGAGGGAAAATGTATCACTGGAGGTCATATTCCATGTTGCTACACAGATGCCCAAAGCTAAAAAAATATGTTGCAAACTCTGGTTTTCTGGAGGATAAAAGGAGAAAGACTGGGACAGGATGTATTCTGAACTTATTGGTTCCCTTAAAGGAGTAAACAATGGCAACAAAAATACCCCTGGTATTCTATAGCTGCTCTCAGCTGGAGCTAGTTAAAAGGTATTTGCTAATGGTGCACACTGCTAAATGTTTTATTTCCTGACAGATTTTCTGAATTAACAATTTAAGTTGGATTTCTCTGCACCAACTAAACTGTTTTAAATGTGATCCAACTGCATTCTTTATGTGGTTTTTTATTACTCTTTTTT
Organism: Ploceus nigricollis; assembly: GCA_013399945.1. Classification (NCBI taxonomy): domain Eukaryota; kingdom Metazoa; phylum Chordata; class Aves; order Passeriformes; family Ploceidae; genus Ploceus; species Ploceus nigricollis. The sequence continues at coordinate 833,422 of VXBC01009842.1, read as the reverse complement.
ATAAGCCCTTTTTCTTTTTTATAAGCACTTATAATCAACAAATGGCAATGTTTCCTTGTAGAATGCAAATGCAACTTCTTCTTTGGGCACACCTGATTCCCCCTCCCTGTTGGTCTACACTCAGGGAGGTCAGTACACAAACCTAGCATGGCACAAAGCAATCAAGCCATTTTTAGCACCTATGCATGCCAGAGGAAAAAATCAGATTCCAAGACAGGACAAAATAGGAACCTACCAGCTTGTCAGAGCAGTGAGTTGTTGGTGGAACAAAACTTTCTTCACCAGTTATGTTGTTAAAGTGAGTGCAAGCTTAAACATGCTCACAGAAAGAACCAGGCAGTTTCCTGATGTTGCTGAAATTGTGATAGCTCATACATTCTTTTCCTTGGGTGTCACATTCAGTTTCAAACAGGCCCTCCTAAGAATTTATTCCTGCACAGTTGTATTGCTGAACATGATTTTAAAAGCACATGCTGTGCTTTAACTAACACAGCCTTTGTAAAGGCTGTAACAGATCCTCATTATAGGCCACACTTATTTTTGTTTCAAATCAGTAAAAAAAAAACCAAGGGCAAAATCAGAACAGTTTTCAATGAAGTAGGAGTTTCTATACAGGGATTCCTCTGGTTTATTTAATTCTTGTTTCAGATTTTTTTTCTGGTGGACAAATGTAAAAGTGACCTTGTTGAATAAAATCTGCATAAAAATTTGGTAAAGAAAACAAGAGCTAACCTTTTACTTTTATAGCTTAAGTGTGAACTTATCATGCCTTTTAATGACTTTTCCTGGGAGTAAGGATGTGAAGAGTGACCAGCAAAAATCAAACCACACATTAAGCTAAATGGTTAAATATTTTTAGTTAAGAAACACTGTCTTTGAAGGTTCTTGATGCTTTAACAATCAAGAGTCTTAGTGGTCTGTATGGAATGGACAGCATTATCAAAGATTATGTGGAGACCTGTGACCAGACAGCCTTTTTGAATGTCAATACATTCCACTTGACAAAGTCGAACCATTGGATGCTTCTCTGCAGTGCTGCTGTTATTGGAACAATGACAAACTTTCTTTTATTAATGTTGTCCAAGGGTAAAAAAGAAAGGTAAGAGTATGTATGACAAGTATATTCTCTTGACTGTTTTATTCCTGCCTCCCCAGACCCGTGGTGATTTAGCAGAATTCTAGTCAGAGGGAAGAAGATAAGGGTGATTGGAAAAGGACTCTGCCTTTTTGAGATGCTAATGTGTGCTTTAGGAAATCACCTGTCAGCAGAGAAAGTTTTTCACTTTGGCAACTAATGCTTTTGTGCAGTGAAGGTGCCACGTTTTGACAATTTGTAATATCAGTGCTGTCTTTGGGACCTTTTACTCCACTTTATTTCCCACAGTCTTTAGTGTTCTATGAAGCTATGCAGCTTCATAGTCATAGAATGGTTTGAGTTGGAAGGGGACCTTAAAGACCATCTTGCCCTTTGCCATGGGCAAGGACACCTTTTTTACTAGAGCAGGTTGCTTACAATCCCATCCAATCTTCAGGGCAGCATTTTGTGTCTATTATCAGCTGCAAATCCTGGCTTTTCATTTGCCGTATAGAATTTCCCCTTTAATTTATTTTTATGGAACTAGGATTTTTATTTAGAGTGTGGTGTAATTTTTCAGGACTCAAATATGTAAATTCAGAATTCCCAGAATCTGAGGACATAGAGATTCTGCTAATATAAGCCATAGCCAAACCTCTGGAGATACATGGGTGTTCAACTGGCTACATGATGGTCAGTCAAGTTTGATTCAAGTGTCTGTTGAATCCACATAAGGGGACTATAAAAAAAAGCCCTCTATCTGTAGCTAGGTCTGGGACACCCCCAGTTGAAAATTCTTTGGTTCTGAGTTTCAGATGTGTCAGCATTAAATAAACCATTATGTGAACTCCAGAGAAATATTCCACTATTCTTCCCCCAAGATAAATCGGCCACTTTAATTTGTATTGTGATTACTCCCACTGATCCTGCTCAGAAATTAAGATCATTCTTTGCCTTTCAATTGAAAATTAAGCTCACTGAAGAGAGAGCCCTTGTACCAAAATGCCTGCAGAAATGATGCTAAAACAAAATTGATTTTGAGGCCAGGTTCAAAGTGACTTGATTGGTCAAAATGCCCAAAACTGGGATGAAGTCATCTTCTTTTCCTGTCTATGTTGACGTTTTATAATAGAAGGAAATACTGTAATTCTTCTGTAAGTTTTTGTTTTCAAAACATTTGTTTTGAAAGTGACACATATTAGATTTAACCTCTCAAAACTACTTCCCTATCTCTGAGTTGGGAATTGAAGGCATTGTTTTTTATATGTAACCATGGTAATGAATCCATGGCAAAGACCACCACCCTGCCTGTGTATGACTTTCTGTTTAGCCACAAGCCACACTAATTGGCAGTGGTTTTACAGGGACTTTTTTGGTATTACAGACTTTTTAAAAGATAAAAAAAGAAAAAAACCCCACAGAGAATTGGTGTGATATAAGTACCAAATTCAGGACTCCTTTCATCAAAGTGCGGTGATGACTTTTCCGTGCAGGAAAGGATGTTTTTAGGATGATTTGAGAGTGTCTCCATCAAAGAGCATGAAACTGTGTAAACCAGGATTGGGCAGTTTAGCATCATTTGTGCTGTCAGATGTAACTTGTACCTACTGAAATACACAAAGTGTGATAATTGTCTTATAATTTAACCCCATTTTTAATAGTTTCCCTGAAACTATTAGAAAAGAAGCTCAGAATTGAATTGTTATTAGTAATATGCTTCTGACATAAACCAAACTTGTGTCACGTACTCCCAACAGTATATGGATTTACTATTATTGTGTCATTTCTTTATCGCAGTATTCTCTGGGGTTTTCAGATGAAGACTTAATAAAAATAATTAAATAGTGCTGTCCATAGCAACAGTGTCCATAGCCTGATTCTTTATTACTAACAATAGTAATAAAGAATCAGGCTAATCCACAAATATACTCAGCATGCTGAAATGGAAAACTATCCAAAGAGTAATCATGGTCTTAATACCAAATTAATCCTCTTGAAATAATAAGCTTTTCAGTCTGAGCTGAAAACTCAGTGCCTGAGTGCAGCTTGAGACCTTCCATGAGATCTGAGGAGTACATGCAGGAATTAGAGACTTTGAGAGTGTCAGAGTGCAAATGTCTGAGGGCTGGCCATGGCCTCATGTCTAGCTGACACTAAGTGGTGTCAGAGCTGGCCTTCACTTGAGTAACACTGCCTTTCCATGCAAGTTATAAAATAATAATTGCTTTTCCACTGCACAGATGATGCCAGCAGAAAGGACGTGGTAGATATCAAAATATCCTGCTTAAATTCCAGCTCTGGATATTTCTGTGTTTGAAATAACTTGGCAATCTTGTAAAACAGATGCTTGCATAGAACTTTTAAATTAAGTCCTCTCAATTTCCCTGTCAAGTCAATTGTATTTTAAAAGACAGGAGGATTAAGAGACCACTCCAAAGAATCACTTGCAATCCACAGTGTACGAGGGACAGAGAGGTGAAGGAATCCATGGTGTGACTGAAACTGTTTCCTTGACTTGGAAATACTGAGGAACTTGAGTCTCTTCAGCTTGCAGGTCTCTACAAAACATTTTCTGGGAAGAAATTATACCTCTGATGCTGGAAAATGCAAACCTTGTGTTTTCAGAAAGATAATTACAGGACTTGATCTGTTCCAAACTTACATTGAACTATCAGGAATTTTTTGCTTATTTTAGAATTACAGGATAGCCTGAGTTGGAAGGAGCCTAAACCTCCCCTGACTCAGCTTCTTGCGCAAAGTAGGACTGGCATTAGATTAATTGCTGCACTAGCCTTTTTTACTCAGTCAATGACTAGTAAAAACAACTGTCTTATCTTCTTTGTAGCACTGGAGAAAGCAACAGTCTATCTTCTTTCCAGCAGTGGGAATTAGTTTTTACTTAGATAAATGGGCAGAAGGTTTCCAAGAACTTTCTCTGCACCTCGGAAACTGTTCAGTACCATAATGCTGTTTGACACACAAGTGTTCTGCCTCAGCAAGAGCCAGCTGAGAAGTTACCTCTTCTTGAAGATCTGCATAAACAACTTGAAAGTTCACCCCTGACACCCCTCATGTAATTTCCTCCATCTCTACCCAGCCTATCTAAACCAAAATGGAAGCAGAGCTTCAATGGGCGTGGGAGGATGGATTGTGGGAGAGTGGAGATGGTGCTGAGGTTGGTCTTGCCCCTGAGGCATTGCAGCTGTACTAATTACCAAAGAGTAGGAACAGCTTTGCCTTTAATAGGTCACAGCTGTGTCCAATAAGGCCTGCCCTTAACAGGGTGGAGCTGTGTCCAAGAAGGATGGTCCAATGAGGACGGGTGTTATAAAAGAGTGGGGCAGCTGGTTGAGAGGGGCATTAGGGAGTTAGAATCTGTTGGCTGTGCTGACGTGAAGACCTAGGGTTAGGTGGTTGTGTTAGGGACAGTAAGGGTTAGTATGTGCTACTAGGGATAGATAGGGTTAGGTGTTTATGTTAGGGACAGGAAGAAGTCTCCCAGCCGTGAGGAAGAGAGAGAAAAGGAGTCAATGTTGCAAGGAGCTGCCCATGAGAACTCACAGAGAGAAGGTATGAAAGTTTTACAGTAAGATAATAAATCAACAGTGACAGTCAGTTCTTATCTACTGTCAACTGGTGCCAAGAACCAATGTCAACAATTGGTGGCCTGAATGGGGATGGATCCTGACAAAGGGGCAAGAATAAAAATGTGGTTTTTTCCTTATGAAAATGTGGCTCTTTGGACTTCCTGGCTGACTGCTCTGCATAAAATAAATAACCTGAATTTAATATAATGAGCGAGTATTTTCTCTAAATTAAATATGTGGGGAGATGCAGTGTTGATCAGGCTGTATTTAAGTCTAGACAGTTTATGTTAATTATGGTTTCCTGACACTGTCATTACTTCAAGCAAACTGCTTTTGTTGGCAGTGTCCACTCAGCAGCTTATCCTTTTTTCACATTGTAGTTGTTTCACAGGAAACCTCTTTTTACTTGTTGGACCTTTATGATGAGAAACAACACAGCAGCAGGTAAAATTATTTATACTTTCCTTCATTTGGTTTGATGAAAAATCAGTGGCAAGTAGGACTCTTTCAGGCTTCTGTTGCTTTAATTTTCATATAGAATTCACAAAAGATGAATTAATGCATTTGTTTGAAAGTATCTCTGGGGATGTTGCTGGAGAAAATCATGTTTATGCTTGTTGTAGATGTTCTACATGTCTTGAACCAACTAATTTCTGAATCTACTACAACTGCTCTGGCTTAAATATAAAATAAAATTCTAGTTGATCTCATGTTCAGGTTTCTTTTTTGGAGGGGTGATGGTAACAAGTGTTCAGTGAATAATCTCACACTTTTAAGACTAATTATTTTCTTTCTTTTCTTTTTCAACTTTGTAGTTTTAAATTAAATGAAGCAATTGCCTAGTACATAATGACAGATTAATTGCTTGTTCATTTTGCATTGCTAGGAGATAAAACTTTATGAAATGGAATTACAATTTCTGGTATAAACTATATTTGATGCTATCAGTTAGAAGTGATTACAGTGACAGCCTGTATTCTTCAAGGGTCAAAATTACTTTAACAACCTTGCTTTTCAGATTAACTTTTGAGGTGTTTTATCAGAAAAGTGAGGTACTCAGAGTGCCCTAAATCCCCACCCCTTTTTCTCTTTTAGGGCTTAACGTGTCAAGAGATTTATTCCTGGGAACTTGCTAAAGTGGGCACTGATGCTGATAGGAAGCGCTCGACGGGGAGATTTGGTGGTTTAGGGTAATTGACCCGTGGTTGCTTCAACTGCACACAATTTAACAATACCATTCATTCTCCCCAGAGTGTTGTGAACGAGTGTTTTAAGGCCATTTAAAGAATCCATTTACAGTAATCCAGTACAGCTCGAAAGCCCTGTGGCTTGTCAGAACAGGCAACTGGAAGCCAGGAGTTTCCGAATTCTCTTCAGCTTCTGCTCTCCACTCCATGTAGGGTGTGGCTCATCACCTTCCAGCCTGAGTTCTGAGCCAGCACTGCCTCCCTGACAGAGGGGGATGCTTGTTAAGTCTCCAGCAGGACACAGACATTATGAGTATTATCTGGTTAAAGCCTCACTCATTGCCCTCAACACATGCATTGTTATAACACACAAAATACAGCACAGGAAGTAATTGGGGAAGAAAGCTTACAAATAATGGATAAAGAGTGTTCCTGAGGCAGTGGAAATTCCTCAGACATTGTACAAAACTGCAAAGAAACCAAAGAATCTGCTCCATCAAAGCTGATTCACAGCAAGAACACAACAGGTGAATTTTTAAAAGCCGCTTAGGTAAATATGGGGAAAGCACTTGCTTATATGTATCTGCTCATGGTTTTGGTTTTACTCCTTCTCCTCAAAGATTTTACTCCTTCATCACTGCTTCCTGTGATGAAACCAGAAGCCCAAATTATGAATGTGTGATGGAGGCTGATGAATTGCAGGAATGGAACCTTGCTATTACACTATAGCAAGCATAACACCTTTGAAAAAAGGTATAAAGGATTCAGGAAATAAAAAAGGTAAAAATCAGGAAGTAGTAGTGGATAGCATAAAATAAAGGCAAAATTTGTACTAACTGCAAAAAGTGTTTCTGTGATGCACATTAAACAGGTGTCTGTCTTTATAGTTCAGTATTAATATTGCAAAAATATAGGAATGTTATTATTAAGTTATTGTTTTTACTGAGGGGGAAGGTGCAGAGACAGTACAGAATCATGATCTGAATAGGATTAAAAGAGAGAATGAAGATAAAGGTATTTGCCATCTTTAGGGTTTCCCTGAATACTCTTCCAATCAAGAGGGAAATGTAATGGAACTAACAATGCAGTGGTGTGTTTTCTGCATGAGATCACTACTATTATACAGGAGATATAAGAAATAACTGCAGGGCCACCACAAAGGACAAAATCAATTAAGATCTGAAAAGTTTGATGTGATATAATCTTACCTGATAGGATATTGGAACTTGGATTTTCACTGGTGTTAGAAGCTGGATTTTCCAAGTGGATAGAGAGAAATGTGGGTGAGTTAGAGAATGCAGTGCTGTATGAACTAATAAATCTCTATTATATTATTACAACATATTCAACTCAGATTGCATAGACATTCTTTTCACTGGTAACAGCAGAGCTGTTCTATTTATTGGGCATGTGTACACCCTCATTTTCTAAAGCAAAATATATAACTCTGTATTTTACCCCATTCTCAGGCCTCACTGCATGAAATCCCTCCACCAGCAAAGAACTCAGCTTGCAGTCTCCTCTCTTTCTAGCCTTCTATTCCAGCTACCAAAGCTGGATAATCCCTGAGTATAAGTGGAAGACACATTGAATTGGTTTTGATAATTCTTAGAAAACTAGATTCAACCTGGACAGTAAATCCATGTAGTTGGATTGCTATACTTACTAAAGTGTCAAGAAGATCAAGTGACTGCAACTAGGAAAATATATAGAATATTGAAATGACTCAGCCAAGAAATAACAGTATAAAAAAGACCCATGTTGGCACTCAGGGGGCTTGATAAGCTCTGATGGTTCAGCCAACACTGAGATTTTAAAAAGATACCTCTTAAGTGTTAAGTGCCACAGAGAAGTTGACAAAATTACAGTATAATAAAACATTGTATTTGATGTCAAAGTGAAGCTTTATGCAGACTGTGCACTAATGATATTACTCTCTGGAGTAGAAAGTGATGCATAAAATAAAACAGGCATGAGAAGGCTCTAGGCAGTGCAGATGAGAATTCTTCAAAAGATGGCAAGTGCCGAATAGAACTTTTTAAAATCAACAAAAAAGATTCAGGTTTGAAATCATGGGATAGGAAGAGCTACAGAGAGATTAAGAACAGACCTAGGGGAAAAAAAAAAGGACAGGCTAGTCCCAGAGCAATGACAGAGAGGAGGGAGGAGGGCAGGACACTCTAGGAAGCATGCCCAGCCTCCTCTGAGGAGTGCAGCAATCCCCAGCCAAGCACGAAGTGATCGCTGCCCCAGTGCCCTGGAACACTGAGCACGCTCCCCAGGCGACAGCAGCCAGCTGAGAGCAAGAAGCCATCCCTGTGCCCTGGAGTCCATTAGCCTCCTAACAAGGCACGGCAGGGACTTGACTTACCTGGCTCAGACCTGTGTTTGCTGGGGGGAAGGTGAAAGAAGACAACTTTCACATCGTCTTAAATATAAGACATCAGAAACTGTAAGTTTATACAAAAGTTATGAATTCTTTTTACACCATAGCACATTATTTAATAGTATGCTGTCAAACTGAGATGTGACAAAATATATGCAACAAATACTTTGGTATACACTTGAATTTGCCTCAATTACATCTGGCAAAGGACAGAATGAGCAATACATTTTTGGCAGACAAGCAATTAGTGGAAAGTGGTTTTAACAAAAGGACTGCTTTACAGCTGAGACAATTACACCATTCAGTGTTGCTCTAACTGAGCTGAGAAGAAAGAGCATTTCCCAATGTGTAGCCTCCAAAGCTATAAGAAATCTGCAGTAGTACAGCATTATCCTTCATTCACAGATGCTCAGCTCTCCTGGTGTGCTGCTGTGCACACTGTGCCTTGATTTTCTTGCCTCTGTCCTGCTACCGTGGCCCCAGCTCATGGATTGGGTTGAAATGTTTTGCAAGTTTATGCCAGGCAGCCTTTTCTGTGCCAGCAGTCCCATTGGCATGACTCTCCTGTTGCTCTTAGAGGGCTTTTAAGATGAAAGCTCTTGGAGTGAGGCAGACTTCCAGATACTGACATAGTGAATGTGTACAAGTAGCTGGGATAGATTCCAAACAGAGGAATGAAAGTTTAAAAAATACTACAAAATTTTCTCATATAGAAATACTTCGTTGAATGCAAAAGTATTCAACATCTATTTCATTCCTTTAATTTCTTTTCAGTACATTTTCTTCTTGAAAGTGTGTGTCCTGGAAACAGGTTGATTTCAGTACAACACATGGCAGAATAAAGTTCAGGGTCTCCAGTGGGATTTGGAATCTGATAGATGCTGTAAAGATGATGGTATTCCACAACTGAAAATCAGGTATGTTGGCTTGGAGGGGAAGCTGGTGATAATAAATGGATTGATGTTAGCAGACGTCCTTTGTGCAGGTTTAAATCTTGCTTCAGTTTGTTATTTGTTCACTTTCACTTATATTGTTCTGAAATCATGATCCTGAGAAGGGCTTGTTGGAACAAGAATGTCCTACGTGGATTACTTAAACCAGCTTATAAAACTGCAGGGTTAAACTGTGCAAAAGGGTGTGTGGAAAAATTTAGTCTGGTTTTGGCTGTGCTTTTTTATGATTTTTTTTAAATACATTGTAAGTAATCACATCAACATTTGCTTTCAGCACAATGCTCTGGGGAAAAGATTGGTTGCCATCCTGGAATGAATGAACACATATGGAATTTTTAGAGAGAAACAGTGCTCAGTTCTGGTTTCTGTGTGAAATGGAAATTAATAGAAAGTAGGGAGTTTGAACAATGGGCTACATCGATCAGGCAGAAAACAAGCTATGTGGATTTATACATGGGCTGCAGAGTGATGTCTCCACATTGAGTCCTGACACATGACAATTAATTGCAGTCATTATTTCAATCAGGTGCCTGAGACAATCCTCCCTCTCATACTAACTTGGTTTCTAGCATTTTTATTTATATTTTTTTCTCTGAAACACCCAAGATTACTTAGATTTGTAGACCACATAGTGAGTCCCAAGCAAGATGGGAGGTGGGACAGAGGTGCCCCTCCACTGCTTTTCATGCATTACTAATATGTTCATAGTGATATTGGGTGCCTGGGCTATGATTTTTTCTGCAGGTCAGAGTGTCAGGCACCTTTAAAAATGTTTTAATCCACTTTCCTAAGAAAGCAAGGTTCATATAATCATGTCTGGGTTTTTCCTCCAATAATTTCAGAAACTGTTGGCTAATTTTAGTGAAATGGCAGGGAAAATGGTAGTGTTAAAGGCATTAATCTTCCATGGGTTTGAGGCAACAGGGTTAATGCCATGGCAGAAGCTGTGAAAAGTTGTGTTCAGCAGTTAGAATTTGCTCTGTGAAAGACACTGGAGCAGACACTGAGGAATACATACAACAGATACGTATCTAAAAATCCTTGGAATATCCAGGGAGCTACTCTTTTCTTCTTGGCTTTTATGCAGTAGCTTTTCCGAGATTATCTTGGCATGTCTCAAGTAAAGTCCTGGTCTTTCATGGCTTTCAGGTCTCATCTTTCCTGATCAACAGCACTGCCAGGCCTTCTTTTAAAGAACTGTCATTCTTGCTTTAGCTGGAAGACTTAGGTCACTGATCATTTCTGCAATGGGTAATTCACTGGCATGTGAAGGGGTCAGCCCTGATGGCCTGACATTGTCCTCAAGCTTTATTTAATTTGAAGAAAAAGCTCTCCTATGCAGTTTATCCTGACACTGCACCATTAGTTACACAATGGAGCTTTCCCACAAAGGTAACAAAGCCAGTTCTTGGTATAATGTCCATCTTGTGGTCCTGAAGTACAGTAAACATAAAAATCTATCTTCCCAAAGAAGAATGAGGTTTGGTTTTTGTTTGGCTTTTTGTGTTTTGTTTGGTTTAATGGAAGATGTTCTGTCATGTCTCAAAGGTTGTCACGCTTGAAAGGAAAATGTGCTACACTAAGAAGGCTTGGATCAATCAAGGCAAATTCCCTTGTGAGAGCTAAAAACATCACTTAGTACCATGTCTACAACCGAGAGGGCAAAATCACTGTGAAAGTCATACAAGGTGCTGCTTTTGATCATCAAATGAAAACTAATCTGCTGAAGAACTGTGGGGTTTATGTGCAAAACCAAAGTAAAAAGAAGCAGGTTCATATAAAATCTTTGTCTTATTCACTGACTGTGTTTCACTAGTCTTTTCAATCCAGTTTTCAAATTTGCCCTATGGCTCTATTATATTTTAAACATGCTTATTTTACTCATTAATCTTTTTTTCTGCAGCCAACTCTAATGGTAATTTTGGCTATTGAAATCCTTATTTAAAATTTTTTATTGTGTTAACTGCTCTTTGAATGCTACCAGTTCTCTTTCTGGATTAAATTAATTGATTATTATTACTTAATAGACTGGTAACTTTTGAATCTTTCTAGTTTCACAAAACACTAAACTGATACAGAAAATGTAATTTTCACTGTCTAGAAAATATTATTTTCTTTTTATCAAAGAACACGGGTGAGAAAATCTTAGGTAATATGTTGAAAATTATCACTTAGCACATTAAATCAGATTATCTGTGAATCCTAGTAGGACCATCAAGCTGTTCAACCTTGGTTCCCAGACAGATTTTTGGGAGTAGTTATAACTGACCAGTGCTCAAAAATTTCTTCTGGTGGCCTTCGGAGTAAGACAAGAATTGTCTAAATTAGGTTAATGATGGAGTTTGGCAATCAATAAAAGGATAACAGAAAAAAAAAAAAGAATCAATTTGTGATACATGTTTCAGGGTTTAGTATGTGTTTTCAGGATTTGAGTGTTTTCAGTTTCATCAGATATTTTCATGTAGAAACTAGATTACAGAGGAAAGCAGTATTTCAGTGCAGATATTGAAGGCACTGATAGTTCTGGATTTTCCCCAAGTCTGGTGAATATTCCAAAAATAAATACCCATTCTTGAAAAGCATTAAATCAAAGAGGGTAGCCCAAATCCTACACTAATGTGCAGCCCGTGCGTGTATGGTACTGCCTCTGACACATGAGTAGCTGACAACTGGAAAAGTGTCACACAAATAACTTCATTGGAGAAGAATAGCCTGCACTAGCATTCCTGTATGCCTGTCAGAAAGAGGAAAGGTCCGCTAAAGATTCTATTTAGTTTGCTGTAGCTGTCGACAGAGGTCTGCTCTTCCCGACAATCTCAAGCACTCCTGATTCTGAAAAGGGATGGCTGAATTAGGTCTTGCCCTACATTGTTTTTCTGTATAGGTGCCAGCAGGCCATCAAGCAAGGATTTTCAGTGAAGGCAAGCAAAGGTGAATAATAATAATTCACCACAGAAATTGGTCCCAGTTCTGCACAGTGTGTGCACCTTTTCTCCTGCAAAACATTAACTCCATGTGAAGTGGTAACTCCAGGAATTCCTTTACAAGAACTGACATCAGAGCATTCGGCTGTGCCCTTATGCTGGCTCTGCTGGTTTTCTATGTAGGTCACCATGGAATGCCTTACTGGCTCCATGGACACCTTCATGTCAGAAAGTGACAACGACTGCTTCAGTTAAAATTTTAATGGGGGAGGTAGGGGGTCAAAAGTTGATACTACCCAAAAGAGAAGAGACTTGACACAAATGATAGGAAAATGGTACTAGGCTTTTAGCCGTATATTGGAAGTAAAGTTTTTCCTAGTAAAGTTTTTCCTAGAATTGGCTGACAGCATGGGACTGTCAGGATGTTGTCAGATTGCTGTTGCAGCTCCAATCATGTCTGCTTAGGTTGTAATTAAAGACAGTGAAAAATAGTCCAAGCAAAGCTTTGGTCTTTTCTGGAAGCCTAACATAACCAGCTGTAATATTAATTAATAAGCAGATGATTCTTAGTGAGGTTTGGAGGTTTTTCATAGTACAAAAAGTCACAGTGTCAATATATGTCTTAATATCTGATATATGACATATTGTTAAATTTTCTATTCTTAGATCTCTCTGCTGTCTAGGTAGGAAAGCAGTCTTGCAGTGCTTCCAGTAAGGTCTTCAGGAGACTTGAATTACAGCTCATATCACCGTAATTAAGACTTGGATTTGGGAATTTGCCTTTCACTTTATTCTACCTTTAACTGCCAAATTAAGCAGTTGCTACATCTCCTTTCTATCTATGTTTGGGAGAATTTTCTTCAAGTACAGTGAAGGGATCTCAGGTGCAGCTTCAGACTTATCCATCTTCCCACTGCTGGCAACGCAACTTTTGAAATTGAGATATTCTGAAAAAACCCCACCATCTGGGGACCCAAGAGGAACAGATACCAGGTGTCTTTCAGAAAAGCTGCTCCTTGCCTTCTGAAATTGCAAGGAATAAATGAAGATATTTTCTTGCAAGGAGAGCTGGAGAGGTGTTCCCAAGTCATCCTCCTGGATGGAATATTGTAGTTAGGAAAGGATCTGACTGATCCTTAATGTAGATTAAATATGAACTCCTTTAAAGAACTACTTAAGCAGGAGTTAGGCCATTCTTCTTGAGGGCTTCTGGGAGTGAAAATCCCGGATTTTTTCATGTCCTCAGTGCATCAAGGTTTTTACTTTTATGGAAAGTAAAGGAAAATGTAATTTGGAAAATTAGATAAGGTTTCTGATGGGCAGTTTTGGTACAGTATGTCTTGCTGAGATCCATGAATTGTCATCCTGATTTTATTAATTATGTTCTGAAAATAAGCTTATCTATTTGAAGTAAATGCTGGGGCAGAATTTTGTGGGTAAAATGCATAGTGTAGAAGATAAAGCATAGCAGGACTCTGAAGCTCATAGGAAGGAGTAATTTTGAGAAGAGGGAATGGGGAGGAAAGTGTAAGATTCTCAAGAGCTGCACTAAAATGGTAAGAAGTAAGATTATTAAGATTATTCTGGAGCATAACACAATGTCCTTTTAACCTTCCTTTTTAAAGACCCCCTTCAATTTCATGAAAATAGTATTTTTTTCACAAAGCAGCTTAAACTTTGATCATAAAATTACTTTTCTATCATATACTACAGAAGTACAGTTCAAAGCCAATAGTGTGAGAGGGCATTACATTTAATGGTAAAACACAAATGAGAAGAAACTGGTGTTATTCAATAAATGTTCCCTATTTCCCTCAGCAATCATATTTTATATGTACTAATTTTAGAAGACAACTCCAGGAGAAATATTTTCTTAAAAATAAAATTGTTGCATAAGCTTGTGACCCTTGTCTTTATGACTGCCTATAGTCTCCTGAGGTTCTCACCAAATGGAAGAGATATTTTTCTATTGGCAGGAACTCAGTTGAAAAAATAAGAAAAAAAATCCATGCCCCAAGAGAATAGCTTCATGGGAAAATGTATTAACCAGTGAAAGAACCAGGAAAATTAGAGCTAATTCAGATTGACGGTGTTTTCAAACATGTCAGAACTGAGTGAACTTTTTAGGCAAAAATGTTGTGCTAGATCCCTAGAGGACATAAATAATCATATCCATTATCTTCCTTGTGAGATAAAATCAATATTTGATTTTTAAAGCCAGTCGAAAGAGATGGAGTACCAGATTCTCAGAGGCACAAAAGATCAGTGTAAGCAGGTTAGAGTGTCTGAGGCTGTGTAGGTCTCAATCCTACTTTCTTTATCTTGGAAAGTTGCAAAGGATAAAAATGGCCTACAAATAATTCAGATGATCTTGATCTGAGGCATCTGGTTTCCATGAGGGTTTTTGTCATTCATTCAGAACAGTGAAATTACATTATTTCTGGAATGCTGTCACTCTTCTACTTGAAAGGCAGTACACAATCAGCACAGCCTTTGTTAGAAGTGGGATTTGCAGAGTCAGTGTATGATCTATGACAGGCTGCTCTTCAACATCAGATTTCTATGTAATGTGATATTCCTCCCAACATCTGGGCAAGGAAGAGTCAAGGGACTCAAAGAATTTGAGAACTTTAACCCAGAACACATTGTGATCCTAAAGACAGAGCATAAAAAACTGCAGTTCCTGGGAGGCAAATGGAGAGTCCTCTGGACCCTGTGTTCTGCTTTCTCGATACCTGGGGAGCACAGGTGCTTCAATGTGTATTGGAGGAGAAAGAGATTTGGTTGATATTAGCCATCTGCCTGAAAACAGATTTCCTACTCTGGGGGTAAGAAAGTGAAAGACTAGTGTGATGGACACATTCTTGATCCTCTCTGGTACAGGGTTTCTAAAGCTGGCATCAGGCTGCAAAGAATTGCCTTTCCTTTGAGTGATGTCATGTAGTCCATGCAAACTGCTTCCTCTGAATATAATTTAACTGCCCCTGAGGTGGGAGTTACTGCTTCCCCTCTGAGATCTGATACCTGACTAAAAAAAGCTGGGCTTGCCATTCACTCCCGTCTCTGACGTGGGGGTAAATCTTGTATTTTAGCAGGGATCCAGTGAAAGAATTTGATCAGGAGCTCAGTCAAAGAGGCCTGTGGATGCAAGTCTGTGAACACTTCAGAGATCACATAGCCAATGTTTACAGCAGCATTTGGCAATAACTCAGAGGAGCAGTTACTGTCTCATAAAGCAAGATGAATAACCTTTTCTACTAATGTATGTATGTTCCTTGCCATTTTCTTAGGGATGGAAGGCTGTGTCTCACTATGTGTTTCAATTGAAAAAAAAAGGGAGGAAATGCACTATTAATGTAGTTTACGACTGACTTTTTTGGACTACTGATGCCTTGATATGCAGGTGAATACTATTATCACAAGAGAGACTACCAGTTTCGGGAGAATGGAAGCTAATGCAGGGCCCTCCTGCTCCCATGTTGATGTGGGGATTTTTGTGTTGGGAGGGGTTTTTTAAAACGTCATCAGTGAAAATAATTTGTTAGAGACACAGAGGAATTTGAAGAATACTAGGAAAATAAATGTTCTTATTTTTGTTATTTAAAAACTTGTAAGCAGTCTCCATAGAATATAAATGCAGTGCAAAAAAGTTCTGTTCTTATATTATAAATACCAATGAGAATGAGTCCATTAATGTGTAATTGTGCCAAGGGTTGTACTTATAAACTGTAGAGTGTATGAAATACAAAATGACAATTTCAATTCAATCACAGAAGAACTAAAATTAGGCTATGCTTTGAGTTGTCTATGGCAGAAAATGAAACCTTCAAATGAAGAAAATGAAACCCTTTCAGGGTTTTTTATGTTTGAGCAATTAAAACATCTCATAATTCCACAGTATATGAGATCCAGTGGAAGGCTCATTGAAATAGATCAGAACAGATCCACTACATCACATTCATGATTTGAGCAACCAAAACATGCTTTGAATTAAATAAAATGACAAAAATACAAAATACTAATCTTGATTTCATTTTAATAAATTCCAGTGATGGATGGTTCTCATATATGTGTGCTTTCAGTTTCCCTGTAAAGCATTTGAAGTTCAGTTGCATAATGTGGTTTCATACATTGAAATATTGTAAATAAGTTTTAAAAAACAACCCAGAAGACCATTTTTTCCCAACAGCATTAAATGTATTTTTGACAAAATAAATTTTGTTTGGAAATTTGGACTAGATGTAAAATTTCAAATGTCGGCTTGAAAAATTCTCTGAGACTATTAGTCTATGAAGCTTCAGTTTGTTCTTGTTCAGTTTATTGGAAAAACATGTTGGAAGAAATTAAGCTATATCAGTATGCATTCATTCACATGCTCTTCTTTGTCTGCAGTCATGTTTTAGATGTGATAAAGGATGAATGGTGTCCATGACCTATCTGCTCTTTTTGTTACAATGAATGGCAGTAGCTTCTGCTCAGAATCATATTCCAGGCAGTGAAAAAAAACGAAGCAACAGCTGTGCTGGAAATGGAGACTTTGTCTGTGTTGTCCCATCTGCTTGAGATACCAGGTGCTCAGAGGACAGGCCAAACCAACCTTTGAACATATGTCTCCTGCTGTAGCTGGGTTCTTTAGCTTCTCTCCTTAGAAAAATTTAGGTTGATTTACAGTATTTCCTCTTCACTTGATTGACCAATGACCTAATTTTTTAACATAATCTCTTTTTGCTGTGATAAACTTTAATTGCAAAATTCCCAAGAAGGTACTTTAGCAGTCCTTCAACTTTATTCAAAGCACCACTTTTCTTTTTAAAATACTTTGCCTCCTTCCACAGCAGAAAGGGCAAGTGATAAAAGGGATTTGACATGTACAACTGAGCAAAATATATCCATTTACCTCCAATATGAGCTTTTTTGCTTTCATAATTAGGAACATCTCACGTCAAAATTTTTTGCCTGTTTTACACCACCCCTCTAGGAGTACACCACCAAGAAAACAAAAGGTAAATTTATATCTACAAGAAACTTCTGGGCTAAATTCTGAGCTGACCTCATGTAGGCTGTCTGGTTAGGCATGGATATGGTTCCTGATTGGGTTTTCATATGGTTAAGGATGTTGTTAGGATTGGGTTAGTATTGACACCAGTAGCTACTGGTAAACACTGGCTGGAGACAGGAGAGACAGGAGAGATTAAGAGGCTCTGCCTAAACCTCGTGGTGTTAATGATACAATTTTCCAAGTCTGGGTGGATAGGGCTATGGTTAAACTTAGGCTCTGCAAGAGTCAGGGAGCTACATTTATGGTAATTAGAAAACTTTTTTGTTAGATTAAGTGGGTTAAGGTTAATAAGAACAGTTCTTTCACACTGTCCAGTGACTTAAGCATTCTCAAAACAGTAGTGGACTGCTCACTATACTTTGAGCAGATATTTAATTTTTATAATTCCCTTTTTGACATGTTCTAGGTGTGTCCTGAGGGCTTTCTGTGTCCCAAGGACTTCATGTTTGGGAACATTTGAAGAAAAAGGAGTCATAATGAAATAAGTATTTTAGTTTTTATGTAGCTATGCATGTCTCTACATATTGTAGAATTTTATCTGTGATTTTGTTTCTGTAAGGAACAGGCTTAATTAATGTTCATTACATAAACAGACACACTGCTGTATATTATAATGTGGGTGTGTTTATGTACATTATAACATGTATGTAGTTACACACAGACACACATCATTAATATGCATTATAGAATACTAAAACTATATTCTTTACAAACTACTAATGAACCCCAGACCAAGGCATGACAAAAGAATTAGAACCTTTTAGAACCTTTTTGGTTTTTTTCTGGATTGCAGAAAAGTATTTATTAAGAAAGCATAGTCTTTCAAACATACACTTTCATCAATTGATTTTATTTAGTGACAGAGAAAAAGTAACACTTGTAGTAAAAGGACCAACAAACCCTAGAAATTGCTATCTGGTTCAACACCATTTCATAGTACTTCCAGAAAAAACAATTCTTTTTTTCACAAAACTGTCCTTTTAGAATTTGTTCTACAAACTTTAATTAAAACATTTGGAAATGGGGTAGAGAGATGTTGTGGGTTTTCCGTTATATTCCAGTTTAAAATATTTTGTTTTATTTGCTTTTAAAATGTGACTCTCTTGAAAATCATGGTAGCTGTTTGCTTCAGGTGACAACATTCCATAAAAAAGGAGTATGAGATATTTTGGTAGTTTGATTTTTGCTTTGACTATAAAACTTTCTGATGCAGCTTGTCTTGATGAGAAAACTTAGGTTATTACTTAAACAGTCCTCTAATTTTCTCACACATTGCTTTTTCAAAAGGGATAAAATAAAGATTTTATGTTAAATTTGACTCAGCTGTGTTTGATGACATAAATGAGGGCAGAGGCTAAGCCAGACTGTGAAAGTGGGACCTTCTAAAGAATTCAGCTGTGGGCACATGAAAAGCAAAGCAGTGCAGTTTATTCACAGCCTCATCACTCTTTTGAATTTGATGCTTTGATATGATGATTTGATATCAGTAAAATGGTCAAACATATTTTAAAATAAAGAGGGGAATTGAGTTGAGAGATAAAATAGTGCAAATTGGAAAGTTTTCATGTTTCACAAACTACTCAGTGCCACAGAATGAGACTGGAATATTTTTAATTACCCTTAAATGTGACTAAGCTGTGTGTAGGTATCAGAAGCAGGTAAGTCAAAGGAAGAAACCTGACTCCTCAGTAATGATTTGGATCATCTGAGATAAATCAACATATGTAGAAAATTAAGTCTGATTTAATAATGATGAAATTAATAGAAAATTTTATTTTTAAAGGTCTGAAGCTTACTACTTCATTCCATTTAAGAAGTGAGAAGAGAAATAACAGAGTGGAAGGATATCATCACAGAGAGTAACCTCCTCAGAGAGCAAGCTTTTAATTAAATCCTAACAGACGCTGACCTAGGCATTGAGGGAAATCAATGTTTCTGATTTTACAGCATTTAAGGAGATAGAAGCAGAACCAGAGGTGAAGAGTGAAAAGCATGGGAATTCATGTATGCATTGTTTTTGTTCCTCCTGGGATCACGAAGGTCATTGGCAAAGTTCCTGCTGACCATAAAATCGCATGCTCAGGCCCAACTGCTCACATTATTGTTTGGCTTTTGTTCATAAAGAAAACGGAGATTTATTAAACTGGAAAAACAAAAATTTCCTTGGGGTGATTGTGAGCTTCAAGAAGTTTAACAGCATTGGAATCTGGCTGCAGCTGCAGTATTGGCCATTTTCCTTTACACAGGAGATTGATGAAATTCTGTGTACAAAAAATATCTGACCTTTCTCTATTTGCACTTCAAAAAAAACCATGGCTTTTATTGGACTAGCAGTGCTGTTTATAATACTAGGGGTAAGAGAAAAGGGATAGAAAGTTTCTTTTTTCAGATATATGTGCATTGCTAAGACTAGCAGTGTTCCTTTTGGCCTGATTTTATCTCTTTAGGACAGGGATGCCTGGAATGGGCTATTAACTTTTTCATGTTGGGCCCTTTCTAGTCTGCTAAACATGGAAGGCATGCAAGGTAGGTGATGATGGTGTTAAACAAGTTGTTTTAAGTGCAGCTCCCAGGTATTCATCATTGAATATAAGCCAGAAGATACAGTAATTGTTCTGTATGAGAAACAGCATTTGTACTAGTAGGTGTTGTCTGAGGCTTGAAGTTTAGGGTTTGTTGGATTATCAAAATTCCTTCCTTTGCATTAGTGATTTTAAATATCTCTTCATCAAATAAAATAATTTCAGTAAACCCAGAAAGAGAATCACAGTACTGTATGTCATTTACTCTGTACTCTTTGTAATTCTTACTGAGACTGTAATCTCCTCAGGACAGTCACTGTCTGCCTATTTTGTGTTTGTGCAATGCCCAGCAGAACATGCCTCTACTTTTTCTTGCCTTCTGAGTGCTGTCTCAATACAAAATAAGTAACGTCATTAAGATTCCATTGTATTTCCTTGTAATCAGGCCTGTCAACAATTCAAAAAATTGCCAAGACTCTTAGCTGTAATATCAGAACTGACAGCAGCAAGAAGCACTATTCTTTATTCTGAAAGGGAGTCCCCTGATACAAGTAGAGTTTAAGACCTTTGAGAGATCAACTATGATTTATAATTTATGTGGCTCTATGGCAGGTAGTGCAGTAGAGGAGAGTAACATCTAACATCTGTATCACTTATGATGAGTTAAATGAGTTGTGGGCATTTGTAGGTAATGAAGATTAAGTTCTACTAATACTGAAGTTTAGAAGGTTATTGTGGAAACCTGGACACAGCTATGTTTGAATTGAGCCTATTAGCTCAAAATAGATCATCACCAAAAATTGTGATTTTTATATTCATGAATATGCCTCCATAATTATAGAAGTAAGAGTAGCAATAACTACCGCACATAATATGTAATCCCTATTAAATAGGAGAATATTTCTTTGTTCAAGTGGTCCAGTTGGTACTGGGCTGAGTCAATTCATAGGAGACTGAGTGGAAATCAAGGCTCAGACATTTGTAGGCATTTGGAATTTGACTCCCAAGTTTCAAGATCAGTCTGCCCACCACATTCCCATTACTTGTTCTTGTGATTTTTGTAATCAACCTCATAAATGCATGAAGTATATAGCATTTTAAATATTCAAAGTACTGTAGAGTCATTACTGCTAATTTTGTCCCTTTTACCCCCCCACAAAAAGAATAGTTTCTTATTTCTCACTGTCTTTTTTCCCCTTCACAGCAGTGTTCAGTGATGAATATTGAGAATTTCCAGGGCCTCTCAAGCTAATGCCTGATTAACTCCTGCTTTAGATGTGATGAGATTTTTTTTCTGCCTTCCTGAAACTGTCCTTGGACAGACTGGGGAATGGCAGATTATGAAGCAGAGCTGTAAGTGCCAGAGACAGGAGGGCAAGACTCAAAATCTGAACAGGTGGGAAACAAGGTCTGGGAGAATTAGGAGCCAACATGTTTTACCTACACATCCTCCTATGTTTGGGGTGAATCAGCTGATTCCCTAGGTGGGAAGACTGACAGGGCAGAAACTGAGGGACAGGTTGGATTCACCTGGAGCTCTCTGCAACCCTGACGAGTATGACATCTGTCTGTATGTGTCCTAGGTGAACTCTCTAAGATATAATGTTCTAAAAATAACAGCACTTGCATGCACGCTTGCCTTCGAGGCCTGAAATGTGATACAGCTGCTCTCAAATTTCCATGCACTACTGCTTCAGTAGTCAGCCTCTTCCAAGTTAAAATGAGGACAGTTAACAGGACTGCAGGATGCAAACAGCATCATGTATATACACACAGCTTGCCCAAGCGAGGGTGTGTCATACTTTTCTTCAATGTGAGTCTGTAGGTGCTGCAAACTACATATTTAGCTTGTGCCTGAGGTGACAAAGGTTGACTGCCATGGACTGAACAATTCATCCTTATCCCATCTGCTGCTGCTTATGTGAGGATGAGGAAGGGAATGGCAGCCCATATAAATAGCCCAAATCCAAAGCAGATATTGTCCAACCAACACATCTGCCTCAGCTCTGCCAGGAAAAGCTTCATTCTCTGAGATTCACAGATCTTTGGATTCTGCTTCTGGTGCTGTCTTGTCTTCAACCCACATTTTTCTGAGTTTCTCTTTGCCCTTCCTTTATTAGGGAAGCTCCTGGGAAGAAAAGCAGGTTAGTCAGAGGCAGGGAATAGGAGATGGATGTTAAGATGCCTTTGGCAGTGGAGAGGAGGGAGGAGTACTCTGTCTAACATGAGATGTGAGCTATGGGATGAGGTGGAGAGAAAACATGTCAGAAGAGGGACAGGATGGAGGAGGGGGGAAAATGAAAAATCCCTGTTCCTCACCGTACCTTTCAAAGTGTCTTTCAGACACAAGACTTAAGCTTCCATTTTTTTTCATGGACAGCTTGCTCCCAGGCCTTCTCACTTAAAGCTGCTTTAAGTAATATAAAAGCACATAATCTGCTGCTTTAAATCTTTCAACTTCTACCAGCCTTTTCCCTCCCCCATCTCACGGTGCCATGTCTTCCAACCCTGAAAAATATGAACCTTTTTCTGCTTCAACACAGCAACATTCAATTTTGTTTGCATAGCTATGTAGCTTCTAGTCTTCTGTGCTATAAGGTAGTCCAATAGTGTGAAATCATCTTGTTGTTAGTGTGCATGATAGGAAATTATTATAATCTTATTGAAAGTAACTAATTGACATACCTTTAATACTCTACAAGTTCTAAGTAGGCATCTTGAAAAAATAATGCTTCACAGAGATGCCCATTCCATCAAAATTCTTTAATCAGAGTTCAGGTAAATAGAATACTACTGAAGGGCAAGGACCTTTCCTGTTTGCTCAACAAGTCTTTGCTGAACAATAAATATATTTCTATTAGAGTGTGACTGGGAAGTAATCCTATAATAAAATGCACTCAAGTATTTTCAATTACTAATTCAAAGGGAAGTACTTGATAAAGGGGAGCGGTGTCAAGTGTGATCTGGAAGGAAACTCTTTCCAGTGTCTAGCTAGAGGAGCATATGCCAAGGTAAAATATTCCATTATCAGGTATAAAGTATCAGCTGTTGGTTTCTTGCATTATAGTAATGAACCATATTGAAACTACAGGTCAGTCTGTCTGATTTCTGTGCTGTGTTTCAATGCACAGTGAGCTGTTTTGTCTGTGCTTTTCCATTTTGTTTAGTTGTCTATAGTGCTGTTAAGTACCTAAGAGAGCCAAGGGGCTTTTGCTGAATCTGGAAAGAGTACACTAAGCAATTAAATGCAAAACTTCTAATCTATCCTTACATTTAAAATGTTGCTGTTTTTTATGAAAATATTAATCCAGGAGTGATAATTAAAATCTCAAATTCATTATTACAGCTTTCATTGACCATCAAGCAGATGTGTAATGTAGTTAAAAATGCATAGAATACAATATGAAAAAAGTTAATTGTCTTTAAAATCATAAGGCTGAGAACACAGATCTTACACACCCCCACTATCTTGTCCACTGTCATAAGTACTACTGGCATAGTGTTCTTAGTGGGCTAAGTTAAAAAACCACAATGAATCAGAATACTGTTTCCAGGATGCTTTAGGAATCAGGACAATTAGTTAGTTAGTATAACTAACTAACTAATTGTTTTTATGTCCTGCATGAGGAGATTGATTTCCTGGTGATCACCACAGAACAAAACCATGACACCATCCATAAGCAGTTCTAATTATTATTATTATCAGTTATTCTACAGTTAAAGAAAACTGATATTCAAAAGCCAACTGGACGTGGTTGTGGCCAGCCACGTCTAGATGACTCTGCTTGGCCAGAGTTGGTTTTACCAGATGATCTTTAGAAGTCCCTTCAATCTTCATCATCATCATGGTGATTTCTAAACTAAAGCTTATGAAGCCTTTACCTAAGTGGAATTCCAGGACAAGTGTTTTATATGCTTGGACACTAACAGACAAATGTTTCATGGCATTTCCAAATTCTTTAGTGACGGTTTAAATCTTCCCTGTGCAATCCCATGACTGTTAACCAATTCCTTT
This sequence comes from Ploceus nigricollis, assembly GCA_013399945.1. NCBI lineage: Eukaryota > Metazoa > Chordata > Aves > Passeriformes > Ploceidae > Ploceus > Ploceus nigricollis. The sequence continues at coordinate 809,714 of VXBC01009842.1, read as the reverse complement.
GCATGCTTTAATAGACAGACAGTATCTTTACATGCTTCTCTATAGACCAAAAAAAAAAGAGTTTCAGGACTGTGCCTTACTTACACTGCAGAACTGTAAGACTTGCATGTTGCTAAAGAACGCTTGCAACTATGTTACCTGCCCATTACAACTGAAAAAAAACCCTTATATCTATTTTTATTAAATTTAATTGAAATTTTCTAGAGAAATATAGGTATAAAGTTTTTTATTATTTTAAGTGAGCTTTCATAAGAACTTTGATCCTGCAAAAATCCAGTCTAGCAATGGAATTTCTTAAGTTACTCCTCCTACTAAGTACAGCACTACAAACACTTTTGGGGTTCATGACCCACCATGAAGTATATGAAGCATATGCTAAAAATTAAATACTAGGAAAGGATGAAGTGTATGAGCACTGAAAACACAAGGGTTATTTTCAGTCTTTCATTTACAGCTGTCAGTTCAGGTATAATTTTGATCCCTTTGTGGAAATTGTCCATTTACCCCCAACAATGTAAGTCCCTCCAAATCAACCAGGCATTCATGAGCTGTCTACTTTGCAAGCTTACTAGAAGAAATGTTCCTGAAAGAGAGATTTTTATTACTCATTCCTTCATCCTATTGCTAGAACAGCAGCCCAATCAGTCAAAAAAAACTTTTTTGTTTCTAGTTTTGTTAGTGCTACTTTTTTTCCTTTTTTTTTTTAATATACACATACCCTAATAAGTGTATTATGGATGTCTAAGGTTTAAAGAGAGATACTGTTATGATTTAGGCTAATGGTTATAGTTTGTCATCTGCTGTCTGTTCCATGAAAGTTGCACATTTGCATGTGTTTCAAGAAGGTTTTTTTAATAAACTTGGTGTCACTTGAACATTTACAAGAAAATGTTATAAAGTTCACAGAACTAGACTTATCTAGATTCTATTTACTCCAATTATTACTGTGACATATCCCCTTTAATTTCTTAGAAGTTATTTAGGAAATCCTCCAACATGTGAAGGGCCAGAATGCGGCAAAGATTTTCCATCTGGTGTTTTTTTAACTGTTCTAGTGAAATTCTAAACACTAATGTGCAGCTTAAGCCTCCAATGCTCTTGAGAGCTCAGGCTAATCTTTCAGAGTAGGTTTCCTTTTGATGGTCGGAGGACATTCACAGTCAAAACTCATTTGTGTTTTCTGCTGTGGCAGTGTGATGGCTCTGCAAGGGAGGAAAGGACTCCGCATGTTTGTTCATTAACTGTGGCTTTGATAAGAGACCCTCTCTGGAGCTGCACAGACATAGAAATGGGAGCACAGGAGAATCCATATCCAGTTTGTTAACCTGATTGCAAAGCTTACAAATTACTCCTGGCCATGTGGTTTGGAAAGCTCTTAATCAAACGTGTGCTTTGGCTGCATGGAACTGCAGCATTGCTTAATTGGTATTTTCCCTTTGGATACTTTGTTGAAAAGTTCAGTTTGTCACAGTTAATCTTTAATTCACATTAACTCTGAAATGTGCTTAGTGCACTGAATATGCTGAATACTACACATTGAGGTTGGAATAATAAATTGAGAGGTCATTTTTATGCAGTGAAGTGTGATTAGGGATCTCTGCAATTTGCAGGCCTCTGAGCTCAGACACCAAAGGGAAACAGCTCAGTACTTACAGTGCACACAATGGGTACTTGTGGGTTGACCTCTGGGCCAAACACATCCCCATCTTTTCACTCACTCCCCTCCTCAGCAGGAGGACTTCCAAAAGTGTCTGCCTGCAAGACAGGTGGGCGGCTGGAGAGCTAGTTAGATATTTTCAGTAGCAGAGGTAAAGAGATGCTCAGGGGTTCTTTGCTGTTTGATTACAGTTCACAGCTGGCAAGAACATGTAGTATGTGCATTATCTGCTTTCTGCCATTTAACATTGGATATGTTAAATATGTGTTACACCTCAGCAATTCTATGTTTAAAGAAGGACTGGTAGGGTAAATAGAGAAATTACTTATTTCTGTCAGTGTTGCATCACTCTGGGGAATGGTTTTTCCCCCCCCAGAGACCCCCGTAGCTGTAACCAGGTTAGTCTAACCCTTCCTTCCTTCCTTTCTGTACCCCATTGGCTGGGAGCCAAGTATCCCTTCCTGAACAGGAGTCCAGATAATGCCCTGTCCTTTCCTGGTTCGCTCTCTTTCCCTCTTCCCTCTTCCTCCACGGGAACCTCCAGGAATAAAGCCTTGGACCACATCGGGGGTTAGAGCCTCTTTTTGGAATCTTTTGCTTTAACCCTAATATATTTCCCCCAACTCTCTCAGATCTGGGCTGGTCTAGTAACTTCATGGGGGCTGAGGGGGAGATACATTATGTCAGCAGGTGTAGAAAGAAGATGACTAATTTTGACACTTTTAAATATCTTTGAAGTTAAATAGCAAGGAAAAATGAACTAATTTAATTAGCGAAAGTATTAGTTGTCCCTTCTTTTGAGCCTGGGATCAAGAGGCTGGCCATGATGGAGTTTACCACTTTGCTGTATTGGGAACATCCTTTTAGCTTAAAGTTGTATCTCAGTCTGAAATGTAACCCTTACATCATAAGTGGTGCTACCAGTGACTCATCTCAGTTATCTTTCTCATTTTCTTTTCTTTTTACTTTCATAAAATTCTTTGAAATTCCTGCAAAGAAGGCATCTAAACAGTATAGCATTGATAGCTGTCCACAGCAGAAGGCTGGTGATGCACAGACTTCTCTAACTTCTGCTTCTCATCCCAAAGAATGGTCACCTCATTGCTCCACAACTTCCTTGTTCTAAGGATACTACCATTCTCACAATCCAGATGAAAGCCTGTGTCCTGAAGGCATGATCTAACCCTGAAAGTGTAACCAGATGCTTTAAGGGATTTTTTTAAAAGCCTAATGCCTACCTCAAAGAAATGCTGGAAGGGAGACTATGAGGAAGGTGAATAAGACAAAAAAATTAGTAATATACTAAAATTAATTTATAACCATCTGACTCATGTTCAAATAATCTATTTTCCTTATCAGTTTTAAAAAAATTTCTTGTTATTCTTTTTTTAAGTCTCTACCCTCAGCAAGGGTGTTGTAGGACTTCTTCCCAGAAATGTATTGAATTTCTAACTGTTGAAATGACTACAATTATAAAAATTCAGACTTATGTTTTACAATAATGTTCCCCTGTTAGAATATATTCTGAGAAAGTTTTGAGAACTTTTATATGGAGTAAAAAAGGAGTTAAATCTCCTTTGATTCTAAAAGCACTTGTATTATTTTGGACAACTCAAATTTCTGATTTTAATAAAAAGCACTTTCAGCTCTTTCATCAAGGAAAAATACAAGAAATTTCAAGCACAAGGTGTGTTTTCTCATTATATTTGCAAAACGAAAATGAGTTTGTACAATTAATTGCAGAAGTACTGCCAAAGGTACATATCAGATAGTATTTGAGTCATCTTGGAAAAAAAATACAAGAAACACTTGTATTGAAAGGAGATTGAATCTTACATTTACACAAGGAATGGAAAATTCTGAATTCTAATTTCTTTAGATATAGCCAAATTTTTTACTGTTGAGCCAGTTTCTCTGGGCTTACTCTAAGTTGCCTTTTTTTGTTTGTTTGACAATAGTGAAAGTTGAAAATTCCAGTAATCCTTTCTGGAGTACAGAATAAAAACCACTTTAAATTTACCTCAAGTCCTGAGAAAGTTTGAGAATGTCATCTATATACTCTTTATATGTGCTAGTATGCCACAAAGTATTTTCCTAGGAATTGCAAAAAATGCAAACTACTTCACTACATGATTTTTGATAAATAGTTTTTATTCTCTTTTTACAATAACATGAGTAGACTAAAAATAAAGCAGCAGCTTAAGAAGTCGCTTCAGACACTGTTTCTGAAGATGCAATAAGTTTCTGGTAGAAAATATTTTCAAGTAAAAAATATAGTATGCAGCTCTGCTTACAAACCAGAAAACAGCCAATAATGATCTTAAGCATGATTAGATTTCTGAGCTCTCTTGAAATATTTTTGTCGTTGCAACAACTGTGAGTGAATATTGTTTGAAATAAACACCTTTTCTTTGCAGAAATGTTGTCCAGCTGCAGTGTTCTAGTTAGAAGTTACAACAAACGTCCCCATGTGCTAACTATTGTGCAGTGTAACTTTCTTAAAGAGGGCTGTAGAAGGAAGCACATACCATGCTTTTTACCATAAAACAAGAAAATAGGAAGGGTAAAGGCAGATCTTGCTTTCTGTCATCAATAAACAAAAGTATTCCCAGCATGGGTTGGCATTGTAAACACTGAATATATTACTTAATTCTTATTCCCTTCTCAGAACCTTGAGATTTGCTAGTCTCAGCATTCATGGGCATGATATGCAGCTAAGAAAATAGCTGCGTGTTATTCTTCCTCAGTTTCCCAGGGTTTGGATGATTGTTGTGGTTAGAGTACTTCAGGTGTCAGAGATTACCACAGCTGAGGTGGCTTGCACTTGAAATGCATTTATAGCTGCTCAGGGAAAAAGGGTGCTCTGGTTTCAACATACAGTACTCCTTGAGTTGGTCATGGTGTGCAGGCTTGGATGATGCAGGTAACAGCTTAGTGAGAGGAGTCACACATATCTGAGTGTTAAATTCCAAATATTGTCAACTTTTATGTTTAGTGGTTGGAATAACTTTAAGGACCAGTGGCAAAAAGAACGCTTTCTATGCCTTCATCCTTTCCTTGTGACTCCTTATAGCATATTTGTCAGGAATGCTATTATTTTTGTCCTGTCCCTTTATGTCAATGCATCTTAAAATTACTCCTTGCTTTCTGGGACTAAATGCAGGCTCATAAATTCATGTGGCCAAGCCCAAATAGGCTGTGCTGTGCCTACTGGCCTCTCCACTCTTTCTTTTTATTTGTATAGGTATAAAGGCCTTTGATAAAGCCCAGAGAACACAACTTTGAAAATTTTATTTTAAGGCAGCTTTCCTAGAAAAAATTATCTGTATAACCACCATGTTCCACGATAGTCTCACAGCTATCACCACCCTATGTGGCTGGTAATGGAACTTCCAGGAGCTCCACTGCACAGAGACAGAAATTATGGCTTCTCAAGAACTGTTTCCAAAGAGCCACTGGCTGCTGGTGATGGTGCCCTTTCCTTTGCATTGAGGAGGACAAGGAATCCTTTCCATAGCTTGGCTTACTGTCAGTCACCAGATAACTGAGACCCTACACAAACACATATCTGGGGAAGTTTATATCCCAGCTCTGGCACAATTGATGCCTGCTTCGTGGAAGCTTTTCTGCTTCAGATTCCTTCACCAATGCTGAAATAAGTCACAGATTATCCAGAATTATCCATGCTTTCAGAAGGTCATTATGGGAAAAAAAGGGGACATAAAACTGACAAAACACCCCGTCTAGGTCTTTAAGCCAATGCTTAACATCTGCATCTTATCTGTTATAGCTGGAGAACTTAAAACTTACAAACAATTTCAGAAATTCAATGAATTTTCTCTAAGTTGTCCCAGGTAGATCTTCATAATTTATTAGTGGTATAAAATGCTGGAGGATGAAGTCCTAAAAAGGATTTATGTGATGCGATAAAACTGCAGCACAGCTAAGGGATTTTGGTTAAGTTAACTTATCCAAATGAGTGATATCTACTGCTAGGAAGATTGTCTGGGGTAAAATAAAGCCCGGTCACTGGCCTGCAGTAAGAAGTATAAGAGGGAAAAATGTTGTCTGAAGACTTCAGTCAAAACTTTAAAATGTCAAATGGTTCATGAAAGCAGAAAGCTTGTTACAGAAAAAATTTGCAGGAATTATTCAGAATGATCTAATCTTCTTTGAATTAGTTACCAAGGAAACCAAAGGAAACATAATCTCTCATTTGATATCTTCAACTAAAAAAAGAAAAAAAAGATTCTTGGAAAACAGGATGTAAAAAGCCACAATTAAGGTTAATGAGGAGAAGAAATTCCCAGTTGTCATAATGGATTATGATTAATACCTATTCAGTATCACTGCCTCAGAGGATTGGGGAGTTCCATGTGCTACTGACTGAATAAACTCATCTGAATGCCTTGAGATTGACTAAAACTAAGGTTTGGCTTCTCAGTACTCCATTGAAAAATAGTAGATTCTATCAATCATAAGAAATATTAGATTTTTTTTTTCTTTTCTTGATAGAGAAAATTTTCACTTATTGGGAAACTAATGGCTCAAAAGACCCCCAAACTGGGATTACTAATATGTCCCGCATTACTGCAAGACTATAGATTTCCAGTTAGCTGCAGGATATATGTGACACTTAGAAGAGCTAGGAAAGACAGGTTTTAAAAAGAATGATTTCTCAGTTTTATCTGTGGCACAGGTACACTGTTTCAATTAATGTTATCATTGTTTGTGTTATATTCCAATGACATAAGTATATTTTAAATTTCTCTCAAATTCTCTTTTGTCAGTTTATCGAGGTCTGTCATGTGTGGTAGAGCAGCCATTAAGGTTCTGTAAGGATTACTGACCTTCAGTATTTCATCTTGAAAAGCTGAATACAATTGCTTCCTCCTGAAAGGCATTAAATAAACAAAGCCACAACTGATGGCTTCTGTTCACCTCACAACAAAATACTGTCTAATGAAGGTTCTTTCAGCAGCGCTGCCAATGTATTTTAAAATCTGATTTCAAGAAAGCATCTTGACATATGACTACTTAGTTGCAAGTCTTTGTTTTCCTTTACTAAAACTTGTAAAAACAGTTCATTAGAAACAGTTCTGTATATAGTGAAGTGGAAAGCCCTGAAGAGTATTGAGTTCCACTAGGAAAAGGAAAAAAGGGGAAAAGTTTGTATGGTTGAGGACTCAGAAGGAAGAAAACCAGTATAAGATACTAATTTGTATGTTAAATTTAAAATAAGCTTTTTTAGCCTTTGGTATTTCTTTTTGGTAATGGGACTTCCAGGAGCTCTACTGCACAGAGATAGAAATTATGGCTTTTCAAAAACTGTTTCCAAAGAGCCACTGGCTCTTTTTTACCATTTCCAGAATTTATCATTTCTGGAAAATTCCCAGAAAACCCCCTGATTTCTTTTTACGTTCTAACTTCATTCCTTTTTCTCCTGTATGTTTTTTAACTTTTAGAAGTAGTGAGCTGCTTATATCATGGCACAGATAAGTCAGTTATCTCAGCAGATTTTTCATTCTTTATTGTACTGCTTCATCTTTCTCTCCATTTTTACAAAGCCAGTTGATTCCTGGTTCGCTTGACTTGGTCAACAACATTTAGAAATATAGGAAAATTCCACATTTAATAAGCATATAGAAGAGGGTGAGGTTATGAAACATATTTATTTCCTTTTGTCTTTATTTAAGTTGTTATTTATTGGCTTAATTAAGCCTTTTGATAAGCAGAGGTGAATTCTCCAATATTGTTTGAGGGAGCTGGAAGGAGATAGTTTCAAGGTGCTGATTTGAACTTTTTGTTGAAAAAATGCTTAGCTTGCTCATCTGTGGCTTTATTTTCCTCCCTAAGTGCATAAGAGTAAAACTCCATAGAATTTCTATGAGCAAAGTTTGTTCCTTCTCTGCCTCTAGAGAAGATATAATCCTTTAGACATTACAGAATGTCCCTTTTAAGTATGGTTCAGTGTCATATTGATCAGTCTCCTGATGCTGTACAGAAATTCCTGCCTTATCCATGGAGAATACCTGCTGATATCTTTATACATGTTTATATATATATATATATATAAAATATATGCTGTTTTCCCTCCATTGTAAGTGTTACCTCTGTATGTTGGGCTGGCTGACTCAAATATTCATTGTCTCTCTGAGCTTTTGCCCCATGGAGCTGCAATGGAGCTTAAAGTACATTTCTTTACTATTATTTTGCTCACATAGTCATATGAACAAGATGGATGATCTGAAATTGCTGTTGATCCCCCAGCTATCTCACTGCAGGCAAAGAATTCCCTCTTCTATATTTTCCTCAAAACAGTGAAGGTGCTAACAAGAAAGATATCTGCAGTTCAAAATTTTAAATGTCTGTGAAATCATCTGAACAGTACCTGATCAACAGGTGCTCAAACATTTGGGAGCCACTAGAGGCAACATTCTATGGATGAACAAGTCATATTTATCTTGAGGGTCCAGTAAAACATCAAGAAGGAAGAGGATGTCAGACATCATCTGTACTAGTGCTACTTGCATTATCCTGTTAGTATATAGATAAGAAATGTGGATACTAAGTACTAGGAATGGAAAGGAAAAGCAGATTGTAAATTATTGCAATGTCAAGAAAACAGAAGTAAGTAGTGCAAAACTTTGATGGAAGAGCATATTTTTTCTCTTCTGGTGTCAAAAGTAGTTATTATTCTCTCTGTACATAGAAACACTCTGCTATGTGTCACCTTAGTCCCCTGACTGACAAGGATTCATTGGAGAAAATGTAGTATTAATCTTTTCCTTAATATTTGCCAACAACAGCTGGAAAATATTAGCTAGTAAATGCCACACAACTCAGCCTTGTGTAGAAGAAATACCTTCTTCAACCTGGGGATGTTTACTTCAAAAGTAGCCATTCTGAATCAGTTTCTACTGTCCTGCCTGCAGGACTAATAAGTCAGATCAGATGTGTCCGTGTTTTAGTCATATTGAAATTTTTCCTCTGGAATACATATGAATTTCTTAACTTTAGGGAAAAAAAAAAAAAAGCCAAAAAACCCACACACAAACAAAAAACACAAACAAACCAACCAAATAACAAGCTGGCCTTAATTTAGTCCATCCTTTATACCAACTAGATAATTTATTATAACCATTCGATTCAGGATGTAAAGCTTTCAGATGGCTGCTTAGCTCTCAGGAAAAAGTAAGCCCTAACAGAAATGCTGGAGATCCAGATTAGCAAATGGCCTCTTTTCATCCCAGAATATGCACCTGGACGAGGTGGAAGTAAAATGAAATAAAAGGGGTATGGCCAGTGTCCAACAGAAAGTGGCTAACAGGGTGAGTGGTCAAGCTGAGTGGTCACAGACTGAGCAATATTCTTTGGAAAGACAAATTCACAGTATTTTACATATTTGCCACTGGTAAATGAGTTAATGAAAAACAAAATAAAATCAGGAAATTGATTTTCAAAATGGTCAAGATAAAGAAAATTCTGAGCAAAGCAGCTCTTTGGTTCTCCCATCATTAGTATACTGCCTCTCTCTCAAAGCCAGAAATAAGGAAAGTCCCTTTATCTCTTTGACTAAAGACCAAAGTTGTAACTTGGTGTTACCTTTCTTGTGCACATGACATCAGGTAAGAAAAAATCTTACTCAGTGCATAGCACTGAATTAAAGAAAAATTTAAAATATAGGATCGTTTTATTTCATGCAAACTATGTAATAAACACTTCTGGTTTTGAGGTTTTATGTTGGCAAATAATTTATTTCTTTTTTGTGATATTTCTACCAATGATTAATGCTGATATCAATGTGCTTATGAATTTACCAACCTATTTGTCTACAAGTCCCCCAGAAGATGACATCCCACATGCTCATATTTATGTTCTTCCTCTTGCAGTTTACTGGAGATTCATCTCCTCAGAGTGCTAAAGACTCACTGTTGGGAGCATCCCAACAATAAAAGAGAAGTAGGCAGTGTGTTTGTTGCCATAATGAGATTGCAACTTCCTTCCCAGTAAGTGGACAGCTGAATGACTCAGCCATTTATCAGCTGAAGATAGAGAAATGGAGGTGCCTGGAGAATAGAATTACTTATAATGGATGGCAGCTGGTATGACATGAATATGAATCATGGGGAAAGCAGTTAGTTTAGAAAGAGCCCAAAGGAGACTGGACAACATTACAGAAATACCAGAGGACAGGTGACTGCATTGAGTCTTAGAAATAGAGTTATGATTTCCAATAATTGGTCAAAAGTGATTCGTGTCTTTACAAATTCTTTCTCAAAAGGAGACTGAAGTTACAAACCCTACTTCACAGGCAAGATTTCTACCTAATTCATAGAATTTTTTTTTTAAGAGTGCAAGACTTAGTCACTTCCTTTATTAAGAGAATTAAATTAACACTGCTTTGGTTGACATCTCAGTTGAAATCTTTGGTAATCAATAAAGGAGTTGTAGTCATTACATTAATGAATAAAGTCATGTTAGAGGTAACAAATGAAGGAACAGAACATGTTGTTGTTGGATATAAGAACCAAGCACCAGCTTTACCTTCTGTGAGAAGACTGGAGGTAATTTTTAATGCCCTTATGCTAGTATTGTACAAAAGGGGGAAAAGACAAAGAAGAGTCTTCACATAAATATTGTAATTTTTGACTTTGAGTTCTTGGGTAGAAGGAGTAATTGAGCTTACCTGAAAACCACAATAGAAACAGATATATTAAGAGAGAGCCAAGAGGATTGTAAATTCTTTTTTCTGGTTTATCCTTGGTGATAATCTAATTTCTCTGAGGGTGTTCATGTAAGAATCTTGTTTCCCAGCTTATGTCTTTTGGTCAGTGTTTGCAATCCCTTTGTATAACCTTTTCAAAATTTTGTACAAATTCTGTAAAATTTTTTTCTTCGTATTCTTCACACTCTTTGCATTTTTCTGATTTTGTGGAAGTCAACTGAAAAAAAAATGCAATAGTAAAGCAGGATACTGATCCATTCATTCTGATAGAGAATTAGTTTTTTTGCCCTGTTTTGGGGAATAATTCCACTGTAGGTAATGGCTATGGAAAATATTAGTGGAGGCTTCTATGGTAGTTATGGTCTGTGCAGTTCCTGGCTTACTTTTTGAATAGGATCATCTTTGAGAGGTACATCACTTCAGTGAAAGATGCAAATGATTGTCCCTCTGAAAATTAGGACACTTTTCTGCAAGTGTCTAACATATCTGACTGCAGGTACTGAAGCTGCAAACCGTCATTTATACACACACATTCAAACACCCTGATATAGGTAAGCATGCACCAAAATATTTGCTTTGATGGGAACCCTGAAAGTGTTTTTCTAAAAAACCACTGATTTTTCATTATTACAAGTACAGGTTACTGGAATCTCATATAGTTTTCTTCTCTACCATCCCACCATTTATGTAACAAAAGAGGTATTTCTGCTACCGAAGAAACATTTTTGATTTGCCTTTTTTCCTCACACTGTTGCTTACCTTATTTTTTTCAAAGCTTTCATTTCCATTTTTCCATATGTTCCACACATCCTGTGTTTTACTACAATTTTTGATACGACATTCTTGAATTATCACTTCTGTCTCTAAGAAAAAGCACCTCATTACAAATTCTTGGCATTCTTCCTGAAAAAAAAATGCAGTCGCAATAATTTTATGATTAAAAAGGACTAAGCAAATGTAGGATGTAATTTGTGATATAATTTAAAACACAAGTATGATATAAGTGAGATGTAATCTCAGATAAAATCAGCCACAAAGAGGCTGATTTTTACTTACTGGGCATCTTTTCTTACTATTCAAATACATTTGAATATCTGCAGAGATGGGCTGTGAGAGCTAAGAACAAAAAGCCAAGCAGTTTGCTAAGATGGGGTGAAACATAGTGTTTTAGTGAGGAAGATAGGAAAATAATTAGGATATAAACCTGGATATAACTAAACATAGTGGAATTAATTTAATATTATTCTTAGTAGTTTTAACACTTTAACTCAGAGATCTGAATTCAGAATGGGTAAGAGAGTAGAGGAAGCAGGTAATGCTCCCTTAAATGAAAAATTAATCCCAGAATTATTTTAGCATTGTTTGCCTTGATAAAATGATTTTGAATCACGCAATCACAGAATAGTTTGGGCTGGAAGGGGCCTTAAAGATCCTGTACTTCCAACCTCTCTGCTATGCACAGGAACTCCTTTCTGTAGGCCAGGATACTTAAAGCTCCACCCAACATGGCCTTGATCATCCCTTTCAGTTGATTAATTTTATTAGCAGATGACTAAATAAGAATAACTAATACCTGCTTGCATAATTTATCATAAACAATTTGATTAGAAGAACTATTTACTCCAAGGCAAATTATTTGATTTTAGACATGTTTATCAAATTAGAACAAGTCTACTTTAGGGGATAATTTCTAGTAAGGCCATGAAGCCACCACACTAAACATTAATTGTGGTCATATGTGAAGTTTACTTACATCCTCATCTGCATTTGCAGTGTATAAACTGACATCAATATCCTACAAGAAAACAAGAGTTGGAATTATAAACATTAGCTAACAAACACCATCCCTCTCCCTCTCACTAACACTTCTTAGCTGAGTGCAGAGCTAAATATTTTATTAAGTCTTCTTCTATGATTATATGAAATGCTGACTGTTTTATGAACTTACTTTGGATGTCTTGATCCTTTCCAAATCTTTCAGAACTTCTGCCCACTTGCAATGACCGGCTTCTGTCTTTGGTACATAAGCACTAGAACAGAAGAAACACAGTGACCATTAGGCTAAACAGGAGGAATCTACAACATTTATGCTGAAAAAAAAAGACTCAGCATTGTAAGATATTACAGATACATTATTTACATGTAAATACATATGGTAAATGTTTGGGGCAAGCAAGCACATTTGACAAAACATAAAATCACATAGATACATAAAAACTGTATCTCATGTCACACACACTATAAACAATGTGTGTTTTTTAGAAGGCCAGATTTATAGAACATAATGCAAGAGAAAGGTTCGATTACCTGATGTAAAATACCTAAAATTCTTTTAAAGTGTAAAAATAAAATTCCAAATCCACTCTCTGAAGTGACTGGAGACAAGTAACAGCTGTGATAGTAAAGATAAATAATTTGTAGTTACTGTCTGATTGACATTAACTTTGTAGTTACCATAGGAAGAAGATGATTAGTCCCATCCCATTCTTTAAAAGGCAAAAGCAGTGGCTGTTCAGAAGCAGATACTGCAGACAAATACTTTTCAGATGTGTTTTCTGAAAGACACAACCAAGGTGATACCTTGTCACAATTTGATTCCACAGAATTTTGCTTTAGTACTGACTTAATTAACCAATTTTCCCAGACTTCCAGTAAAGACAAGACCCTGTTGTGTGTAGGTGGAAAGACCAGCTGATTTGGAGTTTGGAGAAATACATAATCACTTTGGTAAAGAGTTGGTAGAAAATCAGATGCTGAAGGCACACTGTGAAAACCTGAACTTATCCTGGGCTCCCTATTTTTTTATCAATTCATACTGCAGGCTGCAATTTAATGCAGAGGCAATATTAAAGAACTTTTGTTTTCCACCTCTCCCCTGGCTACCATTTGTTACATAAATTCAATTAATTACCTACAACTTTAACTCCAATACTGTGGTTTCATATATGTGAGACTCTACATTGAATGCATCAAGTACTATAGTTCTGTGTACAAATGTTAAATAAAATATTTCTATATAGTATATATACTTACATTTCTTTACACAGTGTATATGTGTCTAATATTGAACAGTAATGCATTTAAGAATTTCCTCAGTGGAGTTTGGCAACTGGAAATAAGGAGAAGCTGTGAGAAGCTGTGCGTTGTCCATCAGGAAACATTTCCCTGTGCACAGCCTGGTAACCTTTGTTCCAAAGTCACAAGCCGTTTGATTTAGCTGATAAAGTTCTCTCACAGGCTTAGTTAATTATCTGCTGCAGTGCAGTGGTTTTGACCCAAGGTTTTATTCCTGATCCAACATGCAATACTCTATAACTGACTCAAATGACGTTTCTTTACCTGCAAACTTGCAAGGAAATATTTAAAAATGGACCAGAGAACATAACAAAAGAAGAGATGTGCAATGGTAAAAATATCCAAATGGGAGGTCAGTCTATGCAGTATCAGGATTGCAGCTCACTTGCTGAAAGCCACCTTAATAAAGCAGAGCCAGGAGAGCAATGATCATGTGTGACAGGACCTCTGGAAAGTATTTGTAACAAATATGTGCTACTTTCTTAAATAGAAAATGCTTTAAATACATTGCAATTATTTTGTTTCCAATCCCCAAAGATATAGCCGAAATAGCATAGTTACCTAATCCTACATAAATTTCCACATTCAATGATGGGACGCAGTGTCAGTCCCTTTTATCCCCTTTGCTTGTCCAAAACCTGTTAAATAAAAGCTATGTAAATGAATGATACTGTGACAATCTAAACTGCAGTAAGGACAGAGCAGGTAACATCTCCTACATCTTCTGAACCATTTCCATATGGAGGATGCTGTGTTATGGTCAGCCAAAGTAGGTCTACAAGCAAAGCTAAACCTGTCACTGCTTCCACAACAAATGGAAATTGAAAGTATGAGTACTAAACCCAAAATATTAAGTACTTATACATGTATATTTTTCAAATGTACAGGATAAAAAAGGAAAATAATTATTAACTGCATGGATATGGTCAAAAGAGCTAAATCACTTTGCTATAGTATGACAGAAAGGCTTTATCCTTTTGACAGTTAACATTGATTTGAAATTGCCATGTTATTTCTTTTGGGTTTGGATTTTGTTCGTTCATTTTTGTTAAATCTGCATACTAACTTCTTTCATTTGATATGCTAACCCTTAGAAAATATCCTATTTTGGTTGGGTTTGGAGGATTTCTTATAATTATTATTTAAGTGAAGTCAGAAGTAGCCTTATGGGGAAACTCAAGTGTATTTAAAGAAATTTTAAACCTGATTGGTGGATACAGCTGAAAAAAACATGTTTTAATCCCAAGTTTTAAGAAAATAATTTAAAGTATACTAGAAATATTTTACAATAGCTAAACATTTTTGCCATTCTACAAGCTAGTTTTTATGAAATGAGATGAGATGGCAACAAATTTAAATATGAAAGGCTTATGATGGGTCCATAAGCACAAACCAGCTTTGCAATTTATAATTAGTGTTATGGGGCCTTAAAAAATTGATTTGAGAGGGAGTCCCAGTCCAAATGAATTGTCAAATTTATGCTGCAGAACAAAGTTTTCATGGTGAGGAAATAATATATTATGATATTTAGTGAATAATGGACCAGGATTATCATTAGTTTGTCATTTGTTTCCTATTCTAAATAATTGTTCACTGTAATGACACTGGAACATTGTGTTCTTAATGATTGAATGTCTGCATCTTTGGTTTTCTTAAATATTGTAGGTAACCTTTATTGTAATAAAATTATAATTGCTAGCGTAAGATAAATGCTTAGTTTTTAGAAGTAATAGAAATCTTGTACTGATGACAAATATGTGAAAAATATACTGCATGCATTCTCTAAAGGATACTCCATTTGTTCATAAAGAGGTTTCAGTGTCAGCTACATCCCCCAGCACACTCCTTTGCAGCCCAATGCAGGGCCATTTTCTACTTGAATTTCTTAATTCTTTCATTCAAACTATTATTCAACAACAGAAGCATTCTAGCTGGCTTAGAAGCTTTTACAAATCATTCTCCTGCCTTGAACACATAATGTTGTAATGTAAAAATTTTCTTTGGATAATTTCTGGTTTTGATTTCTTACTCTGTGTAATCATTAACTAATTACTCTCTGTCTTCATTACGTCCCTGGTATTTACCCTTGTGAACACTGGAAAAAAGAGCAGCTCATGTTTACAGACATAAATATTTTTTTCTGTAGCTTGTGTCCTGATTACTTGCTACTCTAAAGATTAAAGCCTTTGGAAGTGAATATATGCTCTTCCAAAAATCAATTATGATATACATAATAATGTTTGGGAAAGGAATGCTGTTTTTTAATAATGAATTTAAATTAAGCATTTTAAGAGCAGTTACCTCTGAGTGATATCTAAGGTACAGTAGTATTGTTTTCTATTTAAAGAAGCAAATCTGTAAGCAAATGAAAAAACCTTTCTTTAACAAAGCAGAAACAGCCAATGACTTTGCTGGTTTGGCTGTCACAGAAACAATAATCTAAATTACTCAAAAGAAAATATTCACGGCTTTTTACAGTTTTTAAGTCACATGTGATGGAAAATACAGACAGTTAAAATTACATGTTTCTGCCTAAATACCATATATCTAAACTTCTTCATTAATATTTCCTTATAAATGTCTCCTTAAATCCTTGAGATAAGATATTCATAAATAAGAAAGTTTATTTCCTGGCTATGCCATTTGGTGCTATTGGCAAAGGTCTTCTCTTCTTTGTCCTTATTTTGAACTGTATTTTTATTCTTTATTTATATCTTTATTCCGCATCTGCTTCCTTGTTCTTGAAAACAAGTGACCAGAAGCATACAATGTACTCAGATCTTACGAGGAATTTAGAAACTGGTGATAATATTTTCAGTTTCTATGGGAAAAAGGGAACTACTGCCAGTGTTTTCTTCATGACTGTATCACACTGGTGGCTCAGACCTCAATATGTTTCCCTGCCAGAAATTTATGTCCAATTCTTTCAAAATCCTTGAATGTCCTGAGAGTCTTTCACCATTTGTAGAAAACTCTCACCCTATAAAAAACCCCAGAGCCCTGAAGTCTAACCTTAATTTTTGATTACTCTTGAATTTTCTGTAACTTCTTGACTTCTAGCACACAGCTTTTTTTCCTTGATCAGCCCCCTTTCCTTGTTCCCATGAGCAAATCAGCCTTCTCAAACACCTCTCTCTCATAACAATCTATTTTCCCATTTCCCATCTTCATTCTGTAGTTCAAAAGACTCCTTGCACATTATTTATTATTATTATTATTGTAGTTGGTCTCTTCTTCTCCCCTGTTCTAAAAATATGTGTCCTCAGCATTTTCTCTCTGGCTTCCTGTGTAGCAAAGTACTTTAAATCTTTTTTTCTCTGTTATTGCTGCAAATTTCCCTCTAAAATCTTACTGTCACCTCCAGCTCTCTCCAGTCCTTTGACATTTTATTAAGCAACATCTCATGCATAAAGTAGGGGCCTTTTTAGATCTGTATTCAAATACTGTCTACATCATGTAGAGCTGAGTTTCACACCCACTCATTTGCACTGTTGCAGCAATTCTTCAGTGTTTCTTTTGCCACAATAATTAGAGCCTTCTTTAGTGAACTCTGCCTCCTCCCCCAACAAAATCTCACCCCGTGGCTCTTGCTCTACTATTCTCTGCTTGTTGGCTCCACTAATTAATTGTTCTGTCCTCTTGCTCTAGTGCAATTACCTTCAAGGGGACAAAGTACCAAGTAACTGCACAACTAGAGCACTGCATCTATTTAAGGTTTTGTATTGTGCATAATATTGGAGCTCCTTCTCTCTGCTCAGAAGTATGCAGAATGTCAGAGTCCATAAGACTGAGAAGAAAATCAACTTTTTTTCCTAGTCTTGTACCAAAAGAACATTATTTTCTAATTTTATTCCCCAGGGGTGTAGCCATGGAGAGTAAAGGTTTCATACGCTAATGGAAGTGACTGGAAGAGGAATGGTGCCCATAAAGAAAGCAGTACTTCTGAACTAGATAGATGTTTCCATATTGAGCCCTTAAATAAGTAATTTTGAAATCAAATTTTCATGGATTATGAGCAAGTTTTCAAGAAAAGACATGTTCTTAGTGCCTTGTCATGGAGTAAATGCTGAAAGTCAAAGAAGCAGATTCACTGAAGAATCTCTCTGCTTTTTCATCCCTAAGTTCCTTTAGTCTTCTTATAGGAAACAACCAAAGGGAAACAAAGGAAAAAAAACCCTGAATTTGAATTAGTGTCAGAATGTAATTATTCAAATTTATAAACACAGAGAACCACATTAGTGTTCTCTGAGACAATAAGAAACTCTGTCGCAGATGCTACCTATAGGTACAGCCCTCAAATACGCTGTCAAAAAAACTTATTTTACATCTCTGGTAACTTCTGAATACCATTTGATGCTGCAACTATTAAAGAGTTGCTGCCACACTATCATGGTGCGTGAATCCATTGTAGTTTCTCTTCTCTCTTCCTATCAGTCTTTGCACAGAAGCCTTGGAAATCTGCCCTCAAGCTCCACCAGGTATTATCAGCAGCTCTCCTCCTCAAAGTCTTAATGTAAAGAGTGAGCTTTCCTTGCTTCTGTCTGGCTTGTACTTACTGAACCAGAAAGGAAGCCAATGGAATTACTAGGTCTTAAACTGAATCACATGGCTGAATGCTTGTCTGGCTGAGAGCCAAACCATGCCTTGGTTTGTTAAATGTTTAAGCTTTTATGGCATAAAGTGCTTTCTTAGAAATTTTGTATTTAGCTGGAGTTAGGCTGGCTAAAGCATTTTTTCTCAGCAATAAAACTGGTTATTCTTTAAATATGATTCCTATTTGGTTACTTCCCTTTCACCCCCTTCCCACCAAGAACTACAGCTTTCTTGGTTTTGTTGTATAGGGGCGACATACTTATGGAGTACTCTCCTACATGGCTTATTCTGCTTGTATTAGAGAAGTGTTAACCTTTAAAAGAGTATTCTCAGTAATCAGCATGGCAGAAGACTCTCTCAGTTTAATCACATTTTGTATTTATATGTTCTTTGTTTGCTTAAGTTGTTGTTGATTTGCTTTGACAGTCCTTCCTTCTCCTGTACGTTCCTGATAATTGGCATTTATGCTAGAGAGTAAAGTTTGCAATGCCTGTTAGAAAATTTTGCTGAAAGGTCACAGAGTCATTGCTATTCCACTCAGTACCTTAAACATCAGAACATGAAATGTAAGAAGTTAAATATTTTCTTTTGACCTTTATTTTTTTTTGCAAAGCGTTCTTGAGGCCCAGAGCTCAGACTATTGCCTTATGAAGGTGCGTCCTGTACTTGGCTATAGACCTTATATTTGCCAGGCGGCAAAATCCAGCCAGGAAAGAAAGCTAATACATGCTTCTTTCTCTTTTCATCCTTCCATGCAATGTCAGTCTTTTCAAGGTATCAACCACTCAAATTGTGAAAGATCAACTTAATGTTTTCTTGATGCAAGGATATATAATATTAATGCTAGGTTAGCTTGCCAAACACGATTGACACAGAGACTCCCTAAATTTTGCTAGTGGCAAAATTAATTTAGCTCAAATACACAGTAAAGAAAAAGTACAGAGCAAAAACTCATTTGTAGGGCACAGATGGTTAGATTTGACCATTTATCCCCAAATGACACCCTTCAGGATGCAATATGTAATAACTAGTTAAAAGGCCTCTCAGAATAAGTTCTCACAGATAAATAAGCAGTGAGAATAAAAAGAGATTCAAAATGTAAAGGGCATTAATAAAACACACAAAATAGAGCCAGAACTAAAGTTTGTTTAGCAAAATGTGTCCATTTGCTGTTAGGCACTCCTTGTAAATATTATTTGTGCTATTTTTGTCATAGCAACAAATACCCAACAGGGAATGAGAACACAATTACGGATTAAATTTCTGTGCCTTTAAGGTAGGATATTAACAACTAAAACAGTATTACACATGGAAACTTGAACAGCAAAAAAAATATAAATTATGTCATATTGATGCATACAATTGGAAACTCTGAGACCGTAAAAGTAGTTGATACAGGAGCAGCTGCTGGACGAATAATATCTCATCCTTAGCAAAATACTCAGCTTAAAGACTGTGAGTAAGACCATACACTGATAGAGATCTGTAACATATTTGTAATAGATAAAAGACTAAAAATCACAAATGCACTTCTCAAAATTGTGAAGTAAGGCAGTATTTTCAGAGCTTTTTTAAAAAGAAGAATTATAATCTATGGCCCTCTCTTACAGTGATACTTTTATTGGAATTTGCTGGATCCTGAATTAAAGAGGCATGATGCAGTTTGAAACATTCTATTTTTTCTTCTGCTCCTAATGTTCTTTAAAGAGCAGAAATAAATCCTAATATGTGACAATTGTGATAGCTTTCCTGAAACCAATGAAATTTTAATTTCCAGAGTTGTTTAGAATTTGACCAAAATATTAACCAGGGAAAAACAGATTAATTGAACAACTGAGGAAGCAGCACACAGACCACTGTAAACAGATGAATAGGCAGATAAAACTAGAATCAGGATTCTAAGAAAGAAGAAAAAAGTATCTCTACTACAGATTTATTTCATATAGGATAGGCATGGAAACGGAAAGAAAATTTAGGTAACAAAGTGTTTCTGTTTTACGTTCTTTACAAATCACTTATAAATAATAATGTAATAGGACTTACAGCAACAGGACAATCATTCTTAGTCACTTGTCTTTGGATACTGGAGAAGTGATTATTGGAAAAGCTCCAGTGTGTGTGCTACACACCTTTCACCTCCCCCTTTCATGTAAATTCTGAATGTATTTTTGTAGAATGTAGCCGTTATGAGCTTGCACACTGAACCACTTTTTTCTATATGTAACAGGGGCTGAGTGCAATACAGTAGTACCGTATGTGCAACAACCACATTGTGGTAAAGCATACAGGGGGGATTAGTTAAAGATCAGATTTCTCCATAATATTTTCTTTCAAGCATGTTTTTTCATCACTTTTGAACGGTAAAGCTAGAAATCAGTCTTATTGCATTCTAAACAAGGGCTGATACAGTGTTTAATCTGCCTCACACTCATGGGCAGTGAGGCAGGTAAAACACTGTATCTTTTTTAAAAAAATAAAAAAGTGACTGGTGATATTAATAACAGTGCGTCAGACTGTGTGCCTGAACACAACTCAGTTTTCTGAAGGCAATACAACCCTGCTGTGGTATATAGGTTTTTCTTTGCTTTCCCAACAGCTTACTGCTTCCCTGAGCAGTAAGCAAGGTACCTACCAGAGCAAGGTACTTATTCGTCCTGAGTGCAAGCACAACATTGCAAAACGTTTACTTTGCTGTCTTGCAAAGAACAGCGAACAAATTTGGGTTTTGGCAGATACCTACCCAAACACCATGTAAGGTCCTCCTGGTCCGTAATCAAATTTAAAAGTTAGCAAAAATATATGGCCATTCACATACAACAGCACCTTTTGGTCTAAGAAGCATAATAAGCATTATGCACATAGAGACACTTGCCAGCATGCAACTGAAGACAGTAGGGAAAATTCATGGTAGTAATCACAGATGAGTCCCAAGCTGACAACTGGCTACTGAAACTTCCCTGACTATATGCTGGAATATGTTTAGATTTAGCTTTATACCCAAGTCTTATAACTGCATTCTCTATGACACGCTGCTCATCATAAATCTCTGGGCATTTCAGTTTGGGACCTCAAGGAACCAAGGAGCCAGCTGCCTCTATACATGTAAGCATTAATCTTTGAAGTTTTTTAAAAACATCAGTGACAGCATTGGTTGCCTGTTTCCAGAAGGGGAACAGAATCAGAACAAAATGTGGTTGTGTTGCATCTGTCTCAGGTCAGAGTGAACACATCAACACATTCTTGCTACTTTGATAGATTACACCAACTCCCAAAAAAAACCCAGAGCTGTTGCCAATGCAANAAAAAAAAAAAAAAATTTGAAATCTCAAGACAGCACAAACTTTCTCCAATGTTCCTTGTGCCCTCTCCATAGGACATGCAAACTGGCTAATCAGCATAGCAGTGTATGGCTGAAATGTGCATGCTGAAGAATTTTACACTTTCCTTCCCTAAAACCAAGAACTTCTACATTTCTAAGCTTCTAAGCTCACTGATTTTTGCTCCTACTCTCCAGCAGTTGAATTTCTGAACTGTTGTACTAGAACTATTGTACTCCTGAGAACACACACCTTGAAGTTTCCCAAGCTTTTGCAAGAACAGGTCCAGCAGCATTTCAGACCCAGGAAACAAAATGTTCTTCCTAATTCATTTTTTGATTTTTCCTTTATGCATTCCTGCCACTGTATGCTGTCTCAGAAAGTTTTTCTTGCAATTGATTAGGCTACATTTAATGGTATCATTTGTTTTACACTTGGACATTGAGCCTGCAAGTTGCTGTGTCTGCTTTTGTCCCACTGGGTTTTCTACCTTTTGCTTTCAGAGCCTGAAGGACATTATTGATCTTTATCTTATACCTGTATAGGCACCTAGCAACAATTTTGCATCAGAGTGGCCACAGGAGTCATCTCACTGATGACTTGTTTCATATAAAAACTTCTTTACACAGCTTCTGCACACTCAAAGGCCTGCAGAAAATCCTGCTGGAAGAATTATGTTCCATAGAATGACATTTCATAAGCCTGTGCTTGTCTCCTGTAGTACATACCTTATGGGTAATAGGATGAGGTTGTATTCATAACAGGCTAAAACAGGGACATGCTCCTGATATGAATTAGAGAAGCACACAAAATTTAGGAATAGCAGAGATGACTGCAAGCAAAGCCTCATATCTCCAACTACTTCCAGCTGGAATACCAAGGGAAGAGCATATTGATACCTCCCTCATATATCACCCTCATATATCGACTGTTTATAAAACTTGTTGGATTTGGGGCTAGCACTTGCAAGTTTATAATTTCTCTAGCCCTTTTCCCCCTGCTGTTTACAGCATAGATAAATATTTGCTTTTTAATTAGTTTATTAGAATTTTATGTAAAATTTTCTTCTGTGTAAATATTTTTCAGCTTACATTTCAATTTTTATAGCCACTGTTGACTTCTAAACATTAAATATGATGGCAGGTAATTTAAAATATTACGTTAATGAGGCCTCTTCCTAATGTAGTTTTCTGAAGAGCACTGGTTTTACACGTGTATATAACCTAAGAGAACATAGCTTTCTTTTTTTAGGTCAGATCAAGTTTTCTAAAAGTCACAATGAATAAATAATTGAATAAACATACATATTATTTTCAGACATTACAATGGAG
Source organism: Ploceus nigricollis (assembly GCA_013399945.1). Lineage (NCBI taxonomy): Eukaryota > Metazoa > Chordata > Aves > Passeriformes > Ploceidae > Ploceus > Ploceus nigricollis. Next base: position 787,013 of record VXBC01009842.1, on the reverse strand, counting down.
GAAATGCTGGTGTCTACCCTTTTCCTGAAAACAAGTGTTTTATTTTTTTGTGGGTTTGACCTCTTTATTTTTCTTTCAATTTACCAGGCGCTGTGAGAACATTTTCATAATTTCAAAACTGAGTGATCTAGCTAAGAGAAAACAAATTTCTTTTCTCTTAGTTTTCAACTATGAATTACAAAAAACATGGGCTTGTGTTTACTAATTCTAAATACCTGGGAAAATGTAGCATACTTTCAAGATTACTTTTTACACAAAAGCAGGAATGTGTAACATTTTTCAGAGCACGTAGCAAAGTTGCACCCCACCAACCCAAGTTTGTGGTCAGCTGAAGGGATGATAAATACCAATTTATTCTATTCATTTCAGTAAGAGTGAAGTATTTATACTACTCAAATGCTTAGCATATTTTTTGCAAAGGTGCTTCCCTGTAATTGAGAAAATCTGAGGGACACTGAGCAAAAAGAATAACTATTACTTTGAGAATGCTACGTTTTTTTCTTCTATGTGAGAAATTGTTTAGCTAGTCACATTTAACTCACACAAGACAAGATTCTTTGATCGTGTTATTTCCAGTCCCATTTCTTTGGCATCCAGACTGACAAAAATTGTAAGTAAATTACAAAACAAACCAGAAAGCAAAAAGTTGTTGTTTACAATTTTATAGGATAAAACTTTTGTAACAGCTAAGAATCTGAGTGTATAACTGAAAAAATTGCTTAAGATATGGCATTTTGGTTTCTTTCTGGTTAGAAATGTCAAGTAGGATGTTTAAATAAATTTTTTTTTTCATTTGCAAAAATTTTAATTGGTTATATGAATTAGAGAAAATGATCCTTTAGAAAATAATCAAAGTATAAACAGAAATAAAAATTAGTTTTCATGACTTAAATGAAGGATATTTTGTTTTCTGATATTTAAGTCAGGACAAAACAGGTGTCAGAGGCTGCTTTGAGATAAATCACTCTGTCCCAGTTTTTGGATGCTCCATACTTTCTATATGGTTTGAGCACTAAACTGTTAGGAAAGTTACTGGCAAAACCCCATAGGTCCTAAAGAGGGCAGAGGATCACTTGTAGCCCTTATTGAACCACGTTTTTGTTGAAAAGTCACTTTTACTAAGTGTAATACACAGCTTGAGTTCACTCTCAACACTGTATCTTGCTCAGAGTTTCAGTCAAATTATTTTCTTGTTAAAAATTGTCACAAGTGCACAGTACATAAATTTGCATTATTGTCAAGTTGTTCATCTTTAGCTGGATGAAAACTACTAGAAAACTACTTTGTCCTCACTGTGACCTGTGTATCCTGAAATTGCACACAGTTTAAAATGAGACTTGAAATATTCATGTTTCGTTTAAATTATGCAAAATAATCTACAGCAACCATAAAATCTTATGACTCTGTGAGATATTTTCAGTTACGTGAGGGCAGGAGATGAGTGGGGGTTTTGTCCAAAAAAAAAAAATAAAAGAAGAAGGAAAAGACAGGAAAAATAAAGAGTAGAACATGAGAAAAGTTAAATGTTTCAAAAGTAGAGCATGAGAAAAGTTAAATGCTATAAAGGAAAGCTACACTTTGTGTGATCAGCTAGAGACAATGCAAATGGTACCAGCAGGTACCTATAGCAGAATTGTTTAGCATGGGTTTATGCCCACGCTCTTGAATGCCAACATAGATTTTCAGGTAAACAACCATCCTGGTCCAAAGAAGTTACATTAGTTTCTCATCTGTGCTTACACAGTGGAATTGTTCTTGAGAGATTGGCTACTAAATCAAGTACTTTGCACGTAGAACTTCAGTGCTACCTACACAATGCTTCTAAAGAAGATTCTTCAGCATTCTGGATGAGCTCTTTGTCTCATAACATACCTGCAACTGCATATCACAGCTTAGTCTTGTACTAACAGCATATAGACTCTTCTCAAAATGGAAAAGGATACAGCAAAGAAGAGGAAGTACCTTCCAGAACATCTAAGTATTGCCTTTTGCCATCATATTCATAAGAGCTTCTGGAGGGGGAGGTGCTGGGCAGAATGGGTAAATAAATGATACCACTGAATTTGGATTATGCCTGACCTTGCTTGAATCGGTTGTTTTCTGCAGACTAAACAAAAATTTAGTCCTAATTTATTTGGCACTTTGGGACTTTTTTTTCTTAAAGACTGGTAGCAAAAATGGCCAATCTTAAGATAAAATATCCTCACATATCAGCATAAACTCTACTTAGCAACCACTAAAACCTGAGTGTTATTAACATCATTCTCATCTCAGTTCCAAAACACAGCATTGTACCAGGTACTTGGAAGAAAATTAACTCTATCCCAGTCACAAGGGCATGAAGACAGAAACTTAAGTCTAAAATGCCACAGCATACCTCTCAAGCTAAATGGGCAATTTTACCTGCAGATAGAATGAGAAATCTTGTAGCTGATTCATATGATTCCAGACCTTAATGTTGATATATTATTTTATCATCTCCCCTTTGCATTAGTATCATGATGCAAAATGAAATTCACATCATTTACTACAAAAAACTTTTCAATCAGGCCTCTTCAGTAGCCCAGAGAGTTGTATCTTTGAAGGACTGAATCCACCAAAATACACTTGAAAAGTCTAAGATAATGCAAATTATAGCACAACCTTTCATTCTGAATAGAAGCAAGGGAAGAGGAAAATGGGGTTAGTCTCTAACTGTGTGGAACAAGATAATGAGGTGAGAAACATCTCTTTTGTATGAAACAAAATGAGCATAACTGCAGGCAAAAAGCTGTAGTCCATTAAATAATACTGTGTTTGTCTGGAATTGTAATAAAACAAAATTAAAAAGGAAAAGCATGTAGTTATTTGGTTCGTTTCTGTGGGAAATGGGAAGTCAGAGGAGCAGTCTCTCTACTCGTATGCAGCTACGAATTTCTGGGAAACACAAACAACTGGTTAAATGAGAAAAATTGCAGAGCAATTAAGGACAGAGAAGAGAAGAGCACAAATCATGCAAATCAAGGCTCTCTGCTGAAAAGTTTGCTTGAATGTGAGACAAGGAGATGTGAAGAAAAGCATACTTAGGATTCAAGAGAGAGGGAAAATACCCACACAAGAATTCAGCCAAGACATAAAGGTTAACAACTCTACTTTGCAAAGAGTATTGTGAGACATGAATAATCTGGTGCGTTGTGTCATGTTGCAGGAGAAACAGCTACATTTATAGCAGCCTTTTCTTTAGAAGTTTAGTTGGAAGCTGTCTGAGAGCATAGAGAAGAGAATTGCATGACAAATATATATTTTAATATAAACTCTACTTTTTTATAACTAACAGAATTCATCAAAGTAACTTATTTCCGTACCTGTTTTCCTTAAATCAGTACATACAAATGCCACTGTGATGTCTTTTCCTCCCTCAATTGCTGATCCCAGGATCTCTGTAAGAAACTACTGGGGGATTGTGACTGTAGTCAGTCCAACAAAATCCCACATTCCCTATGAAAGGACTTAATTAATCACCTGTCTTGAGATGAAGTGAAACATCTAGATTGTATTTAGAGGGGGAGGTTTTCTTAATTTAAAAAAAAGTGCTAGTACACTGCCACTCAAAGATGCTTTCATTTGAAAGTAAGTTGCCATGGTGACATTTTTCTCTCTTTCCTCCAGGAAAAAAAAAAAAAAAGAGAGAGAAAAGAAAAAATAAAAAAATAAAATTTAAAGAAAAAAAAAAAAAGCTTTGAATAAACTTTCCCCAGAATGTAACTTCATTCAGGAAAGTATTATTTCTTGGCTTGGTAACTACCATTGAATGCTGTGAAAGAACAGTGATTCACAAATCTGTGCTGGACACTATGATATGATATCACTCCACTACTGTGCCTGTGATTCAGTCACCAGACAAAATACATAGGCAGGAGGATCTCAAGAGACTGTAGAATGACCCATGGAAGAGACTTTGTTTGTTATCCTCACTTGGGAGCTAGGGAACAAAAAATATTACATCCATTTCTCCTTGGCAACAATCATGAAAATTGTGTTTTTCATAAGTTAGGGAAAGGTTGTTTCATGGTTTTCCCCTTGTTCCCACTACCATCTGGAAAACTTGGAGACAGAACACATCTCCATTCAGCTTTGCAATAAAGGTCTGATTCCAGCTTTGGCCAGGGACGTCAGAGGACTGAAACCAATGGAACACAGACAGGAGAAAAATCCTGCTTGCACTAGTGGCTCTTAGAATCAGTGAAGAAAACACCAGATGAAACATACATCTCCTCACTCTTTTTAAATTTTGTTCACATTTTTTGTGTTAGTTTAGTGATTTATACTAAAGAAACATGTCAGTGGAAACTTTCTTTCAGCAATCTCCTTAACAATGACCTTCTAGAACCACTGAAGAGCATCACAGCTCACAGACTTGCACTGAACAGGAGATTCTTCAGTGCCTTGGGTAAGGGGTTATTTGTGAGCCTATAGATTAACATCTCCTTTGCTTCCCTGTCAAGTTCCCAAGGACCAGCTACTTTCTAACTTTTTGTTTATGGCCTCTTTTCTTCAGGTGTATGAAGATAACTCCTAACAAAGTGGCCAACAGACAGATTCTGTTACTCAGCCATTTTGGTAATGGAAGGCTGATCTGATTTCTGGGAAACTGACTGTGAACCTTGGTTCCTAAATTTCTGCTAATGTTGTAACTGCCTGTCTGTTCTGCAGAGAGAGATACCTCTTTGAGCTGATCTCTGGAAACTGTTCTGAAACTTCTGATATTATCAGAATGTACTTAAGTTAGCTTTTGTGCAGTAGTTTTTAAGACTATTTTATATAAATAATCTCCATTGAAAACAAGTGAAAAGATAACTCATCTAGAAAAGCATCATATAGGTCAAATCTTTAACGATTATTAAAGATTTAAAGGAAAAACATCTGTACAAAACAATCACAGAGTGCACAACAATATATTTATTCTTAGTGGTTGGAATCTCTCAGCTTTTTTCCTAACAGTAGATTATTCTATGATTTATATTTTCAACTTATCTGCACTTTTAATTCTTTTAAGGGGCATAACATAGATGTTACATCTCTATGTTACATCTGGCTGTGTGTTACACCTGTTTTTAGAAACTAAGCCTTATTGAGAAGGATGTTGTCTTTTTGTTTGTATCTTCATCATTCACTGTATAGAAATATAAGAAACAGCATAAAATTGTTAATTTAAGAGACGATAAATTAACAGCAAAAATACCAAACTTACATATACCTTTAAAAGGGTTAGTTGTACAGTTGTATTTAAAAATGTTCACTGGCTTTGGAAACAAACAGAATTGCTTCCAGAACACATGAGACTTGTTTTAATTTATCATGAAGGATGAAGGCATTTAAATAGATAAGTCATAACAGAGGCAACATTATTATGACCAGAGGGCAAAACAAACTTGCTTTCTGATAGTCACACAATCCTGTGTCTGCATCTTGCTACATGAGTACTGGCTTTTTATATTGTTTTCAGAGCTGTTGAAAAAATCCTGTAGTCAAAACAACACTGGCTGAATGTGCATTTGAAATGCTCAGTGTAAATAAAGACTTATTTGCTTGTCATACATTTGATTTTTTCACAGCCTTAGAAGAGTAAATAACCTTAAGTTATTTACATGTACTACTGGCAATCATTGTGGAAGAACTGCATGCTCATGACAGTAAATCATGACCTGCTTCCAACTTTCCATAGCTTTCATTGGTGACACTTGAGTTCCAAATTTTTCTCTAAAATCAGGAAGTCTATGTTTTCTTGCTTTTAATAAAAGCTTAGACTGATGCAATCACTCTGGCACTTTGCATGAAATCATACAAATCTATTGGATAATCAACAATTAACTCAAATTTGAGATGATTAATTGGTTCTGTGACTTCTGTAGAAAAACAAGTGGAAAGCCAGCAGAAAAGATGAGAAAGACTGAGCATAGGACTAATTGACATAAGAATCATCAACCAATAGAAGAATTAATATGAATAAGAGAACTATGTGACTTCTAGCCAATGAACATTAATGCCTTTGTTTGCTAAAATTTTATAGTGAGGAGTTTCAATAGTCATTGTGCTGGCTTTGTGGAGGTGCCATCCAGCCTCCATTTCTGGACAGAACTGTAAATAAAGTCTAATACCTCAGCTCTGTGTGTGGATCTGCCTGTTGCACAGCCTGTTTTGGGACAACACCAAATGCTAATGACTTTGGGGTTATAAAAAAGTCACCTGGCCACACCGCCTACTGGAAATGCCACTGCTACTGAATCATCCAGGAGATGTGTGGGGAGCTCTGAAGAGTGCTACAGAGGCTGGACACTGTAAAGGATTTCTCCCCACAGTAAAGAGTGTAGTAAATACTCTCAAGGATCAGAGATTTTGGCCTTACATGTTGTGAAATATCAGCCAGACACAGGGATTAGGACCAAGCAGAAAAGTTGGCTAGAACTTGCTGTGCCACAAATCAACTGAAAAATATGAATGTGAAAAAAACCCAGACCTATTTATGGTGTAATAGGTAATTCTGGTACAACTGAACAACAAGGAGTGGAAAATACAATGTAAAAATTATAGAGTGTAAGGATTTCATCTAAAATACTGGAGATGTTTCTAAGCCTTAAGTTTGCTTTATTACCTACTTTTCATGTTGGGTTGCAAAACAACATTAAAAGCTTTGTTGAAATTTAAAAAAATGTCATGTTGTTTAAGTGATCCTTACCTGAGTCTGCAGCCTGCTCAATGCTCCAGCAGAGTTTTGTGTTGGCCGTGCCATCCCCAGCATCCTGCCTGCTGGACCATTACTCAGAAGAGAAGCACAGCATCTGGATCAGGAAACTACATTTTGGGGCCTATGTGTGGGGGAAAAAAATGTAAGTATAAAGCCACAACAGATTTCTGAGTGGCTTTCAGCCTATCCATTAAGATCATTCAAAACAGGAAGCCTCTGAAATTTTGTGAGTAACTTCTACAAGTTCCCTGTATGTATTCTAAATTAATGGAAAACACAAGACAGCAAGCTCATTGCCCATTTTATTACCTTTCTACAGATGACACAATAAAATACAATTGGAAGGTTTCACTTTTTTTACATAAATTTTTTTTCCCTAGATTCATGTTCAAATCTTGCAAGTTTTGTGGTTGGAGAAACAAGCTAATTTTTGTTCAAGCAATAGTTTTTGTACTCATAGCAAGACTTCAAAGAGATACAGCAGAAAATGAAAGTGTGTTGACAGAACAGCTTATTTGGACATTAATATTAGTATTTTTATAAAAGTAGTCCTAACATAATCTGCAAGAAAATAAAGGAAGGAGGCTCCCTACAGAAGCTGAAGAAGCTCCATCCTCAGAGGTACTGAAAAATCAACCAAAGCTGGAGCAACCTGCTGTGATGTCAAAGTTAGCCCAGCTTTAGGTGGGAGTCTTGAAGAAGGGTCCTGTATGTGCCTCTTCCAAATATGAACTATACAATGAAATTAGGCCTTGAATTAAAAGAAATGTGGTGGAGGATGGAAATATGAAAACACACACAGATGTGTGATTGCATAAGCATTGTCTTCTCAGAAAATTAAGCACAGAGACTTTCAGAGATATGGGCTGAGAACACAGTCTTGTTTCTGTAATGTGTAAAGGCACTATGGCCAGTTTTATAGCCCTTCAGCAGCTGGGTCTGAAACAATAAGACTCAGTTTCAATTACCTGTATTTTGATCAAAATGAACTTATTGGAGCTGGAATTTTCTACAATGTATTATTTACTCAGGTTAGTGATTTTCTTTTAAGTCCCCTTAAGAGTAATTCAATAGCAGAAAATGTAATGAATAATAGGCCTTTGTTCATCAAAAACGAGCACTGAAAGAAACAGATAAAGACTCAGGCCAACTAGAAAGTTTTCAAGGTCCCAGCTGCAGAGGGGGAGGTGAAGCCAAAGAACACTAGCTTAGAAATTGCGCAGTGAAACTTAGCACTGCAAACTGTATAACCAAATATGCTTAAGTTAACTTTTAGGCCAAAGGCAATTTGCGAAGAAGATAAGGAGCCTTCCTCCTGACGACCACCAGAAGGCAGAAAACGACCCTAGCAACGATCTGCGCAGACGCAAGATGCCCTAAAGAGCTTACGTCAACCAGGAGTATTAGAGACTATAAAAACTAGGGAGTAGGGGGGCGGGGTTGCGTGCCTTGGTGGGAACAGAGGTTCCCCCCTTTGCTGCCCAGCGCTGTCTTTTGCTTGTTATCGCTTGCTTAATAAATTTTGCTAATTGATTTGCCTATAATTGGCTTCCTTGACGAAATCAGTTTATCACAGAAAATATGCATTTCTTTTGTATAAATAAAATGTTTATAAGTATTTAATTAAAGCTGTGCTTTGTAGTAGAGTTTTCAAGTTTGGCAGCCTAGAAAACAGTCATAAACTTGGCCAAGTCCTGAGTGGCTTATTTTATTTACATAATTGAAGAAGAGATTTTTTGGCATTGTGTAGGTGGTCTCCAGCAGTCTCTTCACTGACATATTCCATCTCAGAGCTTCCAAGGCAAGCAGAACTTTTTGTGTGTGTGTACATAGCCTTTCTACAGGAACAGCATTGTGAAGGCTTAGAATGCTGCTGGTGCACAGAAGTGAAATTTGAGTTGTATGACTGGATGGAGAATAGAGCAAAGAATTAAGAAATGGTGGAAATGAAAGGAAGGAGAAGGTTTGAGGGTAGCAGAAGTAGAAGGATTTATGATCCACTAAAGCATATTCTACTCAACTTCAAACTCAATTCCATGCCTTCCCATGAATCCATAGTTATAAAAAGGTATTAAATCTTTAATCACAGTGTGATGTAATGATTTCCTTTGGCTCATACAGCATTTGTGAACCAAATGGATTGTTTTCACTGAGTGGACCAAACTCCTGGAAAAAAACCAAACCGAATCCCTGTATAAATGGCTTTGTTTGATAAAAACGGTGTGTAGAAAAGGAGACACAAGAATCACAGAAAGCAAACCTGGGTTCAATGACAGAGGCAGCTGGATGCACCCCTGAGTCTTCTTCCTTGCCTTCATCTCACCATCTTTCTGTGAGTTGGGCAAATTCCTCAACACAGATTTTTCATAAGCAGCAATAATTTTGAGTTCTGTCTCACAAGAAATCCTCCCTATTATTTGCTTTGCATATCTGCCCCTAGGATGGGATGCTTCATGCTCCCCAAGCAAATATTTCTGGTTGCAATAGTCAGCGAGCTCAGATGCTAGCTCAGGTTTCTCCAGGGTAGATGTTACAGCTTGAAGAAAAAAGTGTCTTTGCAGAGCTTAGTTCAAAATGGCAGCAACTCCTCACAACTGCACTGGAACACACTGGGGGCTAAAGTGAACACAGACAATCCTAGAGAATGCTAAACAATCACTTAAAACAAAAATAAAAATTTATCCCCAGGTATTACATACGGGGCCCAAAATATTTAGGTTCTTCCAATATTTTTGCATTTGTAGAGTGAAATTCCTCTTTTCTTATCCTTTTTGAGAAAAATTAACTAATCCATGATCAAGAAGAAAATGGGTAATATATATATATATATATATATATTCTAGCCAGTGTAAAATCACATTTCTTGTGCCCATGTAAGTAATTACTATAAGATAGTGTAGCTAAGGCTGTAGACCTTTTTCTATTCAATAAAAATTTTTAAAAATTAAATTAAATGAGTGAAAGAAAGCTGTAAGCAGTGAGGCAGCATACGTGAACCCCAGTCTGATGGCTTTGGCCAGCATCCAGTGTTGGTTGCTGCAGTACAGGTTTACCCTTGGAATCTCCAGGCTGAGAACAGGCACCAGTGCAATCCCAGGTGAGCTCCCAATGCCACCCTCCTCTCACCCCCTCTGCTGCCCAGCCTCTCCACTGCATGTGACAGCCCTGGATACAACTAATTGTAGTATCAGCATTAGTCAAGCCTCAGGAATGTGAAGCAACGAATGACCTATTTACCTTTTCAAGAAGCAGCATAGAGAAAACCTCTAGAAGCTACACCCAAAGTACACTGTCAGGGAAACAATCTCTACTCACCGTTTTTCTGACAAAGGTTACAGTACTTGAGCCTTTGAGAGCCACTGTGACTCCCATTCCTGTTCTTATAAGCACCATTGGTTCTAACAGGTATGCCTCTTCTGTCTTTATTATTTTCATGGCATTCAGCCTGAGGCCACTTGACTGTATGGCTTATACTAACAGATATCATTCATTATTTTTGGGCAAGTGTGCTCATGTTGATAGCTTTTCCTCTTACAAGTAGGTTGGTGGCAGTAACCAGCTGCAGCTTTCAGAAGTCAGGCACATAGATTCCCATAGAGAATTCCTTAGTTCTGGAAGGACAGGTAAGGGCTGCTTCCCTCACAAGAAAGCAGACAGCAGTTTTGTCACTTGCCAGAATATATGCAGGCCCCACCGGTAAGTGCCATAATTCTTAATTAGCCAATGCAGCATCAAAAGAGGCTGCAGAGTTCGTGCCCAACTTTCTATCATGTTGCTTATCAACCAAAAAGAACCTATGTTAGTAGTATGCTAACAACATACTAACACTATCATTATTATTAAATTTAAATTTATTATTAAGATATGTGAAGTAAACCTTGTCACTGTTGTTATTTTTTTACCAAAAATGGGTCTTCTACTATATATGTTTTTCACAAGACTTTTTAGCTCAACAACTGCATTGTCCAATTTGTATTTTTACAAACATAGTCCATGGCAGATGGTGACACGACATAGTCAATGAGATCAGGTTCCTTCTCCAGCAGAGACAATAAACTTTCCTGCACTGTCCTTATTTATAGCTTAAACTCCAGGGAAGAAAATTACCAACACTTGACATTCAGAGCCTTCTGGAAGACACTGTAGCCAGGGAAAGGTGCAGTGGGAATAATTTCTGCTTAGCAGTTTAGAATATGATGGTCCATCTACTCAAAATTAAATTGCAGCCAGTAAATTTTCTTATCATTTATTTTTACTTACAAAAAGACATCCTAATATATTTGATAAATCTCAGTCATGAGTGGGCTGGATTAACTTTGGTATAAGACTTTTTTAAGTACCACAGAGTGCAACCCTCTTAGTCTACATATATTTTTATAAAACAGTCTTTTAAAAGCAGTTCCTCAGTGGGCAAAAAACCTCCATCCACCATCTTTTGGTGAAGAATATTTAAGCATTGACATTAGATTTAATTGGTGAACTATTAAATTGTTCAGTTTTAATGTATAGCAGCTGTATCAACAATGTCTGAATGATCACCCTATGCTGCCACTAAGGACCTACCTCATCTGTTATAGCATGAAATACTGTATGATAATTTGTTATGATGCAAGTATCTGGTAACCTGCTTACAATAACTTATCAGCATGGACAACAGCTTAATTATATAGTACATCTCCTGATGGCTTCCAAGTATTTCTGCTATTCCTCACTAATTTCTAAGGGAAATAATAAGTAAATAAGTAGGAATCGATTTCCTTCTTTTACAGTAGTACATTGATTTATGAATGGAAGACAGAAAACTTTTATTAGCTGCCAGGGTGCCTGAATTCTTTGTGCTCACATCATGATATAAAAATTTATCCCTAGCCACCCATAAATCATGATGGATGATGGAGAACAGGCCCCAGGTCAGTTAAAGGATGTGGAGGAAATCCTAGACCAGACTTCTCAGAGAGAAGAATATTATCTCAAAGGTGACACTCTGTGGCAGCAGCTCTCTGACCACAGAGAGCAGGCACAGGCTTTCCCAGGCATTTTCCCGAGGAAGGCTGTGAGAAGATCAGAGGAAAGAATGAGAAACAATTCTTATCTCCACTGGCTGCTACTCGTTGTTGTGCATATGTGGAATGTGTTACGAATTTGTTTACCACAGGGTGATTTCTTAATTGAACACTGGATGGTGTTTAGATTGATTGACCAATTAGGTAAAAGCTGCATCAGACTGGCTGGAAGAGTTACTGAGTTTCTTAATAAGTATCTTATAATATAGTATAGGATGATATAATAAAGCAATTGATCAGCCTTCTGCAATCATGGAGTCAGTGCTCATTATTCCCTGGCTGGGGGCCTGCAACAACAACACTCAGCCCTGGTCAAAAAGGATCCCTGTTTACACTGATAAAGTACAGGCAGCTTGGATGAAATGCCTTTCTCTTCTGGTCCTACCTTCAGGTATCAGGAACAGTGTGGCCAGCAGGAGCAGGGAGGTCATTCTCCCCCTGTACTCGGCACTGGTGAGCGCACACCTCAAGTGCTGTGCCCAGTTCTGGGCCCCTCAGTCTAGGAGGGATGTCGAGATGCTTGAGCTCATCCAGAGAAGAGCAACAAGGCTGGTGAGGGGCTTGGAACACAAGCCCTGTGAGGAATGGCTGAGGGAGCTGGAATTGTTTAGCCTGGAGAAAAGGAGGTTCAGAGGTGACCTTATTACTCTCTACAACTTCCTGAAAGGTGGTTGTAGCCAGGTGGGGGTCAGTCTCTTTCTCCAGGCAACAAATGTCAGAACGAGAGGACACAGTCTCAAGCTGCATCATGGGAAATATAGGTTGGATATTAGGAAGAAGTTTTTCACAGAAAGAGTGATAAAATATTGGAATGGCCTGCCTGGCGAGGTGGGTCACCATCCCTGGATGTGTTCAAAAAAAGACTGGATATGGCACTTAGTGCCATTGTTTAGTTAAGGTGTTTAGGGCATGGGTTGGACTTGATGATCTTGAAGGTCTCTTCCAACCAAGTCGTTCTGTGTGATTCTGTGATTCTGAGCACAGGATCACAGGACCCATCTTGGGAACAGCATTGGACCAGCAAGAGGAGAGGAACCTCCAGTGTGCAGGAACCTTCTCTGTTTGGCACAGAGGCAGTAAGAAGAATGATATGATATAAATGATATGAAACCAGAAGTCCTTTCCTCTGTGAATGAATAATCTGTCTGTGTAGGTATCAGAGGCCTCCAGCATGGTTCTGTCCCATTAAACATTAGCTCAAAAAGGAGTTCTGAGCATACATTCCCATAAGGAACTACTTCCTTATGTGCCTTCCATTAGAGTTTGCTCTTTGCAGAGACAAACTCTATCACCTTGTTTGTAAATATGTCAGCATTCATTCCTGGAATGAATTTCTATCCTATCAAAACCTGTAAAATGGGAATCAGACACCTCAGCTGAGTGAAAAAATGTCTTTAAATTTGGGAGCTGCTATAGAAAATGAGATTTTGCTTCATAAACATTTATCTGAGAAATCAGTAGCTGATAATAAGTGAGAGTAGGGATTTCCTCCCTCCATTTCTAAGCAATTACTTTAAAAATACTTTTGAAAATTAGAAAAATTTTAGCATGCATGGAGAGCAAATGGACATGTTTGGGATGTTCTTGTTTTGCCTAATTTGGTGTAGAGAATTGGGAATGTATTATAATAATGAGAACTGGCAGTGAATTACAGTCCTGTAGTTAAAATAACCCTTAAAGTCACTATCTTTCATTATGACTGTTAAGTGCACAGAAAAGCCTCAAAAAAACCACCAAAAAACCCAAAAAAACAGGAATGCATGAGTATTCACTCTCCTGGGTTTTAGCTCCTAGTGATGGCAGTGTTGAAATAGAGAGTATAGCAACAAGACTGAGTCATGGAAAAAAGCAGGAGGAATAAAATCTGTACTTTTGTGCAGACTAACAAGTTTGTTCCAAAAACTGGGTATGGGCTGCTGTGCTTCCCTGATCCCTGCAAGCAGCAGCACTGTGCTGGCCTGCAAAGCAGTGACCCATTCTGGGTCACAAACCACACTGTTTGGATAGAACGGAATGTCTCACAGCCAGCTGTTCCAGACTGCCTTTCTCCCTGCTGTGCTGGCTGCACAAGCTGAACTCCGAGCACAGAAAAGGGAAATGTTGTTCTGGCAGAACCCTGAACCTGACACTGGGAGGTTTGTGTCAAATGTATCACTGTCCATGGCGTGAAAGATATTGCAAACTGAGGACGAACTTTTCACTCATAAGAAAAAATCTAGCATTATATTATCCATACTTCCCAACTACTCCATATCAGCCTGTACCTCTGCCCCCTGTGACCCTTCTCTATTTTCAGTGAACTCTTAGGCAGCCTTAGAATGGATCTTGTAGGATCATATTTACAGGAAAATGGACATGTACTAAATGAACCAGCCTAATCTTCTGGAACTAAAGAACAAGGTCATCTTTGTGGGTAAAAAAGCTGATGTTGCAAGAAGAAAGAAGAAGCAGAAAAGTTGCTGACAGACAAAAAGGGGTGTCAACCCGAGTAAAATGATGCTTACAGCATCTACCAATTAGATTAAGAAAGAGATGCATGCTTGCCTCGTGGACAAAGTAGAGCTACCAATCAAGAGATGTGTGGACAAAGCAGAGCTACCAAGCAAACAATGCATGACTGTGTAGACCAAGATAAGAAGTAAATATAAACGTTTAGAAGCACAATAAACGGCTTTTGCTTGATTCACATTGAATCGCGCAGAGTCCTTTGTCTTCTCTCCTCAGGATCTGACCATAATCTTATTCTTCACAGAGATTTCAAACATTCATAATGACAGCAAGACATAATGCATTCATAGTGACATCATAGAATTGTTTAGGTTGGAAAAGACCTTTAAGATCATTGAGTCCAGACATTAACCTGAGCATCACACCTTTGTGTCCTTTAAAGATCTTCAGTATTGGTAATGTTACCACTTCCCTGGACAGCCTGTTCCAATGCTTGAGCACGCTTTAGGCGAAGAAACTTTTTGTATTATGCAATCTGAACCTTCTCTGGCACAACCTGTGGCTATTTCATCTTATCACTTGTTACTTGGGGAAAAAAGATCAATCTCCACCCAGCTACAACCTCATTTCAGGGACTTGTAGAGAGCAATAGTGTCATGCCCAAGCCTCCACTTCTCCAGACTAAATACCCCCGGCTCCCTCAGCTGCTCCTTATCAGACTCGTTCTCCAGACTCTTACTGAGCACCATTGACCTTCTCTGGTGCTCCAGCACCTCGGTGTCTTTTTTGCAGTGAGGGGCCCAGAACCGGACACAACACTTGAGGTGCGGCCTCACCACTGCTGAGTACAGGAGGACAATCACTGCCCTGGTCCTGCTGGCCACCCTATTGCTGATCCAGGCCAGGATGCCACTGGCCTTCTTGGCCACCTGGGCACAGCTGGCTCATGTTCAGCAGCTGTCAGCCAGCCCCCCTAGGTCCTTTTCCCCCAGGCAGCTTTCCAGCCACTCTGCCCCAATGTAGCGTTGCATGGGGTTTAACTTTTGCACCTGGCCTTGTTGAAACTCAAACAGTTGTCCTTGGTCCCTCGATCCATCCTGTCCAGATCTCTGCAGAGCCTTCCTACCCTCCTGGAGGTCAGCACTCCCACCCAACTTGTCATCTGCAAACTGACTGAGGGTGTACTTGACATCTTTATCCAGATCATTGATAAAGATACTGATCAGGGCTGGCCCCAGCACTGAGCCCTGGAGAACACCACTGGTGACTGGCTGCCAGCTGTATTTAATTCCATTCACCACCACTCTGGGCTTGGGTAACCAGCCAGTTTTTCACTCAGCAAAGAGTACACTAGTTCAACCCATGACTATCCAGTTTCTTCAGAAGAATGTTGTGCAAGGGAATCAGATAAGACAAAGCAGAGCTTGCCTTATGCCCTTGCTGACTGGGCCTGATCCTCTGGTTGTCCTGTACTTGCTACAGGACAGCACTCAAGATGATCTGCTCTGGGGCCTTCCCCAGCAGCATAGTCAGGCTGACAGGTCTGGTCCCATTGCTGATGTATTCACAGAAATTTTTTTGTGTGTCTTTTAGGGCAGTAGCCAGATTAAGCTGCAATTGGGCTTTGGCCCTCCTAATTTTATTTCTGCTTAACCTCCTGTTTGCTCATGTTGTGCGCATTGGTGTAGTGGCACTTCAGTTGAGCTGCTGATTCCACCACCTCCTTGGGGAGAGAAATTCTAATTCCTACATGACCATTCTCAGGTGCTTCCATGGTTTCTAAAACATCACTGACCTTTGTGTCTTTTTTGCCATATGGGTCTCCATCCCCTGCCTTCAGTGGCAGACAGAAGGAACTCACTAGCACATTGTCACTCAAAAACTGGTGGGCTACTTTCAAGTTTGCCTCTAGTGAGCCTGGTTTTACCATTTTCCCCATTTTAGTTTAAAGTTGCTTTGATATGCCCTGCCAATTTCTGCGCAAAGATCCTTTTCCTCCTTTGGGACAGGTGCATCCCATCCATTGCCAGAAGGTCTGCTGTTAAGTAGACCAAATCATGATCAAAATCCCTAAATTCTGCGGGTGACACCAGACTTGGAGCCAGGTGTTGGTCTGCTGGATTGCACCATTCCTTCCCTGCAACAGGATGAATAGACGAGAGCGACAGTTGTGCTCTTGATCCCTTAACAGTCATCCCAAGGCCCTGGAGTCTCTTAATTGCCCTTGAACTTCTTGTTGCAACTTTAGCACTGCCTAACTGAAAAAACAGAAGATGGATAATAACCAGAGGGCTGTGCCACAGGACAACACTCTCACTTCACACCTTTAACCCAGGCCCCAGGAAGGACACAGACTTCCTGAAGAAGCCTGCTTGGTCTGCATATGGGGCTTTCTGTTCCCTTCAGAAAAGATCTTCTATGACATCAATCTGTCTTTTTTCTCTTTATGGAAGTAATTTTGACACAGGGCACAGGCTGAATTAACTTTAGTGACACCTCCAAGCCAGACGGACCATCCTCCTCATTATTGTTCCATTCCGGTTGCAGAGCCTCCCACCTCACGTGCCAGGTCACCTGGGGCGCTGGGGCAGTCACAGGTGAGACACGCAGAAGCCTATCTACATTCCTCTATCCCTTAAGTCACTGTGCTCTGCCAGGCAGAATCCACAGGAATCCCCTGTGTCATGCAGGGCTTGTCTTGGGATGCAATTCCAGCAGTTTATCTCTCTCACACCCCTGGATAGCCTCATTCCTGAAGCTCTGGCACAGGGTGTAAATTCCTGCAGTCTGTCTCTCACACCCCCAGATATCCCCATTCCCGGAGTGCTAGCCCCTGTACCAGGAGGATGCCCACTGCTGTCCTCTGGTGCTGGTGCAGAGCAGGGCACACTCTAAGCTTCGAACAGCCCAGTAGACTCCCAAATTTAACACCTCTATTGAGCTATAAATGGTGTTTGTTTAGACTATGTTAATCTATAATTATCTTCTTCCAAGACAAAATAACCAATTGGTTTGGTTTACCAAACATTTGGTTAAACGTTTCCATTTAAGTGATGCATGCCAAATTAATTTCTAACTGTAAATAGAAGGAAACATCCCGAGAGACAAAGGAAGCACTTCACGATCTACTACTTGGGAAGTATAGCCAAACATGCTGTGATAATTATCATCAGGAGTTTTTTCCACAGTATAGAACTCTCTTAAAAGTAAGTTGCCTAAAAATATCTTTACACAGAAGGAATCACAAGATAGTGGTTGTGCACAGGAAGGAGAATTTCCTATGAGGCTTATACAGATATAATTTTGCAGGTTGTGGCAATACAATCTGTGACAAGTTTCTGTTCCTTCCCTCTTTTCCAACCTATATGAATCTATGATTCGATGTCTAGGTAGAAAGTGCTATTTTTAACAAGACTCTCCAGTGCATATGTTTACTCTTGTTTACTACTGACTAAAATATCTCTATTACACTGCTATCATCTACAGCAACTCTGTCACTGTTTTCAGTAAGATTCTACTGACTGCAGATTTTCTGCTCTCTGCCTGTATTTAATGCTCTTTCCACCAAGAAGTAAATAACTTTTCTCCCAGATTTTTGCCTCTGTCCTTGCTATATTAACCAGGCTCAGAGCACTAGCTTTGTTTTCTCCTCATTTTTGCTGAGTGAATTTGTTAGCAAACAATGACAAATTTTCATGGGCTAGCACCAGTTTTCTCTGTTTGCTGATTTTTCTAACACAGCAGGAACAGAGAAACAGGTGCCAAGTGTGAGGTTAAATGCAATACTTAAACTATGTCTTTCATAAGAAAAATCTTATTAGACAGTTTTTAAAAGCATTTAATAATTTGAAGCTAAACTCCAAGTTCCCTCATCTTTCTAATGAAAAAAAAAAAGAAAACAAGAGGATGTCAAAAGTTGTGAAATACTCACGAGTCTCGGAGTGCTGAGCAGCAAGTCGACAGACACAGAAGTTAGGATAAGGTTTGCATAAGTGACAGCAGCAGATGCTCCACCCCCTCCTCCATTCTGTTTTACTTTCAGTTGTTATATAAGTAAATTTGTACCTAATAAGGTGGAAATTATTCTCATGACAAAGAGCAGACTGTAGGGATTTCCTGCTGCTATTTCCTAGCAACTTTCAAACTTGGGGAAAAAAAACCTAAACAAAACAACACAAAAAAATGTGTGCGGAAATACATATGCGTACAATTTAGAAGGCAGGCAAGTGAGTGCCAAACATGAAAGGCAGCTGACTGATTGCTATCTGAAGCATGGACCTTCCTGGATATTCCAGTTTAGCATTCCCTATCCCTAAAGGGAAGAAGGCTCATGGTTTGTGCCCTTGTTGCTGCACCTTATAGCTTAAGTGCAACCTCCCGACCAGGGCTCAGCAGAGTTGCCTACCTTGGAAGCAGACACTGTAGCTTTGTGCTGTGACTCCTCCTCTTTCCAACCAGAACAGTGTTTTCTTACTGGCGCAGCTGCCTTAAGAGGGAAAATGCAGCGGCCTTTCAGGACAACACCAAGAAGCCATGGAAGAAGATTATGAGGACAGAGAAGAGCTTCTCCCAAAGGCTTCTGCATCTGGCTTGCTGTGGAGCAACAGGGCAGGGAGGTGGCATAGGCCAGCAGAAGAGTATTCTTAGAGCTGAAAAGAATAATCTGCAAAATGCATTGAAATCCAAAGCTGTGAATTTTTAGCTGTAAAGAAAAGTGGAGGTTTTTCTGGAGGGCCAAAGTGGAAGACCAAAGCCAAGTGGAGGGCCAAAGCTCAATTGCAGCTTAATCTGGCTACTGCCCTAAAAGACACACAAAGGAGTAAAGTCCTCTCTAGACACGTCATCATAAAAAAGCTTTTGTTCCTTGAGGTAAACTTGAATGTCTTGAAGATGAGGCTTAGCAGCTCCCCAGGAGTACTGTCAGGTTTCCAGCAACCATCACTTACCTGTGTAAGGTTCATGCATTCGAGAGACAAGAATGAAAACAGTTCTTGATCTCTGCAATCTTTTTTATATCCTCAGCTATGCTGTTCTGGGTGCTGGTTGTTATTCTGTGAATGTCACACTAAGAGGTGGTAAAAA
This sequence comes from Ploceus nigricollis, assembly GCA_013399945.1. Taxonomy (NCBI): domain Eukaryota; kingdom Metazoa; phylum Chordata; class Aves; order Passeriformes; family Ploceidae; genus Ploceus; species Ploceus nigricollis. The sequence goes on along the minus strand of VXBC01009842.1, from coordinate 767,696 downwards.
TATTCTGCAGCTAAATGACAGGGTTTTAGAAATTACTCTGACTCCTCACTGAAGAAGAGATGAGTTTCTGAAGCTGGGCATTTCCTTCTTGTTTCTCAGTGAAATAATGTTTTTTTTCAGGAACACTACTTATAAAACAATACCAGTTAGTTCACTGTGCTGGCATATTCTATTACAGAAAGATTCAAAAAATCTATTTATGAACATAAATGTGACTTCTGTATCTTCAACAGCTGTTGTACAAGCGAGAGAAACAGGACCTGGGACTGAATGTTTCCAGAGAGTAGTTACAGCTGGCTACATAAAAAATGCATTGTGTAGGACAGCTCGCTGCCATTTCTTAGCACCCTGGTGTCCTGTGGTCCAACATTTGGGTCCAACATCCATTCTGCAGAGAAGGTACTGGAATGAAATGCCACACATTAATTACCTCCTGCATGGGTTCAGACTTGCTGTCACTGCTACTGCAAAGAACTAAAAAAAAAAAAAAAAACATGCAGAACTCACAATTTCGTGCTTGTCAGAGACTCTTGGCTCTCTCACACAATACCTTATCTGTGCCTCCATAAAAGCAGCTACTTGTGTTCCTGGTACTTTGCCTCAATGCAGGCTGTGAATGTCACTTTCTAAGCAGGTGAACAGACATGAGAGATGAAATCTGCTTCACCTGGCAGCTGTTAGAAACCGGGGCAGGATTTGAAAGTGAAAATAAAAATACAGACTTTCCATGGCTAGTGACAGATTATGAAAAGAAGTACCAGCATTGCAGGAAAAACATCAGCTTGGATAAATATTTAAACCAAAGGAACATATCCATTTATTAACTGTCTTGTGATAAGAGCACTTATTTTCAGACAAGAGTGGTCATAAATACCTGTTTCTTGAGGTATTTATGATTGAGGTATTTATGATTGAGGTATTAACTAATTATGTGAGAATAGGGAAAGAATAACTTGCTTTCCCAACAATTTCCTTTGAACACAGCAAAACGGAATCATTGCACATAGAGCAATGGGGTTTTTTAACTATCTCTCTGGGTTTGTTCTTTTTTTAAGCACTGTGTTTTGCTGGCATTGCTGAAGTTTAGAATATATTTCTAGCTTAATATAAAAACTATTCTTAAAAATTACATTAGTTGTATATAAAAGTAATGCAAGCGTCAGTATATATTATATTACAGTAGGGTGGCAATATCACCAGCACTCCCTCAAAATTTAACTCTCATTCATTCTCTTAATTACACAAAAATGTGCTCCCTAATTACACAGGAGACATTTTATAAACATCTACTTGCTACTAGCCATATCAAGGTGTTCATTTATAGCAGAAATTATTCTCAGATTATCAAAAGCAAAATACGTCTTTCTAATTTATGCAAGTTTAATTTATAGCGGTCACAGGCTGTTTGGCAAGATACTGGCAATTATTCTCACTAAGGAGCAACTAAATTGTAACTTAGTGTTTTAAGTGCAGTGACAAAGAATGTGAATGCAAACAGCAAAGTGAAAACAGATGCATGATTGTCATTTTGGAAATAAAGCAGGAAAACTGAAAACTCACACAGGACCATCCTGGTTTGAAGCAACATTACCTAAATGTTTTGTGCAACTGCGTGACTCTCACCAGCAAGTTCGTGGTTTCTCTCTTCCTAAAAGCCTACCCATATTCTCGTGGAATTCCTTTGGAATTGGTGTTAATTCTGTTGCTGAACACCAGGAGGGGAAGTCTTGCAAAAGGAGCAGGAGTGAAGAAATGGGAGGGAAGAAGGCTTTTCCAGATCAGTCTATATCATCGGGTGGGTATAAAAAACCCAGTAGTTCTAGCAAAAACAGACCCCTGTAGGGTGGCCCCAGCTGACTCAGCCCAAATCCAACTTCCTTTGCTAAATTTGTGAATGCTTAAAGAAGGGAATGCACTACACTCTTCTCACCTATTGTCTTAGTATCAGTCATTTTAATAAAAGGTCTTGAAATTAAGACCTTCACTGATAAGTTATCAGCTCTGATAAGACATAATGCTCTATGATTTAATTTTCTTTAAATGAATTCCAAAACTTCCAGCAAACCTGAACCCAAATATACAGGCACATGCAGAAGATAATAATTGCAATTTAAAACATATCTCTTCCAAAGTACTTTTTTTTTTGTTATAATATTCCTGCTGTCTTTGAATTTTTGCTCCAGGGCTGAACTACTACACCATCAATTATCAGCCCTATGAATTTCTGCATAGGAAAATGAAGGAACTGCTTTCTTCCTCTAGATGACAGGTTGGATATAAAGAGTTGATGAGGATGGCCAATTTTGGGTCCCTCCACCATTGCCAGTGTGGCAGCCAGACGAGGTAGTTCCAGGGGAAACAGCTTTCTGCCTCTGAAAAGTCACATCCCAGTCATCCCAGCAGCCTTCACCATTACTCCATGGTGGTTTAGCAAAGGTGAGCCTTGATTCTAGTGATGGAGGCCAGGAGCAGAGTGCCTTACGACTGAGAAGGACAAGACAGAGGGAAGCTTGTATGATGAGGGACTCACATCAATCTGTCTTTCAGATAAGGTAGGAAGGTGCATTTCTGGAAATTATCATGTTCATACACGTAACTGAATTTGGTATCTGTTCTGCACCAGTGCTGTAACCACACATACCAATATTCAGGACTGAAATAGTTCTATGGAGCAGTTACTCCTGTAATAGAACACGTAATGTACTAAGCATGTTACTAGGTGGGAATGTGTACCCTCTGAAAATCTAGGCAACTTCTGCTTCATGGCTCATACAGGGCCATAATCTGTCTCTCTTTTTTTTTCATACTAAATTGTAATGTTTCCTAAATTATAGACCCTTCAGATTGCTTATTAAAAACTGGCATTGCAAAACCAGTATTTAAGTTCTAGGAACATCTGGAGGGACATTGTTATTATGCCTTTGAGAAGCATGCACAATATTTCTGGCATGTTATAATTTATCAACTATTGCCACTAAGAATGAGCTATTCCTATTTAAAGAGGCAGTGTTTCCAAAAACCAGGTCAGATGCTAAGTCAGCAAAAGCAAAACAAAAGGAAAGGCATTTATGTTTCTGTACAATTTTTTACAGAATCTGTAAAAAAAGTTAAGACAGAGAAATGTGCAGCTGTTTGTTGGAGTTGTGTTACGAGCATATAATCTTAAGTGCCAGGTGAGCAAGTACTTCACAGTACTTATATCATAAGTCACATAAAATAAATATAAATATGTCACATATTTAGACAAAATATTTGCAGTATTTCAGCCTACAAGTTTTCCTAAGAAAGTTGCTCTTCAAATTGCATGATAGGAAAATTCTGCATATAAATTAATTATAAAAAATTTTTATTAAAGCTCACTATAAATAAAAAAAAAAAGCTGGCTAACATCCCAAAAGGAATCCCTTCACTATAGATGTTCTCTCAAAATATACTTGTGTTAATCAGACTTGAATGGAGCAGCCAGACCACAAAGCTCTTGCAGTTCACACTCTCTGATGCGGGGATCTACATGCCAAATCCACAAAACTATTGATGACTCGAATCCTTACGTTCCAAGATAGTTCCTACAGGAACAGAACTCAAGTGCTGCTTTGAAATTAGGTGCTGTGCTACGTGACCTTAGATGACTGGACACCTTCTGCACTGGCTAGCTAGAGCCCACAGCAGTGCCTTGGGGAAGTAGGCACATTTCCCTGTTAGGTTGCTCATGCTGAACAGAGCAATGCCTAAATTAGCCGAGTAGCAGGGCTGGCAAGAGCCTTTGAGGGTTTAAATGTCCTTGGCTGCACTGGTACTGCCTCCAACCAGGATCTGTAGCTCAAAATCATCCCCTGAAAGCAGCACCTTTATGCAGTACAAAGCACAACATCCAAAACATGTGTCAGTCCATTTTTTTTTTTCTAGACAAGCATTTTCTAGGTGTTTCTCAACTGAAATTCCAGAACAGTGAGTTGAAGGGTCAAAATTTTACATTATAAGAATCAAACTGGGTCTCTTGGGAGAGGGGGGTGGATTCCTTTCCTCTCAGCTAACGAATTGTTAAAACATTTTCCCAAAATCTCACAGTCTCAGTCCATGTAGACACCCTCTCTGAGGTTAGCAGCCTGCTTTGTGGCTCACTTTGCCATTTGCAGTTGAAGCTTTAAGGAACACAGGAAAATTTAATCCTAACTTGTATGAGGATGCAAATAAATCCTACTAGAAAGAATAACATGAGATGAGATAACAGGAGAGATGAAAGAGGAATGCAACTGAGTAATGGTGTGCATTCCATCAAGATAATTTCCCTTTTTTTCTTCTTTAATAGTGAAGTAAAATAACCGTGACATTTGTATCAAATGTCTTATCTTATGCTTTATGCTGTAATATAACTGTCTCTTCAATGATCAGAGCTTTTGTGACACTTCTTGAAAACTAATTTCTGTATAAACAGAGAAAACAAGATATTTAGGTACCACCTAGACAGAATGTATACTAAACCCTAGAAATTTAAGAGACTCTGCACAACACAATGTATTTAGCCAAAAGGAAGGAAAGGGATTTCTCCAACTAGTTTAAATTAGGAGTCATATCAAATTCAAAGTTGTCTTTAGTTTTGTCACATTGCTTTCAGACTTCTAGGGTATATAAAGAGAATATATGAAAATCTATTATGACACTTGTGGCGTATTGAACTCCCACTACACCCCACAGTATCACTCCTTTACATGAAAAAATCAATGTGCTTTCTGTAGGTAATGTTAATATATGGCACACTATGTACAGAAAGAGTGAATGCTCTGGGAGCTGGCAAAATTTTGACTAGTTGATGAAAAGGTGGTGGTTTGAAATTTACCATCATAATTGGTCATTTTTCATCTCAGACCTAGGCTTTACAGTAGTTTATTGTCCTCAGACCAGTGATGTTCCCCATCTGTTACTTCTTACCTCTCCCCAGAGCACCTGTTATTCAGGAGCAGCAGCTTCCTCTGAACGCAGTGCCGTTGCTTTCACTGGGGCCACAAGGGACACAGAAACGTTCAACATGCGTAGGAATGGAGATTCCCCATTTTTAACCCCCCCTGCTCACTCTGATCTCTCCCATCCTCTGCTCCATGGCTGTCTGGCCTAGGTGACTAAAGTTCATTGTAGGAAATCATGCAGTAACAAGGAGAGGAAGAACTATACAGCACATTTCCAGTCCTCTCTGTTTCCCTGATGATTTATCTGTGTTTACTCCATGTACCCCAAAAACAGCCAAAGTGTTTATGGACAGGATTTCCAGTATCAGGCCATTGAACTCCACCTGTTCAGTGAGGAGCTCCTGTGAACTGCCTATATGAATGTCCAACACAGGGCTGGCTTGCAGGTGCAGTGTTTCCTAATACTGATATGTCTAGCTATCCCCGATATATGACTTGATGTTCTTGTTACTCTTCAGTGGGCTTTGAAATCTGCTCCAGATTGTTCCAAATAGAGAAAAATCAAAGGCAAACTTCTGGGCTGTGTCCTAGCACAGAGTATAACGAAGCAAAAGCCCTTTAAATTGCTGCTGCAACATTGGCCAAACTAGGGAAACACAGTAAGCCAAAAATTTTCGCCACTATGCTTGGATCAAAGTTTGTGTGTATTAAAATAATAGATGAAAGATGCTCAACACATTATTACATTCTCTGCAGAGTTGAAAATGTGGGAGGAAAAAAAAGCTGGTTTTTGTAAAAAAACATTATTGAAGAGTTGAGACTCAAAGCCCCCATGGCTGCTTTGCCTTTTTTTGTCTTGTGTGCTTGTGCAGTCAAATATAACCAAAGAGTAACATTCAGAAATATTTGAAATATAAATAAAACCCATATATAGTGAACTTTAATCAATAGAGGCAAAGATGTTTTTTCACTGGAAAAAGTTGAGACTTTAGCACTATGAAAGAGCTAAAGAGACTGTAGAGGATGGATAAGAATTCAAGCACTGATAGGTGGCCCTTAGGAAGGAAAGCAAATGAAGGAATTAAATAATGTTTAAACTCAGGGAAATACATTGCCTCAAAAAGATTTCAGTTTGTGAGAGTGCAACTACACACAGTAATGCTAGTCTATAAATCCTGTGTAATGAAGACAGTAAATAGTGAACTTGCAAGACTCAGATGAGTGGTCAGTGTAGGCATGCTCCAGAAGAACAGTGGATGTGATGTCCTCTGAGAAATAAAAAATAATAAAATCTGTCCAAAATCTCAGATATGAAAGACTATGGCATTTCTTGTCACTTCCCAGATACCTACATTACAGGCAACATCTTGTCATTTGCTTTTGCTAACCACAGGATTCCTCCTGAAGTGACTCCTACTGTTTACCAGAGAACATCTATTTTTGTGCAGCTCCCATTGTAGCTAGTTTTCTGTCTTTAAAAATCAATGTTCTGTGACTTAGGGGAGGGATAGAATTTAATTCCTGCTGATATAACACTTTCTTGCAAACCCTTCCATGTATTTATACTGGTGGAGACTCTGTGATTTCCACGATTTACATTACATGGAGCTGGTCCATAAAATTGCATGTTTACTTGTTTCATTTCTGGGTGACTGTATGAAATCAATTCCAACCTACTCTCATACACCTATCAATAGAAGTTTAGACCTAAGAATCTGATAAACACAGTCTTCTGGAATTCCAGAGGAGCAAGAGATCTATTTCATCTTTGGCGAGGCGGGAGGACTAAGTCTTTGCACTGAATGTATGAAAAAGTGAACTGAAACTGATGATGGTGCGAGTTTATATTATCCAAAACTACAAGGGCTTGGAGGCCTTTTCATTGCCAGTCACCCCAATTAGCAAAAGCTGTATTCAGCAACTTTAAATCAAATCCTCTGTGCTTTGGTTGAAGTAGGAAATTTAGCTTAAAATGAGGGGTTTGGGCTAATTTGTACATTTCTTAGGAGCAGGGTGAATATATGAAACTGGTGAACTTCTCAAGGCTTCCTCAGGAATATAAATGGCCATTGTATGATTCCTGAAGGACAGGTAGCGCAACTTGAGGTTTAAAAGTACTAGACATATTAATATATTTTATCTGATAATTTAGAAATAACTATTTTCCCACTTGAGAAAGAGAAAAGCTGTTTTTCTGGCCATCATTGTGATTTCATTTATACCTTCTAGCATCTATATGGAGTGTTCTCCAGTTGTGCGTATAATACAATTTGGGAGTTACCTTTGTTCAAATAGATCAAAAACGGAGTTGTAAAGGATTTTTGACAATGTCTAGTTCGTCTTTCTGCCCTAAAGTGTGAGCACATGTGCCTAAACCATACCTAGTAGATATTTTATTGATGTTCTCTTCAAAATGTCCAGTGTGCTGAAAAACTTTACAGGAATGTGGCATAATAGGACATACAAGGAAGCTGCACAGCAAAGGGAGGATCCTATGGCAAATGCATGAAAAAGTTTTTCAATACCATTTTGTGGTCTGCTTTTCACTTCCAAAACATTTCATTCCTTTTATTAAATACTGCCTGAGGTTTTGTAAGCAGAGCTTGCATTTGATAGCTGCATCAAAAGTGAAACTGCTTGAACAATCCTGAATGACCTACCCATTTTCCTTTCTTTCAATTACACAAGTTCCTCTGTGCGCAGCACTTCTGAGTCCACCTCACAGGTGCACAGGTTGTGCCCCCTAATGCCTGATTTCTTCCTTGCTTGTATTAATTTTACAGGACAGGATGTCAAAAATCTTAGCGAAGTCAGGATGATGTGGCAGCTACTGCTTCTCCTGTATAATTTAGACTTTTTATCCTGTCACAAAAGGAATAATTTATTATAATTTGTCCATAATGAAATGTGTGGGCTTATTCCTCCTCCAATTTCCATTTTGTCCAAGTGCTTCTCCTGGAAGGTTTTCAGGCATGGGAGATTACCTATCTAGACTGGTGCACTCACTCTTTCTGCCCCCATATCTCAAGGGCAGTCATTCTGAGCCTGTTTTTTTATCAGCTTGGACCCCAACAGATCAGTCAGATCTTCAGGAAGGGAAGGCAATAGGAAGCCCCCACTGAGTCAAACCAAAGGCCTGTTATCCCAGGATGCAGCCTGCTTGCCATCCACTGGCCAGAAGCAAACGAGGAGTGTGAGAGCAAAGCCAGGACACAGGGACCTTTCCCCAGTGATCCCCTTGTGTCCTCCAGAGGTGCCTCAGACAGCTTGTCTCTCTCAGGCAGCAAAAAGCTCTGCAAGCTGTCATAGTCACTCAAATCAGATTTTAAACAGGAGTCCCCCTTTGTTCACAGTGCTATTTGTTCACTATTTGTTCTCTATGCTTCTCCTGCTAAAGAGAATTTACTTCTAATTTTTGGTGACATAATCTGTTCCCTGTCATAAACAAAGCTAAACATTTTAATTGGATCACTGAAGATCTAAGTGATTTTTGGCTGTCTTGATAACTGAGATTTATATTGTTTTTAAAACAGTCATGAATCTAAAATTTTGGGTAATGCCTCACTTTGTGTCTCATGGTAAATGCAGTATGTCCCTTGTACAATACTTCCAGAGGCATGGAAAGTATAACTCTTTCATCACACAAATTTTGGCCCTGAGTGCACATGATTTCTACCCAACATGTATCTGTGCTGCATTTTCAGAACCAGTTGAAGCTTTCTATGTAAGTATTTGGATATTTGAGGCACTGGAATTTGAACACAGTGTAGGACATTGCATGACAGACTGGCTAATCTAATCCTAGAAACCACTACAAATAAGTGCCTATGTTTCATTTACCCTCATATCTTCAATCACTTGTTCCTATGGTCTATTGTGACCATTTTGTAGATTATACATCTAGAAATATTTTAAACAAGGGCAAATTAAAAACTGTTGTCTGACACTGAAATGTATACTTCACTTATAAATACGCCCCAAAGAGAGGATTTGCAAAAACAGTAGGACAGCAGGTCCAGTGGAGCGATTTCACTGGCTAGCTCACTTACCAGCTGCATCAGGAAGTTCTCTTCCACACACCCTAGGGATCTCCTAAATTGTTTTCTCTCTGCTGTATTATATTTCCAGCAGATATCTGGCAAGTTGAAGTCCCCTATGAGTGGGACTCTTCCCAGCTGCTTGTAGAATATTCTGTGTGCCTCTTCACCCTGGCTGAATGGCCTATAACAGACTCCCACCGTGACATCTGTCTTTCTGGCCTTTCCCCTGATCCTCACCCATAAACACTCAACACCATCATCACCATCACTGAACTCCAGACAACCAAATCCCAACGACTTTTTGCAGGGAGAAGCCCTAATTCCTATTCTTAGGTGTTTCCATGGTTTCTACCTCATCAATAATCCCTGTGTCTTTGCTGCCATGTGGTTCTTCATCCTCTGCCTCTGCTGAGACAGCAGACTGAAGGACCTCACTAGCACATTGTCCCCCAAACACTGGTAAGATAAGCCTGGGCTGACCCCAGGTTTATCTTATTTTTTTATTTATTCCTCTTACATTACAAGTGATAACTGCTGCAGATTCAGTAGGTTATTTTTTAATTAGGCTTTCAAAAAATTCCCTAGGTCTATTCTTGTAGCATCTGGTCTCTTTTATGTGAGTTAGAGCTTTATCTTTTAATGTGCTTTTCAAACTGTGACCTGGGTGTTTACAGTGGAAAGTATCCCACAAAACATTTGAGAAGAGGTGAAAAAAAAATTTTACTTTGCTGCAACCTTTCACTATTACCGTGTTTCCCAGAAAATTGCTGATCTTTAGGGATAAAGGCAGATTTGAACGACATGTCAAGTAAGGACAAATCAGCTGGTATAAATTGGTGTAGCCTGTTATTTGCTGCTCCATGATAATTACTTACCATTATGGAGAATTTAGACATTTTCACTTTCAGGTAAACCACTTTTCTACCTGAAACAAAATATGATATTACTTCTTTCTCTGTTTTTATATGGCTTATATTGTTACAACAAATAAACAAAAGGATTCTTGTTAACATGCGTGGATTAGATATTTATAGGGGAGGGTAAGTTTTCTAAAATAATTTTTCATTTGGAAAAAGTTCACTTCTGCATTGCTGTCATGTAGAAAGATGAAGGTACTTTTAAAGTGTGAATGTCAAGACTGAAGATCATAATTCAGTGGGTGAAAATATTAACACAGGCTTCTTGAGGAGGATTTATAGAAGATCTTCACATCTAGGAATCACAAGGAAAGGAGAAAGTGCTGCCTTTAAAAGAACAGACAATTCCATAAGGTAGATTAACAAGAGGAGTTAGCAGATATGCACATGACATCTTAAAGCTTTAAAAATATTTGTGTTCCAAGAGTCACAACCTACTTAATTGGTTTTATAGAGCCTTTGACTCTGTTCTGTGGGAAATATGAAGTATGAAATAATAGACCATTCCAGTAAAATATATGAGAATTATTGCAAAAAGGAAGAGAGATCAAAAGGACATATTGAAAGGAAGTAGGAAAATAATATTTCCAAGTTGAAAAAAGGGTAAATGTTGAGAGGAGCTTGGTGATTTAATGTTTCAGGATAATTCACTAAATTTTGTAAGTTTTTAGACAAATTCCAGTTCAGTAAAAGTATCTTAACTATTCTTAGGCCAGTGAAGACATAAAATGGATTTTTAGATAGGATGCTGGTTACGATTTTTAGCTATTTAGATAGCTGCTTATTTTTCTCTTTTTTTTTTTTTTTTCCCCACCCACCTTAGAAGATAAGTAGATGGAGCAACTTGTTTCTTAACCTTTTGAATGAAAAATTAGTTTAAAATGGCCATGGAAAATCTGCATGATGAATAAATTATTCTGTGGTTTGTGAGCAAATCTTGGCTTTGTTTACTTTCTTTTATGCACTTGAAGTTAGCACTGCAAAATCAAGAGTTAGCTGTGTTTTACATGTTAGTGAAAATTACTATATAAAAGCTAGGAATTACTATTTATTTACTGCATGATATTCATAGTGAGCAGCATGTAAAATTATGTGGTAATGTCTCCTCTTTACATGAGCTGACCTTTATAAGCTTCCCCTTCTCGACAAAATAAATCTCACAATTCACTTTACCCTTGCACGCCTGTAAATGAAACCACTGTCAGATGGGGAATATTAATGAATACTAAACCAAAAAAGTACACAGTTGAAGAATTCACTGCTTGCTCAGCTTACGTCCATACACTGAGGATTTTTTTTCTGCAGTAAATGGAGATTTATTCTACAGAATTTAAGCCTTTTTTTGTCCCCCATCCTTTAAGGCCCAAAGGCTTGTGTGGAGAACTTGTCATTATTAAATGTAACTTATGGGATATTGTTCAGTGTGGAGACAGATAGGCAGGCCAGGCCTCTCACTTGGAGAGGTATCCCTTGAATGGGAAACTATAAGATCTTCCCAAACCTCCTGGATTAAGAAAGCCTCCATGGTCATGCTGAGTCCACAGCATGCTTTGGGGTCCCATGTAGAGTCTCTGAAACCAACTGGTTTTTCCCCCTCTGTACCACCTCTGCTTTTCCCCATAAAAACCCCAGTTTCTGCCCTGTTCGGGAGGGAGCTGTTGTCACTGGCCTTCTTTGCAGGGTGCTGGAATAAAGGCTACCTCTGTGGAATAGCTGCACGGTGCTTCTGTCTCTTTGTCTCTGTGTTGGCCAGGGTACACCTTGCAAGGCAGAGCTGAAATCACTAAGAGCTGAAATCACTTCTAAGAGCTGAGCGGTCTGCCCATTGCTGAGGTTACCCAGTGGCTGAAGGACTGCCTGAGACCCCTAGAAAGTTGTCTCTTGGGGGACCTGTCTCTGGGAAGGTTGCGGTGTCCGGGTCGAGCCATCAGACCCCTAACCAGCCGTCCACAAGAGTTCAGCAGCTAAAGTGTTTTGAAAAATAAGGATAAGAATTGTGAACTCTACTTTTTTATTACTGATTTTTCAAGCCAGTCAACAGTGTGAAGAAAGTATAAACATTCACTGTTGTACTGGTGGGTCCAGCAGACAGAACTCACTACTGTGTCTGTCCACCTGCTGACTCATACCGGGGAAAAGTTTCTGGCCATGGAGCACTGACATAGTCCCTTCTCCATCTCCCCTTGACCCTTCCCACCATGCTTAGAAGCCAAGGGCTTTACCGAGTCAGGAAGTGTGGAAACAGAAGTTGCATAGGGCAATTCCCACCCAGCAACCCTTTGGAAGAGCTCAATCTCTTGACATAATGCTGTGTTCATTCCCAAGACAAACACTGCCATCAGTAGTGGGGCATACTGTGATTTGAAAACCAGCATCACTCTGTGCCTGAGGATATGTGATAAAATGCTCATAACCTCATTTAGCCAGAAATTTGCTTTGCCTGCCAGAAAGCCTGCTGGACTTCAGCAACTGGTGCAGCTAAAAGCAGTGTGTGAATGTATTTTCTGGACTGTACAGAAGGCACCCTCTCACAGACAATGAAAACAATCAGCAGCTTAACAGAAACAGGATTGATTACTTCAAATAAAACCATATCTTGTTTCAATCAATAGCATGATTATGCTGTTACTTTACTCAGGGGTAAAGGTAGGAAGTATTTTTATATAGTCTGATGAAATGAGTAGTGTTTTTTTCCCTGCTGGTTTTGAGGAGCCTCAAGACTCAATAACAAGACATTGTTCTTTCAGTTATGAACTCTGCTTTTGCTGCCAGTTTCAGGAAGATTCTCTAAGGCCATATTTCACACTAGCAGGAATGTGGTTTTTAATAATATTTCCATCAACAACCAAGAAGTGTGTTATGTAAGTGTGAACATGTCATAACAACTTTCATGTTAACCCATGTAAGAGCTTCTCCACACACAACAATTTTGAAGAACTTGGGCAGAGCAAAGAGAGTGACATGTATAAAGGAACAGTTTTAACATCTGTGTTGTGTTGCCTTCATTTGGGAATAAAGTGACTTTAGTTGATGTCATTTCAACACCAACCTAAAAGTAAAGGTATACCTTTTCCTTCCAAGGGATTACAGGTAGAAAATGTCTGTGCCAGCCAAAGATTTTCATCTTTTGATACTATGTCATTTTGGTAACTGCTGAAAGAATCCACTTCTTATCTTGCAAGATGCAGTCCCTTTCAGGGTTCAATATGATCAATTTTACTGATGTTTTAAGAGTTTCATTCTGTCCACATAACTGAGTATGGCTTGGAGGTTACTGGCTCTGTCAAGTACTGTGAAGCAAGGATTACATACAGAGTTGTATTTAAAGAATGTTAATTATTTCAATCTTGGCAAAAGAGTAGTTGATGAAAATTTTTCTTTGGTTCCCAATTGTTACTGTGAAGAAAAGGATCTTGGCTTCTAAGAAATTTTAATTTTTGAGTCAAGGGATATGAGATCAATCTTCAGTTTATTTAGATCATCTCTTCATACAAAATATCATTGTGCTTGTTGTTATGTTGTCTCCTCCAGATCCCAAAATAGATTTGGGATTAATTTGTTCAATGCACTTCATTTTGTTTGCATGCCCCAATTAAGGTTGAAATATTTGCTTATCAAGATATTCTTATGTAGAGGCAAAGGAAATTGTGTAATGTTTCTTGTTTATGATACAGTTTTAAATTCTAGCTTAGGAGCCTGAATCTTCAGATTTGAGCACTCAAAATTCTTTTTCTTGACAAAATTTGAACCTTCCTGACCTGTAAAAATGCTTATAAACAGAAGGTCTTCTAAGAAAATCAATCTGGTACAATTGCGGTAAAGTGCTTCTTATCACTTTCTCCCTTGCTTTTTGTACTCTCACGTTTACTCTTGTAAAATATTTTCTCATCAAGTAGTTGCTGGTTAAGTAAAACCTTTCTTTAAAATTCTGCTTTTAATTTTTATTCAGCACTTCACTTTTTCCCTCTCAGATTTCTTTAAAACTCCTGAAATTTTGGCATATGTGCCACTATAACCCAAATCCAGGAATTTTGGTTGTTCTGTGGCTTACTCTTGTATTCTTTTCAGGCCCTTATGTTTGCCCTTTTGCAGCCTCTGGGAAAATAACATTCACTTACTTGAACATGCTAGGCCATTTAAGGTTATATTTGCCTGTCAGATAGCTCTTTTTGCTCTGTTCCTCATATTAACAAATTTCACAGAAGACAAACCCATCTTGCTATGAATGTCTTGTAAAATGCGTATACAAATAACAATGTTGCAGAAGCTAACCAGAGGCAAAGATCTGTCACAAGTCTGCTTAATTACTCTCTTACTCACCAATGCTCTTTGCATTATTGAAAAGCTTATAAAATCAAAACACTGCCTTCTACAGCCTGAGCTCCTGACTAAAAGTAATAATAGCAGTTGTTAAGAATTAGACTCAGGAGAAGCAAGTTTATGCCTAAGCCCAAACTCACAAACGTGGTTTTAATGTGCAAAGAAATTGTGACATATTCTCCAGCAACAGAATGAAACCTAAACCATTCCCAGTGAGAAGAGCTTGCTATATCTAATACTTGTTCAACTATAATATCTTCTTGTGATACTATCTCAAGCCAGCAAGAATACCAGGATCCTTATAGCACTGCGAACACAGCCGAGATCTTTTGGACAAGAAATCTTAAACCACCATCAGGCTCTTCTGTAATTTGTTCATTTGGTCACCTTTTATGTTGTTTGTTATAGTGGCCTCCTCACCAAGAGCTCTCATCAATCCTGCTCTGTCCTTGAGGTTTCACTAAAAGCACTGAAATGGTGACAAACTGACACACGAAGGACATTCTCCTAGATCTGAGCCAGCACTGCTCCATCTGCTGTTTAGCAGGGGCTCATGGAAAAGAAGCTGGCCCAAATGCTCCTATTAAAAGTGAAAATAATTTCATTTATGCATAAAACCACATTAGCCTTATTTAGCAGAGCCCTTGTTCCTCAATGTCTGGAAAATGTGTATTTGTTCAGCAGTGAATCCCAGCAGTGGCTTGTTTTTAGCCTCAGGCCATAGGCTGCATATAACCATTGGCCTTCTCCCGACTTTGATCATTGCCTTATCAAACAATGTTACTTCCATGAGCTCTATGCACAGTTTTAGCATGGCATAATTTCTCAAAACACACATTTTATAGCTAATCTGTGATGATTATAACTTAATTTGGAGAAGAGGAGGGTGAAAGGGCAAAAGGTTTAATTGCTGCTACATGGATGGAGCTCTGTACCATCATCAGATGAAGTGCTGTATAATTTGCAGAGTTTTACCTTGTAATATCTCTAACAGTGTGATATTCCTAACTAGTTTTTCATGTATGTTTGCAAATTTCATTGTTAATAACAATCTTAATCTGGTATTCATTAGTCTGTTAATTACACTGTCATTTAGAAACCCTTGCTTCCAATTAGCTTTAATGACAACATCAGAATCATTTTTCTGTGCTGCCATTTTTGTGCAACACTTTCCCATTTAAACTGCCTGCTGTACTATCTTAATTAAATTTAATAACAGTAGTGGTAGTTTATTGGGGACTTTTTAGCCTCATTTAATGTTAGACCATTTATACTAGTTTGAAGTAGGCACTGAAAAAGTTTGCATTAATCCAATTATTTTAAAAGAAGCAAACTTCACTTTTCAGATGATTTTAATTAAGGCAAAATCCCTATGAAAGGTCAAACTCCCTACCTGTGCAAATATGTAGAAACATTAGGGGGTTTTCTAGGTAGAATAAAGATACATTAAAAAATCAACATATCAAGAAACATTAAAGCACTAATATAAAGAAGGAAGTCATAATTTTTTGTTTGTTTTAATAGAGGAGAAAAGGATGAAAAATCTATCAGTGTCATTAGCGGCTCAGTACTGCCATTCAGACTGAACTTTAGGTAGGGAATGGTTGCAGCATTTTTTATCTTGGGAAAGCTCCACAGGGCCTGAATAATGTGCTTAGCATTATGCAGCACCCTTGAAGTTGCACTGTGAGACTAAAATCATGGTTCTCATTAAAAATAATTATCTTTTTAGCCTATGCAAATTTAAAGCCCTTCGGAGAATCTTTCTTTGGAGAGTCTTTTCCATAGAAAAGTAGATTGAAAGAGACACTAGAGGTCACCTAGTCCATCTTCCTCCTCAAGCAGTCTGTCTAAACCAATATCATTTCTGAATAAAAGTTTGCTGGACCTTGCAGTCCTATTGTGATAAGAATTTGTGTGTTTATTACACACCACAAAGGTATAAAAGGCAGCTTCTGCTCAGCTTTACTCACTTCTCTAAATCTTGCTGTTAGGATCATAAGTCACCATTAGGTCTGCACAAGAGTTTCATAGAATCATGGAATCATTTAGGTGGGAAAAGATGTTTAAAGCATCGAGTCCAACCATTAATCCAACACTGCCAAATCCAGCACTAAACCAGGTCCCCAAGTGCCACATCAACACACCTTTTAAATACCTACAGGGGTGGTGTTTTAACCACTTCCCTGGGCAGCCTGTTCCTTCCCTGTTGCAATGCTTGACCACCTTTTAAGCCAAAAAATTTTCCTAACATCCAGTCTAAATCTTCCCTGGTGCAACTTGAAGCTATTTCCACTTCTTTTGCTTATTAGCTGGGAAAAGAGACCAACCCACAACCTCCTTTCAGGGAGTTGTAGAGAGTGATAAGGCCTCCCCTCAGCCTCCTTTTCTCCAGACTGAACAAGCCCAGCTCCCTCAGACGCTCCACATCCGACTTGTGCTTCAGACATTTTTTTGACAAAAAAGTTCTGTTTCTCTAAATATACACAACAACAATTCTTGCTTTCCTAATATAAGATGCCAAAAATCCTCTGTCTTACAAGCCATGTGTCTGCCATGTCTCAGCTTCACATAACTAATTAATTTCCTTTTTGGTTGAGAACTTTGAGCTTAGCCCTGTGCTTGTAGGTTGTGTTTATCAGCTGTGATGGGCTAAGCTTGCATCTTCTGTTACAGAAAGGACTTTGCTGGTTGCACTCACAGAACTGGAAAGTGTCCTTTGCGCTACTCTGGTTTCACTTAAGGTATGATTTTTTTCAAGAACATGAAGCCTTTCCACCAACAGAAGTAACTGAGTGGAGGTAACAAGAATTTTTCATCATGCAGGCCTGAATGTGGGATGTATCCTTTCTCTTCACCTGAAATTTCTCCCGTCTGGTTTTTCCTAAGTAACTTCCTGAAAATCACAGGAAAATGGGTTACTGCTTTTGTTTTTGTATAAAATTGAAGCTAAAGTAATAACTTGCCTGTGCAAATACAGACTTTTGGCTAGCTGTATGCAGGAAATCTTAGGAGAGGCTTCCTTGCCCTGAAGTAGCAGAACCTTGTCAGGGCCATGGTCTTTTCTGGCTCAAGTTGCAGCATCAGATGAAGAAGGGGAAGGATGCAGGACAGTACCAGGCTACACCGGAGTGACCAGATGAAGACTCCATTCTGTGTGCTCCACCAGTAGTTTCAGAGGATATGTCAGTGCACACTCTTCCATCTGTTTTGTCACCAGAAATTCACCTAATGATGATAGACAACAATCCCATTATTAGAACATATCATTTTTAAAGTAGGACTTGTATCTCTCCTTTTTATAGATTACATATAACAACCAAGATAATTTGGATGACCATGAGAAGAAACTATTTTTGACTATTGAGGTAATAGGAATAATCTGAAATGTTGCCACCTCAAAATAAAATGGAATGGGTAGATAATGAGAAGAGTATCTTGTAAGTTTGATACCTTTAATCCTAGTATGAAATTGTTATGCCCTCCTTTTTATCTGCCCTGAAAATAGGGCTGAAAAGGGCTGAAGGAGGAGGGGTGTTCTGGGCAGCAGTGTTCTGGCTGTTGTGCAAAGGGGAAGCCTATTACCTTTGACAGATAGGCAGGGAAGGCTTGGGAATGCAGCTGTGTGGCACCAGCGCGGGTCCTGCACTAAGTGGGCTGACACACACCAGACACAATTATTCTGTAGCTCTCCCTGGGCTCACTTTATCTGTCTGGGAAGCTGGCACAGCTGCATCACTCCTGGTAACTTGTGAAGGCAGGCTGAAGTATCATTGCTCCGTAGTCTTTTCTAGGGGGATATGTCCTCATAAATTCTGTCTATTAAAACCCAAGGTGAGCATTCATCTCTGTCCTTATCCCTATGCAGTGGTACCCCTGCACTATGTAGGAATCTGGCAGGGTGAAAATTATGAGTCAGAGCTACCCCTAAGCCAGCTGTCCAGGACTGACAATGTGAATATCCTTTCTGTGCTTGCCTGTGCAGCTGCAGCAGGACAGAAGCATTAAAACCCAGACACATTACTCCCCTACACTTCCAACCCTATCCTTAAACAGGCTTAGCTCCTACTTACTCTGTTTTCTCCTAGTTCTGTAGCCATTTCCATTTCAATACATTTTTCTTCGCAGACTCTTGGGTCACTGGTTTTCATCTCGTATTTATTTTAAATATTAATTGCAATTCTATGTTTTCTTCACAGAAAAATTCATCTTACTACAGTGCCTCTTCCCAGTAGATCTTTCATGTTGCAACAGCGAGTGTTTTTTCTTAACTTACAGTAATTAAGAAAATGTGTTTCTCCAGTAGACCCTGTGAGTAGTCATAGCAAAATTTAGCTTGGAAAAGACCTTTAGGATCACTAGCTGCAAAAGGGAGAAAATTTAGGGAAAATTTGCCTAGCAAAGGCTCATGAGGAACAACTTTGTGGATGCAGCAGTTTCTCAGTGTACTTGTAGGTGTTGTTGATATCTTGCACAGCTGAGTGCCTTCAGTGGCTGATGGGATTGCAGAAGCCTTTTCTGGGATCAGGAGAGAAGACTGCTTTTAGGCACATTGAAGTGAAAATTATCTGTGAAAGTTAAAGGCAGATAGAAACTCAGATGAAGTTTAAATAATTCTCAGTGCAACTCAGAGCAAATGAAAAGGACATTTCAGGATTACAAATGAGAGGAAGGAATAAAGGTGAATTGGGGATTGAAAAAAAACAAGCAGGGAAGAAAATCCTACTCTATGATGTCAGTTTGATATATACCTATCTGTTAAGTCTGCCTGAACTCAATAGCAAGTAATAGAATAGTTTGAACCATACTAGTTTTATAAATAAGTTTTATTGCTTAAAACTTCAAAATCAATATATGAAGATGGATCACAAACTCTATCTTGTGTATATTGTAAGATTTTTTTTGTCCACCTCAGGAAACTTCTGGCATTTCTTACCCAGCTTTCAGAATAATTTTTCGGATAGATCTTTTTCTTCTATTTCTAAGAAGAAATGAGAATGTGCATGAAGCATAGCTTGACAGTTAAAGGACAGAGTCAAAGGACTTGCCACAGTTTGCAGCAAAAAATTGAACATCATCTAGTCAGAGTTCAGTCCACAAAACACTGGAGTGTAAAACAGCTGCAGCCAGGGGATGGAAGTGGACAGAGAACTGGACAGTAAATGTTTCATGTGGGAAGTCCTCCCTGAAATATATCTTTGTGAAATTTATTGCAGTGTCCCTTCTCTTTCTGTTTCTTAATGAGGAGTGTGCACAGGAGCAGCATTATTTAATAGAACATTTAGCTGAGGTTTTTAGGGTGTATTTCTGAGGTGACACAGATTGTGTGTAGTCTTTCAGACAGACTCATTAAGAGAACTGGCACTATGAAAAACAGGTATTTCAATGTATTAAGTACCCTAAATTCCAATTAATGATGTGACAGCCAAGAGCAGTGAGGACTATGTAATGCAGCATAATAATGCAGTGCACCTGAACAGACATTATAACAAACTAGGAAACTAAAAGTAGAATTCTTTGCATCTCTGTCTCTCGTGGGGAAACTCCTTGAATACCAAGAGAAATACTGAGGACATGGAAATGGCTTAAACCTAGGATTTATAAAGGAACATAAGACAGGCCTACCTCAACCCTTTCTGTATGCACAGCTTGTGTGTGGCCTTACCTGTTCTCTCCTCTGGATGAATGTTGTCGTGGAGAAATGTCACTGACCATGAACATGTTTTCTGTAAAAAATTCACTGCCACTACTACAAAAGCAGCTCTTTCAATACAAGCTAGAGAAGAAGTTTTTTATGCTTCTTTTCGACTTTGAATATAAATAGCAGAATAAATTATCAGAAACATTCCTCTAAAAACCTTTTTAACAGGGATTTTACTAGATGTTACAAGACCTTTCTAAATTGCAGCTAAATGGTTCAAAGAAATTGTGTGAAAGCATTTGGTTATCCTGTGTCTGAGGCATCATTTCTTCCAAACTTTGCTTTTTTTTTTTTGGGAGCACAGAGCAAGGGTGTCCTCAAAGATCTGATGCTGTTTGATAGTAACAAGTGTACCTAATTTCTGGGCAGATATCCAGTCTTATTCAATTTCAGCTAGTAACTTCTCTTTGATTCTCTAAGTACAAAAAAGACTGTCCATGTTTGTATAACCTCTGAAAATAAGAGGATTTTTTTGTATCTATGTCTTTTCCTGGTTTTGGTTTTGTTACGTATGTATAATTCGTGCAGTTGGGTATGCATGTAATAAATTGTAGTTATAGATATAATATACTGTAGTTACAGAGGTTTTAAGAGTTACAGGAAGAAAAAACCGATTCGAAGGAATTTGTGATTAGGTTGCTGGGGAGCGTCAAGCACCTAATTAACATTTAAATGCCCCAAGCCCGGGAAAGGCAATGGCCATGAACTGGCCATTAGGTTACACCCAAATCGGATGCAGGAGACAGATGGTGCAGCTGCCGGGACTCACTGACCGAACCCAGCACCAGAAGCAGAGGAGACAGATGAAGCCCTGGAATATATGCGGCTATCATTCCCCCTTCAGGGGACATCTGGACAATACTGCCAGACGATGATCAGCTACCGGGAAACCATCAGCGGCCGGGATGCCTTCTCCGTAAGAGAGGACTGCATGAATATGCAATCCACAACAAAAGACTTATTGTTGAGGTCGGAATAAAAAGTATAAAAACCCTCTGCACTGGGACACGGGTGTGCAAACCAGAGGGAGATTCTGACCCTGTCAGACCCTAGTTTCACCCAGAGCTGGATTCCTGGGGCCACTCTGTTTCCTAGACTGTTGGCTGATACGACCGAGTTGTGGTCGGGACGATTTTGGACTCTAAATTCTAACGCGATTGCGAAATAAATTTCTGGTATTAATTATGAATTTGGATTGGCTTTAACACAATTTATAACAGCCTTCCTATTGAAAGTCAGTTGTTTGTCATTCCTGTTAATACTGTAGGTCCAGATGAAGAGTACAGTGAGAGCCCTCAGTTGAATTCCCGGCCCTCTGAGTTACCGTGCCTAATGCTTGGGCTTTGATCTGCTTTGGGATCAATGTGACCCTTTTCCTTGTATGACTGTTGCCACTTGATTGTATCCTTCCTCGAAAGTAGTATGTAAAACCAGAAACTGGCAAAATAGCGCTACTGGAATATTTTAATGGGTAAATGAGGTCCAGTGTTGTTTGTGACTCTTACCTGAAGGACAAAAATAAAATCTGTCTGGAATTCAACAGGCTTCTTCTGATCCCATGCCCTTGCTGCCTACAGCTCTTGGCACAGACTGAGGGAGGAGTGTTTGCTTAAATAACCTGTCTGCTACTGGCCAGGGAAAGCACAGCAAAAAACCCTGAGCTTCTCAAAGCTGGGAGGCTCAAATGTACAATTTCAAAAGATGATAGTATCTTGCAGAGCCTGGGTTTTGTGGTGTAGGAATGTTCTGGGAGAACACCTACTGGATGGAGACTGTCCATCTTGCTTTTGAAATCCTGCCTGACTCAGAGAGTGAATTAGGAATGGCAATTTGGTGTATGTCTGGAAATCTAATTGCAGATGCCTGGAGAAATGTAAAGTCAAGTCTAGTCAAGAAAAGAAGGAGGTGTGAAGTTGAGTGTTTAACATACTGGTTAGCAGCAGCATGCCTGCAGGGGGAAGGAAGGGGGGGAAGTATTAACTACAGCTTTGGGCATAAACACTTACATTGCAGTATCATTCTTGTTCATGTTACCCTTTTCTTGAATCCAGCTTCATAAATACAGGAGCAGTAGGGAGAAAATTTAGTCAGATTGTTTAGGATGTTATTGCACTGACAATTAAGCTCAAGGAGAGATGCTGACAATTCGTAGGTCAGAGGAAAAAACTTAAGAGTAGGGGTACAACAAAATGCCAGGATTTGTAGGATCTTTTAAAATACAGGGTAGCTTGTTTAGACTTAAAAAAAAAAA
>VXBC01009842.1:663322-745553 GCA_013399945.1 Ploceus nigricollis | reverse complement strand
TAGACTAAAAAAAAAAAAAAAAAAAAAAAAAAAAGACAGCTCAAATCCAATAATTTTGGGACTTTCCAGTGCAGAAATAGTAACATAATTTTCAGATTCAGGAGGAGAAATTGTCCAGTAACACTGACTGCAATGCTTTTATCACTACATTTACTGCTGTTGTTGTTTGATGTGCAAGGGGAGTTTTTAAAATGAACTTTCTTATTCCATTAATTATCTGACGTTTTTCACAACACCTATTTCTGCTACCTTTGAAACTGTTGTAAAGCCATATGCTACAGAGCTAGAGTGATAAGATACATGGAGACATATTTGGGCAATGTACACACAGCTGGCTGAAAAGATTTTAGGAAATACATCTTCATACTTGAAAAAGAAAGAAAAAAACCCAAAATGGTGAAAAAACAAAAAAATAAAAAGTTTAGCTGGAAGTATATTGAAAGCTTTTAAAACATCTCTGTATAGAAAAAGACAAAGTTGTTGCTTATCATAAAATGAGAGAATGGTTTGTGTTGGAAGGGACCTTTAAAGGTCAGGTAGTCCAGCCCACTTGCCTTGGCCAGGGATCTAATAACTCTCTGTGAATCGCAGCTCAGAAGTTGCACAATATTTACTCAATGCAGCAATAAAAGGTGTGGGTTTGTTCAGAATTTTTTTAAAGATAAATTAGCTTTTAATTGCTCATAAATCCTTTTTTTAGGATTGTAGCAATATCTTCATGCACTTTTTGATAACATATAAAATTGGAAGAACTCATCTGTCTAAATGCTGACACAGAAACTGTCCACCACTGAAAAATTTCTTATTATCTTCTACCTACAACAAATAGTGCCAGTTTTTCCCCCTAGTCTTTCCAGAGGACTGGTTTTAAATTTCTATGCAATGAAATTCCATGATCAGCTGCTAGACCACTGGTTTGAGAGAGGATACTGGTAGCACATATTTCTCAACAAATTTTGACTTCCTTTCCTGCTGTCACCCATATCTAGCTTAATAACTTCTGTGCTTTCAGGTATTTATACTCTTTAACAAGTATAAAACTGCTAGTGTTGCAGATGAATTCCCCAAGCACCCTTTTGCAATGCCACCTTCAACTAGGAGTCCCTGGATGGGGTTTTAACAATGCAAACGAAATATATTGCTGCTTCAGAATAAGCTTCCTATAGGAAATGTTCCTCCTGCTTTCTCAAAGTGGATGCTCATTTAATGGTTTTGAATGATAGCTGTCAGACACTCACCAAAATCTTGACAATATTTTCATGATTTCTATGCAATTCCAGCCTGCCTTATGCTGTCCCCTTTATACAGAGCAATTGTTCTACAGGTTTTTCAGAAAATCAGATTTTCAGAAAATTATGAATACAGACTTAGTTCTTCTTTTGGAAAATTCTGGAAGATTTTGCCGATTGTGATGTTTCACAGGAAATATTTAGTAACTTGAAAAGATTTCTCCTGTTTTTCATCTTAAAAAGAAAATAAAGTTACAGGTACAAAGTGAAGACCTCTTTAGAAGATCTCTAAGTTTGCACATATTAACATTAATGTTAAATAGGCAATATATAATAATTTGCTGGGGATACTGTAGAACTGTCTAAGCTGTTTGCCTAGGAGTTCCTGTTTGAAACTCTTATCACAGAATAATAGAGGGAAGGTTTGCACAGAGGAGCAGTATCTCCTCTTAGATCAGCTAGTAAAAGGATGGGACAAGCTTCCAGGCACTTTCTTCTAAAGCAGAGGCAGAAAATGCAATCTAGCAGAGATCAGGAACAAGTCCTGGGAGTCAAACAGCTCTACAGGGTTGCCAGAGGAAGTGATTTATGAGAAAAGTGAACTTTGCACCTGCAGAGAGCAGTGAAATAATAAAAAGGAGAAAGGGAAGGCAGTGTTAGGCTACCTTGGCTGAAGCAACTCTATTTTTGCTTCTTTTCTTAAGTAGTCTTGATCCTAAAGTTCTTCCTTTACTTTCTCAGAAGCAATAAGAACCAGCATACCAGAACAGAGGAATTACTGCATTAAAAATAATACCAAAACACTGCTCTTATCATCAGGTTTCCCCTGTGCACCAAGAAGCCATCCATTGCATTTTCTTGGTTCTTTGTGTTGGCCAGAAAAGCTTTTCAGGAAGATTTAGTGTCACCAAAGTACCCGAAACTAAGAAAGCACAGCAGTGAATGGCCTGGCAGCTCTGTGATGGCACATTAGAGTATTGGTACTACATTTACTTTGTCCTGCTGATAGATTTTCATTTTTGCATTAAGGTGGCCAAGATTTGACAAAGCTGAGCAGTGCCTTGCAATCAAGTGACATCGTTTCTGGGAATAGGCTTTGGAATGACTAAAGTGACAGTGGCTATTTTATGTTGGCCTCAACAAATGAAATAGAATCCTTTTTGGAAGTTATTTCACTCTTTCACTGCCTCACTGTTCATACGTATCTTAAAGAAATCTGAGATGTTTAGCCCTAGATGGCGTTCCCTTGGCAAGACTGAAGATGTGTTAAAATGCCAAGCTGGTGGAGCCTGTATAGTGCTACTGATTGCAAAATCAGATCTGAGTCTCAGAATTCTAAGCTTTAGCAGTAATCCAAGTGTCAGGGACAGGACAGATAAAAATGTTTTCTTAACTTCTTTTCAGTCAATCTTGAGCAGTTTCATGCTGCATGTTTACTACTGCTTTCTTCAGCCCATTGTCTTGAGAGATGGTGATTCTGCAGTATGATGGCAAGTGTTTTGGGGTATAGGTGGCCCTGCTCTTTGTTACTGCTTACCCTGGAGAACTGAAAAAATAAAATACTTAACTGTATTATCTGCAGGCCTCAGTGGGTCATGCCGTGCAAATGTCTCTGATTAAAAGGACAATAGATGCTGCTGTATTTGAGAAAAAAGCACTTTAATACAAGTACTAGAAATGTGATAGAATATAATAAGCACTTTTGTACTCAAGTGCAACTGCTGAGCAAATGCCCACAAGGAAAGGGTTAGCAGAGTAAATCGGCACAGGCTAAATGTCTGTGCTTTTAAAACAGGGCTGAAATATAGTATGTTGGGGTTTTCCATTTTTTAATGGGAAAGCTAATTCCATTTTGAGATACCAAGGATGAGAGAAAATTCTCAAATTACAAATTCTCAAAGCAGATAATAAAATTTTTTCATTTTGTTTTGTTTTTTGTTGTCGGTGATTGTCAGTGATGAAAACTGATTCAGTGATCAGAATCCGATTTTATTGTGGGATACAAATACTTATATACTATTTTAGGGAGGCTAGTAAAGTTTTGCTACAGTGATTGGGTTAATAATCACATAAACAAACTTATGCATTTTAAACATCTCTTGCTTGCAGAAGTCTGATGTGATTTCTTTTTCTGGTAAACCAGTCAGACTGAATATTTTAATCCTCAAAGTTCTGTTTGCTCTTGCCAAGGCATCCTGTTATCAAATCTCTTATGCTAACCAGGTCCAAAGTCCATCATCTGCCTTGTGTCCCAATAACCCAACATTTTGCTTTTCCAGTGTTGTGCCCTAAGTCTAGAGTTCTATGTTTCTACTCTTTCTGTTCCTGTTCTGATAGCATTTGTGAGAATAAACCAGTAGTTCATAGCTACTTCTATGAAGCTTGTCAAGAATGTTAAAAAACAGGCACCAATAATTTGGAAGTTTCAACATAAATGACCTGAACAAAATCAATAAATAAAGCTCAGAAACTTGGCTGACATGATCACCAGCAACAAAACTAAATTTGCTCCTGGTTACCAGGTCAGCCAGGTTTCTGAGCTTTAAATAAAGGCTAGGAGAGATATTTTTGGGCAAACTTCTTTTACCATGTGCTGCTTTTTCTAGCATAGATTGGAGTTCTTTAAGAATTGTTTATTAAACTTTCGGTTTAGGGTGGATTATGACAATCAGAGGTACAACTTACTAGCAGTTTATCCCTTTGCCTCATAGTTTCCCTATAGTACACATATAACTTGTTCAAAGGCTCACCCATCCTTCAGAGCAGAGTTCTCTCTGAGCTTTCCTCAGATGGATGACCTGAGCTTTATGAGTGTTTTTCTCAATGCCTGTGAGAAAAAATGGTGACATGAGGTACCTGGTGCTACTTCCCTGATATTTTTATGTGCTTTTGATGTAAAATGATACTGTGGAGCTTGGTGGATTTTTCTGTAGATTTCCTCTTCAGGGGTGGCATCTATAATTTTTCTTTAGATTCCCAGCCATTGCAGAATTCCAGTAGCACAGTTACTGTGTGTTTTATTTGTTGCAATTGCCAGCATATTTTCCTGTATGCACTGGAATTCAGTTAGCATGTGTTTTCACTTCACTGAAGTCATTGTGCAAAGCAGCTATTTTCCTAGCAGTGTATGTTACATCTCATGCTGGTCAGTCTAAAAATAAGAATGTATCAAGATAGCAGGTAATGGACAAATCTAATGGATTAAATTAATGCCTATTTTAGACTGAATAGCTTCAGCTAGAATTATCTCAGAAATTAACTTGACCCAATATGTGAACAGAACAGTTATTATCAAGGGTACTGGTGATATTTTCCCTTTTACTTCTATTATTAGAATGATAATACAAACTTTAGTCCTTGTGAGAATGAATGAGGAGACTTCTGCCCTCACTGAAGTCAAAGTCAGATCTGTTCTTCATACATACAGTTAGATCCTTGGCTGGTGTTATCAGCCCAGCTGATTCCAATGCATCTGCAAAATCAAATACCATTCTCTAACTTCCTCCAAGAAACCAACATTATAGCAGGTTTGCATAATGTTCTTGGCTCATAAGTATGCAATTTGATGTGTAATCTGTTAGTTTATTCTGTACAGGCCAGAATGGAGATTAAGTGTCCAGCCTACCTTGCAGATGGTAAAAGCTGAGACTAGTTTTGACAATATGCCCCTGAAATTAGTAAAAGTAACAAAATGGTTTGACTACTGGTTAAGAGTTAGATGCCTTCACTCTGCCTGATTGATCAAATGCCTGCCTCTTGTCACCCCCACCCTTTCTTAATTGCTTTAATGGGTTTGAGGCAAATTCATTTTAGTAATGAGGCACTTGCAGCACAAGAGATTTTACTCTTGCAAATCAAATATATCATGGAGTCTATTACTACCAGGTTCTTAAAAAATAAATTTTAAAAAACCAAGCAAGCAAACAAACAAACAAAAAAAACCAAACAAAAAGAAACAACAACAGAAAAAAACCTACCCCAACAACTATTTGGTGGTCTGAAGCAAATGAACTTACTTTTCAGATTCTTCCTGAACTATGGGTTGCCATCTTGCAACCTTTATTGTGTTGCATTTTCTTGGCAAAATCTGCCACAGGATGAAGTTTGAGGAATTAAGTAAAGTAACAACACACTACTTTGGCTTCCATTTCTTCAGGATGCAAAAATGGAGTATTTGGATTTCTTCTTTTCCAATTACTGCAATGTAGCTTGCTTGCTTGCTGTCTGAAGGAAAAGCTAGAGAAGAAAAATTATGATATTTTGTGAGAAAATTTTCATTTCTAGAAGAAATTTACTGCATTCTAAGGATGTTAGTTTAGTACCAATACTCAA
Source organism: Ploceus nigricollis (assembly GCA_013399945.1). Taxonomy (NCBI): domain Eukaryota; kingdom Metazoa; phylum Chordata; class Aves; order Passeriformes; family Ploceidae; genus Ploceus; species Ploceus nigricollis. The sequence continues at coordinate 739,992 of VXBC01009842.1, read as the reverse complement.
ATGTTTTTCAGAGGTCTCAATAATAAAAGGACCTCACTAATGAGGTCTCAAAGACCATGGAAACAGCCTAAGAAGACCTTTTTGCAATTCTTTTCCTGCTTAGCAAAAGAGATCTTCCACTTTCCTAGTAGGTCGACTGTGTCCTCAACCAATTTGATAATAATGTAGGGGCTGATGTCTCAGTGAGAAGTCATCCCTAAAAGGGAAAACTGTCAAATGAAAAAACAATAGAGAAAAACCACTTGTAGCATTCATTGACTCATAACAACAGCTTTTGAGTGCTGTGAATCTTAATCTCATCCAGGCAAAAATTGTTTTTCAATGGTGTTAAAAGTCTTTCAATGGCTTTCAATGGGTGTTAAAAGTCTTATGCATTAGGACAGCATTTATGTTGGTACTCAGTGAGGAAGAGGGCAATTATCTAAATGCTGTATAATTCTCCTGAACTGAGTCATTCTCAATACTGTCTTGCATATTGAAATGTTTTAATAAGCTCCTTTACAATGGCATCTCTACTTTCAGGTAGTGCTGTCCACGCCAAGGGATACGTATTTGCTTAAAACTTTTAAGCATGTATTTTTTTATACATGCTTAAAACTACATGCATGTAGTTTTAAGCATGTATTTTCTTAAAACTCTGAAGTATTGGAAGGCTTTCCCCCAAAAAGGAATCTTTATTTTAACATAACCTTCAAAAACCAGTAGCAGTCTAAGATGTGTAAGAGGAACAGAGACACTGAAGAGAACAAATTCTGGCAATCCCTGAGTCTCTTTTTTGTCCTTTGAAAATTAATGTTACCAGAGAGGGAGCTTTTTCCCTGAGGCATTTCCTTAATGTTTTCCAAATGTTGCTTCATCAGAGACAAATGGTCAGAGCCACTGAAGAATCCTATTACAGATGCAGATTTTTTTTGTTTTTAAATATGTTTCCATGTTTAGCTGCATTCCTGAAGCTGTAACTGAGATAAAGCATGTGTAAAAGCTTTTCCTGTAGAGTTCTCCACAGCTCAAACTCAAACAATTTTCCTTCAAGATGCATTAGAAGCAAGATGCTTCCAAGTGTGACAATGGCTGCTTTGCATAATAAGCACTTAATCTGGTTCATGTAAAATATTCCTTCGTTGGCAAGGAAATATGTTTCCAGCATTCCCTTGCATGAAATTCAGCAGGAGTTCAACAAACTGCAGTTCAGCTGCTGAAGCACAGTCAGCTTGGACTGCTTTGGATACCTATCTATGTTTCACTTATTCCACTATCCATTTTATTGTTTCTTACACTCAACTAAAGCTAAAAAGAAAATGGGGAAAACAGAAGGAAGGGGGAAGTCAATGGCTCTGAAGGACTAGAAGTGATAGGCAGGACAATGTGTAATAAAAATTGAAATTGTATATACTTGAAGCAAATTGAAACCCATGTGTGTATGTTTACACAGGCCAAGCTTCTCATCTGATGGTCTCCATCATATCTACAGATGAGCTGGCTGAAAGTATGAAGTCATGGTATACTACAGGCCTATTTACAAAGGTGCTTCAGACACAATTTTTAGACGTGACGGAAGAGTGTATAATGTCTTGATTTTTTTTTTTCTGAAACCTTCCCTTTTCCTTCTTTCTTTATTTCCCCTGTCTTTAGAGCTTCTTTGTTGAGAAGTTTGCCTCTCTATGGGATCCTGACTTTTGTTGCCAGACCGTTGAAGCCTACATAAAATCATTGTTACACTGGGAAACAGACTTCTATTCTTGCTGCCAGTGATATAGTTAAGAAAAACTGTTCATCCATGACTAGACTGACAACAACAAGGACCAGTGGCAAATTTAAATGAGCCATTACTGAAACACAATTTGAGAAATGCAGAAAATCAGTCTAAGCTTTCTGGTCATAATGATCTGATTCTCTTTTTTTACAGCAACAGATCAGTTGGTAACAGCAGGTGATACCATATTAGAGAGATAAAGAAAAATTAGTTGAAACCTCTCCAACCATAAGCTTTGCAATATTAAACCAAATTTCCTAGTGTGCAATAGGTTAATGTTTCCAACATGCAAACAGGAGTCAGTTGGCTCAATAACATCTTGCTAAGCAAAACTAGAAAAACAACAACAAAGGAGATGACTGGGATAAATGCTTAATTTATGAAATGTGGTTACTTAATTTTTCCCATGGTTTGGAGAAACCTACAAAGGCAGCTGTACTATCCATACACCCCTCTCCAAGTCTATTATACATGTAGTCAATGTGTATTTAATCACTAGAGTATGCAGAGGGTAATGTCTCTCCCACTTGAAATATTTTAAGCACCAATTCAGCAACTTTAAGCTTTTTGAAGAGATACTAATACTGCAGCACATTGTCCTAAGGACTCTTCAAAAATAAGTCTCCAGTTTGGCCATAGGTGGTTTGCTCTGATTTAAACTGAAGGACTGCCAAAACTATATAAGCAAAAAAAATTGTCTCTCCTTAACATTTCATTAGGCCCTTTCATTCATCTCTCCTCAACATCACTGCAAAGCTCTCTGTAGAGGATGGGGGAGGCCCCGCTCCAGATGTCTCCAGAGTAAAGAGCCTTCCCTTCCTTTTTGGCCTCAGGCACTGATCTTAAATAAGGCTACTATTGCCAGACATTGGTGGAGATTAATATCAAGCATAAAACTTCCCTATTAAATCAGTGTTGACCTGATTTTAATAACACGTACTATTTCCATGGATTGCAAGCAAATAAAGAAGTTTTGACAAATAGCTTGCATAAATGGACTTTGAAACAGCAAAGACTGTTAAAAAATCAGAAAGGATACAGAGACTATTTTTTGAAGGGGGGAAAAAAAAGGGGAATTTTTTTGTAGAACAGCACTTCACTGATTTAGAAACTTCTTCTTTCACTAATGTGCAGTTTCTTGTCTCGGACAGTTCTGTCATAAAATGCTATTGGGAAAGTTTCTTAAAAACATTAGTGTCATGTCTTGCTGGGATCCACCGGGAAAAATGTACTTCAAAAGTACTTCAAAAATCATGTAAGGAACCTGAAAGACCAGACAAAAGTTTGTCTGGGATTTAGTCCTCTTTTGGATTACACACATACCAACAGCTGCTAAAATTGAGATATTCTGTGTTAAGCTTTTGATGATTCTTCATGTGAAATACAGGAGGCAAATGGATTGCCTCTTCAGATAAATTATATTTGGGATAATGTGAACTTCAAAGCAACAATGCTGAAGAACTGGCAGTAGTTCTTCAAGTATATACCTTATAAGTAAATACCTTGCTCCTTTGAGAAGAATCAGTAATTAGTCTTGAGTCCAGTATTGCTGGTGACGTGCCTAGAAATTGCTGACGTGCCAAGGAGGAACTAACCAACCTGCAATTTTCTGGGTTATACTTTATCCCTTCAATGGAAATTTAGCCTTGCTTAAACAGCTCCTTACAGCCAGGAGAGCAGTCTGTGTGGCAATTACGCCTGACCACATGGTCAGCCCTGGGGTGTGATTGTCTGCCTCAGGTTTCGCAAGGCTTTCAGCACTGTCTCTCACAGCATCCACATAGGCAAAATCAGGGAGTGTGGGTTAGATGAGCGGACAGTGGATTGAGAACTGGCTGAATGATAGATCCCAGAGGGACATGATCAGGGTGTTGCTGGAGGCCTGTTACCAGTGGTGTCCCCCATGGTTCAACAGTGGGCCCAGTATTGTTTACCCTGCTCCCCAGTGACTTGGATGAAGGGGCAGAGGCCTCCTCAGTGAGTTCACTGATGACACAGAGCTGGGAGGAGTTGCTGATACCTCAGAGGGCTGTGCAGAGGGCAGCCCTTGAGAGGTGCCTCAACAGGCTGCCCATCTGGAGATGGGCAGAGAAGAGCCACCTGAAATTCAACCCACTGTAGTCACTTCCAACCTTAAACTATGATTCTCGGTAGTGTTTTAGCTCAGTGAAGGTCCAATGCAGAAATATGGTTGCAGGGCCTCCAGCAGTGCACCTGGATGCAGTGCTTGTCCCCAGAAATGTGCCTGCCACATGCATCTGCTGCAGTCAGAGATCTGCCCAGTTGCCACTATAGTTGCTCTATCCAGTGCTCTGACGTGAACAATCTCTGCCTGGTGCACTTGTGATGCTCTGTTGTGAGCAGGCTGTGTATCCACTTTAGGCTGCAAAAGAATTGTTGCATGCCTAAGAGCAGAGATTATATCTGCATTTCTACCTGTGTGTGTCTGGCCATTCGTGTATGCTATAGACCATTAGTTTTAAAACAGAGCTGCTGTTCCTCAGACTCCTGTTGGGACAAAGAACTGTTACTGCTCATATTGCAAAATATGTAGTATTTCAAAATCAGTGTCTTGCTCATAGCATGTTTTTTTACTTTGTTTTTTGTACTCCAGTTCTTGAGTCTATCCTCACCTTACAGCCTCCGTTGTGAACCAATTGTTTTAAAAGCTTGACAAGTTGTGAGAGCCTTATGCAGTAGCTCGTCTTCTAGGTATATAAATAATGGTTCTTATTTCTTCAACGGATATCTAATGTTTAGGGGATTTAACTTCTTAACTTTAACTAGTACACAGCTCAGTGGTTTTGGGTTGACACGATCTTTGGAGAAGAAATTTTGGTGCACTTTCTTTGCAGCTCTGCCTGGCCTCAGTCAGCTTCCATGTCATGAATCCTGTGCTTGGTCAGGCTGGAATTGACAGGCACAGAGGGGACTGCTTCTAAACTTAGTCTCCTGTCCTGTAAATTCTCTCCTTAAAATTATAGAGGCTCTTTAGAGCAATCCTTTTTGGGAGAAAATGAAGACTTCCTGATTACTATTCTCTTCCCCCTGTATGTCAAATGAAATCTGGTACTTAATTCATTATTCCAGCCTGTGGCTTGTCCTGCCCTGCTGGTCAGCAACAATTGACATTCTGTACATCAGCCATAATATGTTCTCAGTGATACATTATTTGCTTTTCTTAGTTCTTTTATTGGCAACCACACTTGCTGTTTAGCCTCAAAATGAGGCTAATTCTTCCATGTACTTATCAGCCTAATTCTGCTGCTTTCCCAGTGAATTTTCCAGTCTCCTGAGATGAGTGTCAGCTGCAATCAGCTGCCCATTGTTTATCGACACTGGCTGCAGGAACAGCAGAAGATTTCTGCATCCTGGCTGCTTGTAAGCCAACTGTCTCTGCAAGCATTACTCTCATCAGGAGCAACCTCCCCTTCCTATTATTGCTTTATAACATGGAGCACTCTTTTCTTTTCTTGAGGTAGTTGTGTTAACAGGCCCCAGAATTGCTGTTTCCCATAACTCTTAAAAATTGCCTCTCAGCTGCATATTTATCTTCCTATGAGGCATGGTGTTTCCAGAGAATATTTTCTGGCTCTTGACACATGCATCCTCAGTTTGAGTTCCTCTTTTCCACTGAATCTCTTTTAGCTTTAGCCTGTGTACATGTTCCATCTCAGTGGTCCTTGCTGGGAAAAAGAGAAGGTGCATCACAAATTGCATTTAAACAAGCCCAGGGACAGAAGTGAAATACTATAAGAACAACAGTAATGGATTTAGCCATATGCTCATTCTTTTTCACCCTACTGGGATTCTGTCTTCTGCTGAAGCAAGAGGGAGAGGAACTATAGAAATTCCAGCTGTCATTGAAACATACTTCTCTACTGATGTACTTAATAGAAGTGTACCAGGTGGTGTGCAGTACATTGAGTAGATTCATTTTCAAGAGTTCAGCTGAGGCCATCTATTGATTATATAGTAAATCCAATTTTCAAACTTCTAAATTGGGATTGGAGAGCTTCTAGTTGCATGAAACACAGCAGTGATCCAGTGTAAACTCACCCTGAAGATTCAGATTTGTTCAAAAGCCGTATGTTCAACTTGTATTGTAACTTGTAATATTGTTACATTAACTTTTAATACTGTTGTATTGCACCTTTGTATTAGCATGCTGTCAGATCTAGCATTGTTTATTCACACAAAACCAGCATAAAAAGCACTCTGAGCTGTGTACTCTGGATAATCTGCCAAAATCACCATGGCCTGCTCCAGATCAAAGCAGTACTTCTGGGTGATCATGTGCAGCCCTGGCATTCTTTGCTGGGGACCTGCAGTGACAAGCACACAATGATAAGTGATCTCAAGCTCTCAACAGAGCTCAGGCTCTATGTGTTACTATTCAATCTGCCTGAGCCATGGCTAATGCCACAAACGGAAGCTGGACATCCACAAAAATCTTTGAGGCTACATAAATTAACATCTTTATTATTCAGAATTTGCCAGCAGATTGTTTGGTTCTAGTCTCTGTGGCAGGGTCTCACTTGTTCTTTCCTGTTTCTGTAGCTTTAACTGTTTCTAGCACTTGAAGACCAGTTCATTCCAAGAATGACTCCTGTTGCTGAGCTTTTCCCAGGCATCACTTGTGAACATGTGATAGAACAAGGGAGGAGTGGACCAAAGTTAAAATGAGATTCTTACATTATCCATAGGTGCTGCATACAGTGAAGAGAATCTCAAGACAAGACACAGCAGATAATGTTGCCTAGGCATCCCCATTTCTCATTCTCACATCACAGAGTTCCATTGTGACTCACTGTGTGATGCTGAACCTGTTCCCCCCCAAAAAAACAAACCCTCAAAACTATATTTTCCCATGGTAAAAATTCCTTGACTATATCCTTTGAGGAAAAGAGATTTTTTTTTTTNGCCTAGGCATCCCCATTTCTCATTCTCACATCACAGAGTTCCATTGTGACTCACTGTGTGATGCTGAACCTGTTCCCCCCCAAAAAAACAAACCCTCAAAACTATATTTTCCCATGGTAAAATTTTTTTCCCATGGTAAAAATTCCTTGACTATATCCTTTGAGGAAAAGAGATTTTTTTTTTTTACTAGAGCCAAACCTCAGAGTAGCTCAGTACTCTGAGCAAATTTTTAACAAAAAAAAAAAAAAAAAGCAACAGAACAAAACAGAGCCCTAAAACTTATGACATGTTCATATTCTCAGTTTTCACTATTTGGCAGGCATTATCAAATGTTAGTGACAGGTGTAATCTGCAGGTGCCACTACAGAATGAAAATACAAGCAGTGCCCCTACTTTGGCTACTCCTCTGTTTTATGTGTTGAGAAGGGATATTTGAATCCACAGGATGTAGCCACCCTGTTTTGTCAATCCTACAAACCCCATAGTTTTGGCTATGCATTATAAAGTACTATCACTTTGCACACCTGCTGCTAATTTTCTGGGGTATATAAACTGATTTGGGCTCTTTCCTAAACTGAGAGAGCTTTTGGTGATGTCTCATGCAGTTCAAATGCAGTGTGGCAGTGTCAGAAAGGTCTGCTGAGCTAGTCCCACTGTCTGTAGGAGAATGGGAGCAACCAAAGGTCAATAATGGAAAGCTGCCTTAGATCCTAGCTGCACATGCAACTGAGATCTGTCTAACAGAGCCATGTCCTTCTTTTTCTCTAGGCACTCCAAGGAAAACCTGTCCAGTCACTCTCAGCATACATGGCTCAGGGTTTAGAAAGGATGGCCTTTAAGTTTGAAAGCTGTGTGTTCAGTAAGAAGACCATTGTATCAGCAGTGGATATGATTAATCTCATTTAGGATGAACTTGTTTCTCTTTCCTCCAGCTTTTTTTTTGCTTTGAATCCATAATAGCTCTGCCCAGTGTGAAGCACAGAATGTTTCTGTGTTGGATCTACCAATAGGAACTGCTATGAAGAACCAGTCTGGGACACAAGTGTCTTGTCTGGCAGAAAGAATCCCTGTAAGATGGGCAAAACCTGAATCCCAAGCACAGTGAAGAGGCTGTTTAATTCTCCCCTGAACTACTTGCTGGTGCTTCATCCTTGCTGCATTCCATGCTGCAGAGAGCAGGGCAGGCCTGCAGCACCCAGGTTTCTTCTGGCAACCTCTAAGCCAGAGCAATTAGTTATATTTTTTTCAAATTTTCAGATTAGATGGCTTCAGATATCTAATCTCTACTTATATTTATAAAGGAGTCACCTGGTTTGTTTACCAGACCTGGCCAACAGCTAAGGTGGTGAGTTAAAAATGGGTGGAAGCGATTCAACTAAAAAGACTGAAATAACGGAAGAGTTTATCTTGGGGATTCTTTCGTTTCCCTTCTTCACCCACCTGCTTTGTGCTTTTTGAGTCAGGGAGGATGTTTAGAAGCTCCCCAAGTCTTGATACTCCCCAGTGTTGTCTTGTACAAGGCTGTCATGCACTTTTAATAATCATATCACTTAATAGCCTTCTGGATAGCTCCAGGGGACAATTTGGAGGACATGGATTATATCATATTAAAGTAATTAGATCTGTACTATTAAGATGCCTGTCCTGGGCAACAGGCAAAATCAGAGAGCACAAAAAAATACTGGTCAGAAGGGCTCCACTTAAGCAATTTGTGTCACTACCGGGTTTGTGCAGCTGATCTTTTACTGCTGTCTGCCTTTTGGCCTTTTGAAGAGTTAAACAACACACAGAGGTACAGTGCAGAGGTGTGTTACATCCTCCTACACTGAAACACTGCCCCAGTGGTAGCTGTGTTTTAAAATGTCGCCCTGTCTCCAGCTCATCTGGTTCAAAAATTTTAAAAAACAAAATAAGAAGAAAAAGAAAGACAAGAACTCTAACTGTAAGAAAGAAATGCAAAGGAATGTTAGTTGATGCAGTCTTTAAAGGAAACAGATAAAAGCAGGATTCATTGTCACTCTTGCTGAAGTCCTCAGTCTGCATCATGCAGCAGAGGGAATTCTGGAGGTATTTTCTAGGTGACTTGAAAAGATGACAAAAGGTGGTCTTGACATCAGTGACTCCTCAATTCTGTCCCATGTATGGTGCCTAATTTTATGTGGAACCCTTAAGCAGCTCAGCTAAAGACTGTTCTAGTGGGACACAGCGGAATAAATGTACCTGCTCAGTGGAGCCAACACACAAAGCCTGCCTGGGAGCCAAGGGGTGCACCCAAGCACTGCCCCTCAACCTGCTCTGGGAAACATAACTGGTTCTGAAAAGTGAAAACCTGCAGCCCAGGTTCAGCCATGTCTTGCCAGGTGCCCAGTGTTTTACGGGCATAAAGAGAAGACTCCACTTTTCCCTAAGAAATTACATGAAATATCCTTTGATAAAGTCTTTTGAAAAATTACATGCAGTATTTCCTTGGTCTTTTGACAGCAAGAGAAATGAGGGATCCAGAAGTTCTAACTAAACATCAAAGGTAAAACTGATTGGAAAAAGAGGATGGAGAAAAGGAGATTTTCATAACAAAATCTTTTTCCAAATACTGTGTATTTTTGGTGTTTGCACCAATTCCAGGAAGTAACATAATAATGTTTTGATTAGTTTTTAGGTCACTGAAAGCAACTGATTTGTGTGAAATGGCAGCTACTGAGTAGATGTTGGTAAAGAAGGAAACTCTGTAGTGGCTTAATATAGATGTTACCGAATTCACTTCTATAGAGATATGCTTGAATCCATATTTTCTAAGCATGTCACATCATAAGGTCTTTGTGCTTCCTCAGTATCTACACATATAGCCTTGCAAATTTTCCTTATCAGCTTTCTCATAGTTACTTTCTCTGTGACTGTTTTCTATTAAACCTTTACTTGTATTATTTACAAGCACCTCTGTGTTATTCCCAAGGAGTTTTTCGTGTTGACTTCTTTATTTGTAGTAGTTTATATTTTTCTTTCAGGGCTGGCTATAGGTTTTCCTGAAATGACATTCCAATTTTAACATTGCCATATAATGTCAGTGTTAAAATGTTTCTAAGAAAGAAATACACTGTGATAATTAAAGCCTCAGAAAAAGAAGAGGAGGCTGTTATAAAGGAAGAGCCTCCTCTGAGGTCAGCAGGATTCACCATAGCAAGAGCTTGCTTCTGCCACCTTCAGTCACCTTGAGCAGCCTGTGATTTCTGAGGAGCCACACTCTTTCAGATCACTTGGGCTCCTTGCCCAGTGAAAATCTCTCCAGTGAGGACAAGGGGAGATGAATCTAAGAGTTTCTTGCCTAGAAGCTTTCTGAAAAGATTAATTACTCTGTGAAAGATACAAGTAATGAGAAATGACATTGCTTTTGTCATAGGCCATTGGGTCCCTGGATGGTTGTTCCTATTTTCCAGGACTAATCTCTAAAGTAAATAGTTTTCTTTTGTTGACTGTCAGTGGTGTGTCACTGTGCAGTGACCTGCATGTGCAAGTGCTCTGGGCTAAGATCTTGTGGCCTCTGTCATGTCTGTATAGGGTGTATCTCCTGCTCCCCAATGCCCCTGCCATCAGTTTCTTTCAGTCTGAAAGGAAGGAGATTGAGCAATTTGTCACCGCTTGTTGAGAAGTGGCCTTTGCTGCTTGATGTCCAAGTCCTTTCTTGCTGGCCTTTCTTCTCTTGCTTTTGAACCTCTTTTCATTTCTGAATTGATGCTTTGCTGCATCCCTCCTCCTGCCTTCTTCTGCTGTTTTCTGTCCTCTGCTTAACTCCTTCCTTCTTTACAGGTTATGGCTTTACATGTTTGTGTGTGCACACACACACACAGAGAATTTAATAAACAGACAAATCTACTTCCAACAGACACCTACAGACCTACTTTTTTCTCTATGATTTCACACTGTTGGTCCCTGACTAATTAAAATTATCATGACACCAAAGCAGCATGCACATGCTCATCCAATTATTTTTTATTTAGTTGCATGTATTTGTTATTTCCTTTCTAAACCATGTGAGAGCACCTTCTGAGGGACTGTTTGAAAACCGTCGATGTCAGGGGACAGATGAGTAGTGGTTTGCTGTGCAGCTGCACTGAGTCTTCCACAAATAACAGCGAGAATACTTAAATTAAAAATCTTCACTTCTAGTAGGAAATTTGTCTTGATCACATGAGAACTATCACCTGGTGACAAATTCTGTATTTATATCTACATATATCTACTGGCAGCCTTTAATATGCACCCCAAAAGATTTAAAACACCACAAAAGGAGAAGGTGAAACTACCCAGAAATCCAGTCCTCTGTATCCCACAAAAGTAATTTCTTTGTTCCTGCTGTCACAGTCTGCAGCACAGCTGTCTTCTTTGGTGACAAGATTGAGGACTGCAATTTGGCTTTGGAAAGAAAACCGGGTGCACACACCTGTATTCTGGGTACAACCATACAACTATTGATTTTCCACGAGGTTGCCCTATGACAATTCTTCATGAATAAAAAGATGCAATGAAGAGATTCTCACGGTGATGAACCCTGCAGTGCTGCAGCTGATGACTGAAGACAGAAGGGAACAAAACCTTAGCCATATCAGCCTAATCAAGTGGATTGTAATGCAGCACTGTCACTTTTTGTCCCTGGTCCTTTTAAGTACTCTATTTTTTTCTCACAGAATGAGCCAAAGGATAACAAAAAGTGACTGCATGCAGAAGCCATCACAGGAATCTCTTCCCAGCACCCCCAGGCAGCAAACCTGGCCAGGAAGCATACCATTTTATCACAAGTAAAGGGGAAAACCAGGGATGTTTTCAAAACTAAATACAGGCTCAGCTGTCTCTGGGACACATGAGGAAGCTGGATTTCAGCCATGTATGTCCCAGGCTTTACATGAGCTGAGATCTTGTGCACGCACCTCTGGAAGGCTTGAACTGCTTATCTGGTAATGGAGTGTCTGAATCTGTAGGAAACAAAGCCCTGCCCTCACCTCACAGGTCTTGTAACTTCAGTAGGTGATAAGAAAACGAGCAGATGTAAAACCAAAGGTAGCATCCAGCTGAGCTTGAGAGTTTGGGATAAGTATAAAGGATCACTGTCAGCTGTTAGGTTTATCAGAAGGCATCAGTAAGTCTTAAGCAGAAATTTGAAGTGACTGTAGATTCTCTTTACAGGAAGCATCTCATTTCCAAAAGGAATATGATAAAAGAGGAAGAAGTAGTAGTGCAGTATTGGAGAGCACCAGCAGCTGAAGAGTCACCTCTTATCTTCTTGGTCAGCTGCAAGCAAGCAATGAGCAGTGTGTGCTTTGATAGAAGGGGGTAATAACATGGAAAAGATTTGAACCAGTAGAGGTAGATGAGGGATGCAGAGTATGAAAATACTATAGAGGTCATAAGTCAGCAAGATACATTTTTCTGCAGTGTGTTAAACAGTTTTCTAGGGAGAGAAGGTAGATGCATAGCAATCAGGAAGAGGAAGCTTCACATGTAGAGGTGAGACAATGAAAACCTGAACCAGAGCTTTACCAAAGGAAAAGGGGCTGGATTTTTAAGGCAGTTTGCAGGTAGAATGAACATGGTGTTGAACAAGTTGCCTCTTCTCTTGCCAGCTGTGCATTAAAGAGAAGAATGCTTTTGCCATTCACAGGTTACTCCTCTTACAAAATTACTGAAAATTTCCATGCCTGTTGTTATTTAGAAACAGTTGCAATAAAGGAAATCCAATTATTTCAGTTCCCTCTGTTTTGGTTCCTCTTATAGTTGAAATTACTTCCTCTGCAAGTTTTTGCAACTTCTGTTTCACTCTTTATTCCCAATGTAACCATTATGTCAGCATAAAAATCTTCCCAGCTTGCACAGTGCTTTTCTATAGTTCTGCAAGCCTGTGAGAAGATTTTTGTTCAGGAACCTAAAACTTTAAGGCTATCTAAACTGTGTTTCTGAATTTTTATCTTCTTTTTTTAATGTCACTACTAAAAGCAAAAGCTCTCACAACTCTAGGGCATTCTTTAATTAACCCTCATCTAACTCCCACTCATGTTCACCGAAATACTTCCTTTCATGTCAGTGAACTTGATCTGAGTAAAGTTAAAGCCTTGATAATACCAATCTTACTTCAGGAATATTAAGGATTGTGGTAATATGAGCAAAGAACAATACTCAGGAAGTTTCCTGGTGATGCAAAGCTGGGGGGAGTTGCTGATACACCTGAAAGCTCTGCTGCCATTCCATGGGACCTTGATAAGTTGCAGAGTTGCATGGAGAGAAATTTAATGAGGTTTAACAAAGGCAAATGCAGGGTTCTGCATGTGGGAAGGAGTAACCCCAAGTCCCAGCACAGTTTGAGGGGTGACCTTCTGGAGAGCAGCTCTGCAGAGAAGCACCTGGGAGTCTTGGTAGGTGGCGAGTGGACCATGAGCCAGCAGTGTGTCCTTGTGGCCAGGAGGGCCAATGGTACCCTGTGGTGCATTGGGAAGAGTGTGGCCAGGAGGTTGAGGGAGGTGATCCTGCCCCTCTACTCAGCCCTGGTGAGGCCCCACCTGCAGTACTGTACTCAGATATGGGCTCCTTAGGACAAAAATTACAAGGAGCTACTGAAGAAGGTCCAGTGAAGGAACACAAAAATGATGAGGGGTCTGGAGCATGCCTCTTATGAGGTGGGAGCTAGGCCTGGTTAGTCTGGAGAAGACTGAGAGGGGATCTCATTAATGCACATAAATACCTCAAAACTGGTGCCAAGAGGAGTGCCAGACTTTTCGTTGGTCTCCAATGGGGACCAATGCGACAGGGCAAGGAGCAAAGGCCATAAACTAAAACACAAGAAAAAAACCTCAACATGAAGTAAAATTTCTTTACACTGAGGGTGTCAGAGCACTGGAACAGGCTGCCCAGGGAGGTTGCAGAGTCTCCTTCTCTGGAGACATTCCAACCCTGCCTAGGGGTGTTTCTGTGTCACCCGCTCCAGGTGCCTTTGCCTTGGCAGGGGGGTTGGACTGGATGATCTCCAGGGGTCCCTTCCAACCCTACCTATCCTGTGGTTCTGTGAATGCCTATTTCAATATACTGCACAGAAGTAATATTTCCTGTATGGCAGACATCACTGGGGGTTTTCCAAGCGTAGTTTTCCAATCTCTATTTAGCATAAACTGTAGATGTGTTAGATTCATGTTTGTGGTATGTAACCTACGATGAAAGAAACAACCCTTCTGGTTTGACAGGACAGGGGAGGTGATAGCACATGCCATGCCAAAGGAGGATGATTAACCAGAGGAATTTTAAGCACCTGGAGCCACTTGTCTCTTCTGGAGGAGCCAGTGGCCAAGAGGAGTCAACACTCAAATTGTCCTAGGGAAGAAAGGTAAGATTCATTTGACTTTTGTTTGGTTTAGTGGCTTGTTTCCTTAACAACATGAGAACAGAAGTCAACTCTGAGCCATGAATAAAAAAAATTTTTAAAGGAATATTTTGTATTGTTTTTCGTTCTCAGGCAGAAAGGAAATTGTTCAAGTTTGGCTGATATTTTTGTTGGTGGAAAGCATAGGTGTCGAAACCCAGTGGCTTCCAGGCTAACCTAGGGAAGGGGCATGATAGTACAAGACAATCTTGCTGCTCTTATTTTTATAGGCTCTTGAGATTGAGGATCCAAATTATGATGTTATGGCAGTATTTATAAAAATATTCAATATTTTCCATCAATCTAACACATGTGGCTATGGAGATAAAGGTGACGTAGGAGGGTGTGCCTTCAAGCCACAGGCTGAACTTTCTCTTTTTTCTTCACCAACAATACAGTGGGGAAGGTGAGTAAAGCTGAGGCTGTGATTCTGCAATCTCTCTGCACTGACACAAGCACAGGCTGCTGCCAAAGACACAGAGAGGTACATTTTGACAACAGGCTGCCCTTATACTATGATTCATGGAATTACAGAATACCCTGAGTTGGAAGGGACCCACAATGATCATCAAAGTCTATCTCCTGGCCCTGCACAGGACACCCCAAGAATTCCACCCTGTGCCTATGAGTGTTGTCCAAACGCTTCTTGAACTCTGTCAGGTTGGTGCTGTGACTACTTCCCTGGGGAGCCTGTTCCAGTGCCCCAAGGTGAAGAACCTTTCCTCATATCCACACTAAACCTCCCCAGACACAACTTCAGGCCATTCCTTCAGGCCCTGTCACTGTTACCACAGAGAAGAGATCAGACCCTGCCCCTCCTCTTCCCCTCATGAGGAAGTTGCAGACTGCAATTAGGTCTCCCCCCATAGTTAATTCTGTTAGTTCAGGCTTACTTGTTGATAGGAAATGGGGCATTACTCTGGCTTGCATGTAAAAAGCAGCAAAAATCACAAAGGTAACATAACTCCCTACGTACATAGGTTAAATTTTTCGTCTAGGTTTAATTTTTTCAAAAGCACTAGGGTGTTTGAGGCAATCTTACCTTACCTGCTACACCCAATTTTTGCATAAATTTGATGATGACCATCAGCCACCATAACACCAGAGCGGGTGTTTTGGAGACCACAAGTGCCTGGACATGGTGGTGGTACCACATGCCTCCATTCCTGCTGTGCTGTGGTAGTGGGACCCAGTGAAGTAACAAGTTCCAGCCATTCTCCCTTTCCCAATATGAATGCTCTGTCTGCAGGAAATAGGGATGAAGAACTTCAGCTGCAGTCACTGCTGGTGGTTCCAAATCTTCCTGTCACTGTGCTAACTCCAGAGGTCACATCTTCATGAGCATGACGGTAGTCACTTGACCAACTTCTTCAGGTATGCCTGGAATTATGTCTCCAGTTGATGTGCTTTCTTGGAAACAGCCTCTCAATGAACAAAACATCCAGAGACTGCAAAGGACAGATGTAGGTGTGCACCCTATTGCTAACTATCCACATCTTTTTCCATCTTTAAAACAGAATAAAATTGTTTTGACCACTTTTAAACATTTTCTTTAGTGGTGATGCCTGAAGGGGTACTGATAGCAGGCCACATCCCATGGTACTGCCCATCCCACTGATCTCTGCTGCCTCTTGTTCTCACCCTCTGTTGATTTGTGCTTTGTAAAAGATGTGAAGCAGAGATTAAATGTGTGCAGAACTCAGCAGAGTACAGCTTTGATCTCTGACCAGCTCTTATTATCAAACTCATCAATAATAACATGGCGTTCCTGGAGCACAGTTTTTTGTTCAATACTGTCCACAGGGAGAATTAGCACAAAATTTCTCCAGTGTCTGAAGAAAGATGATGCTCAGCTAGTGCATAGATAGCATTCCTCTCTTCTTCCTGCCTGCCTGCTTCCATGAGACCTGCAGAAAAATAACATACAAGAGACCTTGTGTGTGAATTCCAGCTGCCAGACGTTCAGAATAATGAAGGCAGGAACTGAGAAATACCAGAGCCATGACTTATGTTTTCCTTC
The DNA here is from genome assembly GCA_013399945.1 of Ploceus nigricollis. Lineage (NCBI taxonomy): Eukaryota > Metazoa > Chordata > Aves > Passeriformes > Ploceidae > Ploceus > Ploceus nigricollis. Next base: position 723,900 of record VXBC01009842.1, on the reverse strand, counting down.
CAGATCTTCTAAGTTAAAAATAGGCTGCTTTATTTCCAGTTAAGGAAAAACAAAACTGGGATGGTACCATTGCAAGTGGTGTGCAAAGTGTAAAACAGGCCACAGAGCAAAAGTAAGGCTGCCTTACTAGGCTGCAGACAGTAATATATCATTCTGCTAACAGTGGGCAATGTAGAAAAGCAAAGATGTGTACAAAGCCTGTTCTTCCTTAAGTGTGAATTCAAGACATTTTTACTTTGCTTCTTCATCTTAAGTTAGATCCATGTTTCTGGAATTACAGTGCTTCATATAAAATTGGAAAGTATCTATAGCCAAGACTGTGATGAGGATGCCCCAAATAACCATCCTCAGGAAAACATACTTCAATCTATAATAAGTCACTCTCCTCCTCCTTAGCTTTCTTGGAAGAAAAATCTAGAGAAAGTGAAATAGGATCTTGCTGACTCCACTTTTTCCCCAGCTTCTCAGAAACAGTTCCATTAGAAGACAATCATTGCATCAATTTAAAACCTATATTTAGAGGATGCTGAAGGATTTGTTCTCCATGAGAATGTGCTTCAGGTTTCACATGCAGAAATGGAAGAAAAAGGTCAGCCTGGCTTATAGTCTGCAATGCTAATCGGGCAAATGCTGGGGAGATAAGCCAGTGTTTTGTGGTTTTCTGGCTGTTTAACTGCCAAAAGAATAATAAATCAAGTAAATAATTCTATCTTTCTTAGACAGATTTGGGTTTGGTAGAGACTACATAGGAAACATCTGAGCATAACCTTTCCTTGAGTGTGTGACAGCCATTGATGTACATGTTCTGTGCCATGGGTGGGAGAAAATTCCATTTGTTATCACCACTGCAGCGCTTCTGTGGATAGAGCAGCTTCATCTCTTGCCCCTCTACAGCACTTTGTGCAATAACAGCAGCCAGCAGCACTGTAACATAAATGTGTCCAAAATCATACTTCAATTTAATTACCTATAAAACTGTATTCTATAAAAGAGGAGGAAGAAAATGCCATTACTTTCCTTAAATAGATTGAATTTTAGTAATAATCCTGAAAATTCCTTCACCTTTGATTTAATAAATGCAGGAAAGGCCTGGGTAGTCACTAAATCAGCTGTGCACTGGTAGAAGGAACTTGGTACAGCAGCAGAGATTCAGTGCTCTCATTAAAACGTCTCAGGCTATTGGAATTTTCCATTATGAGAACAGAATGTTTGTCTACCTCACAATTATGGTGCTATCTTGACTTGTCTCATATATCACAGACATGTAGAAAATAATTTTGGGGTAATTTTGAATGTGTTCTTTACAGCACTCTCTTTTAGGAAGGTTGGAAAAAATGTGCTGTCTGTTTAAAAGTCCTAAAATTTGTTTCCAGTGTTTCTATATTGCATTCTGATACCAGACATTTTCTTTTTATTATTTTCCCATGAGGGGAAAAAAAAAAAGAAAGAAAATCTGGGTTTCTCATCTTCTTAGTGGTGCAATTGTGTAGGAGCTTTTAAAACTTTTCTTATGATACAAATTCTTCCAATTTTCTGCATGTAGGGCATTGTACTACTGCCTGTAATTCTTCTGAGCAACCTATGCCAGGTTAGTTTCCATTTCAAAAGAACCTGCTCCATTTGAAAGCACAGCTTCTTTTGCTCCTTTCTAAATATTTCATGGAGGTCACATTTCTAAATCATGCAAGAAAGACTCCACAAAAAAAAAAAAAGAAAGAAAAAAAGAAAAAAAAGAAAGAAAAAAAAGAAAAAGAAAGTTCTATCAGCAATCAAAGCTGTAGAAATGGTGTTGTCTGCTAAGTGGTATCTGGGCATGTTCCTATTTAATATGAAAGCAAGAAGGTAATGCAGTCCCAAGTATTTAGGAAGTCCTGTGGAGAACCACAGCAGAACTGAAGAATAGAGAACATATTTGGTGATTGTATTTTCAGCTGCAATTATAGCACAGAACTCTCTTGTTGCAGTAATTGGTACAGGGTGATTGGCAATAATGAACAGTGTGCATGTTGAAACAAACTCTGAAAACAAACACTCCTGAAGCAGACACTGCTTTTTGTAAAGCTTATTTCCAGTTCACTTCAGCTGACATCACCTTTTTCATATCTCCTGTGTGGCTGTTACAGAAGGAGGTTGTGTCTGAATGGCAGCCTTGGCCGTGGTCCAAGGCTCACAGGATGTCTGCACATCCAGTCCCACCCCACCTTGTATCAACGTAGAGGATGTGGAGTTACAGTTTAGATCCTAGAGCAGGATTTGTGGCAAGGTTATCATTTGAGAATAAATCTGCTAATACTTTCAGTCTGAAATAACTTCATCTGCATTTGTAAATTCACAAGGAAATAGCAACTATCTTAGTATTAAATGTGAAGATTTAATTCTAATGTTAGCATTTCCCTGCAGTTTTATTTCTTTTTTTCCTTTATTGTTAAATACATACAACTTCTATTTTATCTATTCTGAATTTTCTATTGGGAAGAAAAAATTTCCACTCGCTGCCACAGAATTTTCATTGGGCTCATTACCTCCAATGAGATGAGCAGCTGTGGTGGCCTACAATTGTCCTGTAGGCCTCACAGTTATAAATAATCCCAACTTTATAACTGAATTATGTAATTGATTGTACAATTACCTCACTTACATAACTTGACCAGTAAGGCCCGTAGGAGAGCTGGCCCAGGCTCTCAATTCAAGGAGGAATTCAAGCTGCTATTGGCTGTTTGACCCGATGGCAACTGGCTTGACCAATGAGAATCAACCTCATCACCTTTCTGATCTGCATAAGGACGAGAGGTCCCAACAAAGATGGTTGTTGCTGCATAGACTCCCAGGTGTACGTCGCCTCCCTGCCTCTGACGCATTGTTGCAACGTCACGGCATGGAATGATTAAACTTCCTTCTGCTGGTAAGCGGGGAATATTTCCACCCTATTCCTTTGGATTTGACCTTTGGCTAAACATATTTCTTTTTGCTACATGGATGATGTTTCTTCCCCTGGATGTAGTGTGTTGCTTTATCCTGGGTAGAGATAGTGATTTCTACAGCATTGTTTTCAAAACTGTGTTTGCAAGAAGGAAAATGTGATCTTCTGCACTGCTGAATGATGACAAATTTTTGTCTGCACAAACCCTTATTAGATGGCAATAAAATATGATTTTTATGCCTATGAGAATTAATTTCCATAATGAAATTTCATTATTAATATTTTAAATGAAGTTGTGTTGCTCTGTTTGTATAATGTAGTGTTTAATCACATAAGAATCTAATTCAGAGCTTTCTGATGTAACCCATTATATAAGAATAACTCTTGGGAGATTTCACAAAAAATCAAGAGTTAATTCATAATGAAATGAAAAGGAATAATGCTTCTATTATAAGTTTTTCCTTACTTAATAGTGAAAAACATCCAAGATCATAAAAAAGAAAAGATGATCCAACAAACTCCCCAAGTGAAAAATAAAAAAATCTGCCTGCCAAAGTGAAATGTGGCCTAGTTACGGTGTGGCATGGGCTTGGTTTACTGGAATCCAAACAATATGTGTGAGTAACTGGAATTTTCCGAAAGAAATTTTTGCTTCTTTTATTTTTAGGTCATTTGAATGCTCATGAATATGAGCACCCTATAGACCAAAATGTGTGAAAAGTGCTTCATGGGAACCAGCAGCACAGGCTTATTCACACCATCCTCACAACATTGTCCATCTGGATTTGGTCAGAAGGAAAAACAAGGGAAATGTTGTTCCTTGTCCTGCCAGAGGTAAGTTTCTGGGAACCTCTTGTTCCTTCTCCCTGTTTCATTTCTGCAATTAGTTTTATATTGGTAAAAACAGTCTTAGTATAGTAACTCCCTAACTCTAGGAAATAAGGTAATTTTCCTTTTCTTGATTTCTCATTCTCACCTCTCTCACTCTATTTAATAATTTTTCTTGTTTTTCAGTGGAAAAACTTGCCTGTCAGGGATGACAGAACATACGGGCTCCCTTTGTAGCAGAGAAGGGAGCATTAAACAAGGGTCGCCCACCCTTTTTCTTTGCTTCTCTGTCCTGTTGGTCTCACGAAGCACCATGCAGCTGACAATTTACAGGTTCTAGTTTTCTCATCTACTGGGAAATCACTGTCAGATCATGATGATAAATGGGGGGTTTAATCTTGAGAAAGTTAATTTTTGCAGCTAGACATTTTTGCCACATTCTTTCTGTATTACTGCAGGTCAGAACAAATGTCCTCAAGCTTCTTGGAAGTATCTTGTGCCTCTACAGTAATTAAGGACTGGCCAAGAACAACTCCCTGCCACTGAGGGGTTTAAGTGCATGGCCAACATGATCATTTGTGCCTTTATGCAGTCAAAGCAAATAACTCCATTTAATTTTCTGAGAAATACTGTGTAAATTTATGCCTGGTTTAAAACGAATTGTTTTATATTGAAATAAAACCAGCAAATCTATTGCTCCTCTGGATACAACATCATTTTCCCTCTTAGTAAAAGATGCATGCAAAGAAGTGAATGGGACGTGAGCTGCTAATGCATCACTTAGTTTCCAGCAATGCCTTAAAGGATAAGGATTTAGTCTTGCAAGACACTGTAAAGCTGGGTGAAAAGTTTCAGTGAAAAAGGGGGAAAGAGAGGAAACTGTGACATAAATAATTCCTGCGTTTGGACAAATTCATAATGTGAGGATTTCTTTCAGGCACAATATGACCTAAAGTTACCACACAGGAAATTTAGATGTGTCAGGGCCTCATGAGAATACAGCTAGAAACTCTAATCCAAACCCAGGTAAGGAAGGAAAGGCAGACCTACTGGGGTAAGAGAATCCTGCTTTGAATAATAATAACTCGATAACTCTTCTTGCTGATGAGGTGTGCATTTATTGGCAATTACTATTGTTGCGCTGCTTCTCCCCTTTCCCAACCTCCCCACACCAGATCTTCTTTGTACATGCCATTTTTTCTTTAATTAGTTCTCTTCTTTTGTCCTAACACATAAGAGAACTAAACAAGGCTTTCCAACCTGCTAGTAAGATCAAAATCTGTAAAATAAAAGGGAAGATGGAAAAAAATGCTCTGTTTGAACAAGAAAAAAAGAAAAAAAAATTTATGAAGATCATGATAATGAGTCCCCAGTTACCACAGCACTCTGGCCACAAAACTATGAAGTGGGGGGGGTGGGGGGAATCCACCCTAGCATCTCTCATTTTGTCAAAACTCTGTCATTTTTAAGTGCTGCCATAAGTTTATGCACCAGACTTATAAATCTAGACTTCGTGCCCAAGTCTAATTGCAGATCAGGAGGTGCTATGTCCACATAGGTTTTCATGGATTCACTTCAGAATAACTGACCCTTCATACACTGAAGGGTCTTTTGTTGACCAAACCAAAGACAATACAAAGAAACCAATAGTAAAAGAAAGCAGCTGCAGAACAATGGAATATCAGTGAGCCTGGATTTCATGTGCTACAGATAAACTTTTTCACTTCAATTCACTTTCTTTAGCATGTCTGTGGTGATGTTTAGTTGGTTGAGAGGAGGAGGTGTGTAGATATGAGTAATTTGCGAAGCCCACTGGATCTGGGATGTGTTAGAAGCTCATGAGCTCTTCTGCCTGGAGCCCAAGAAAGGCTATTTGTAGTATAAGTCAGGCAATATTAGGAAAAATATACCTTAAAAACTGATGTAAGTTATCCTGTTGTGATTTTTTTTTCTTATTTTATTGAAAAGTTTTGAATTTAGAAAGACAAAAGTTGTCCAGTTAAATTGATAAAGTGATTCCTTCAAATGTTTATGGTGCCTTCTAAGAGAAACATGTCCTATTGGTGTCCTTTTTGTAACTTACTGAGTCTCCACAGCACTTGGAAAGACTGAGCTGTAGGAAGTCACCTTTGGCCACCTCTGAAATGAAACTTCACTGGACTGCCCAGATAATCTCTCTGTATTCCTCCCAGGCTATTTATCCTTATTTCAACCACAAAACCTTTCTTTGCAATCCTGCTATGGCTAGCTATTATTTACAAGAGGATTTTAGAGGTTCTTTTTATTGTACTTTGGGAGGGATTTTTAAATTAAAATCACTGTAAATTGAAGATCAGTGAGCCTTCCTTCAATATAAAGGAAGTTAGATAAAATGATAATGAAATTTACTTTTAAATAATGTAGACCTGAGCTAGAATGGGTTTGTTAATGGAAAATAAAATAAAATAAAAGGAAGGTCAGAAGGTCAAGAATAAAAAATATAAGAGAAAATTATCATACAAGGATTACAAAACACATAATTGACCTCTGACAGACATTCAGTATTCAGAAAGATACTGATTACCCTAATTTACTAAACATTTAAAAGGGATATAAATTCTCAGGTTTCAGAGTTAAGTCAAATTTCAAATGAATGGAATGAAGAATAGCAACTTTCTCTGTATAAAGCTATCATTTCTATACTGTCCATAAGGTAATATCTTGGGATTTTTCTCCAGTGCTAACTTCTGTCAGGAGCAGGTTGCTGAGGCTGATTCTGGCTGGTGGGTCAAGTTATATTTTTGCAGTACAAGTGACCACAAAGTGAAGTAGATATGGAGTGATTTCCCCCTTCAAGAAACTGGTTACGGCACCTGAACATCTTTTAGGAAATCTTTGGATCCCTGCTGTCCTCCTAAGATGCCCTAGTTCAGCTGCTGGAAAGAAGACACATCCCAAGTGACCCATTAGCAAAGAGAGCAATTGGGAAGCACATGCAGAAGAAAATAGGATTCCACAGGCCCTTTTATGCTTTATTGTGCTTTGTGCAGGATTCTTATCAAAGGTAGTTTCGCTTTTAAGATGAGTTTCTAGTTTCAATTCAGTCATCTTTGTGAGAATGCTAATAATCTTTCCATAGCAAGACAATGGGGTTTTTTAAGCTTTGGCCAATGATCCAATTTCTTTCCAGCTCCATTCCAACAAAGTCTTCTGAAGTCCCCAAGTGCACAAACAAGATAGATTGTAGTAAACTCTCTAAGAGCAGATTCTCATTTGAGTGGAGTCACAAGCAATATGTTTTTATCCCTATACAGCAGCAAAATGCTCTGATGTGGTAATATTCATCTCCTTTACTTCCTTTTCTCCTTCTTCCTTTGTATTCACCTCAATGTATTTAAATCTAGAGACGCATGGCTGTCTGCATTCGTAACCCAGAGCTGGAAGGCCCTGTGCTACACCCACCACAGAAAATGAGAGTCTAGGGCTGGCTTGGGATATTCTGAGGCTGGTCTCTATTATCAGGAACAGCAGCTGGGACAGGAACTGGTCCTCTCTGGACCAGACGCAGGCTGCTCCCAGCAGGATGTTTTGCTGAGTTGGATGTGTTGTTACAGCTGGTTTTTTAATTGCCTGCCTGCTCTATAAAAGGCACTCATAGCTGTGATGGACCCCTTGTTGTCAGTTGAATAAGTGCAGATTCTAACGTGAATCCTTTCACAGCTTTCAATTTTCCTGTCAGCTCAGAATTGATCTTTTGCTAATGCTTTCACATACTCTCTTCTGGGAGAGTATGGGCTCATACCCATTTATTTTTTCAAAAGATGCTGAGTCATGTTAACATTCTAGTAGAACTTTGTTTCCCAGATACCTAAGTTGCTCTTGAAAAGCTTTTCGAGCTTTTTAATCTGTAATTTGTTACACTATGAAAAAAAATCTGAACAAACAAACAAAACCACCACCAAAAAAACAAACCCACTAAAGTTTGTGTGAAATCTTAACAAAAAAAAAGGTGTTGAAAGTTTTTATATTCATTCTGCTCAAAGAAGCATGGTTAAAACACAAATGGGCCAATTGTTTGTGTAAGCATTGCAATCAGAACAGGGAACTCTTTGTAATTCAGTTACAATTACAGTGCAGACAATTTAATTACAAGTAAGAATAGGAATATTGAAAAATATTGTTTAGTTTCTTATACCTCCTGTAATACAGAAGCAGCCCTGGAATGCACATTCAAGACGGCATAATCTGGGACTTAGCTTAAGAGACAATGGCAGTAAAGATTCTTTAATTCAAAAAGCTGAGTGCTCAAATGACACAAAACCAACCAAGAAAGTGCTACAAAAGATGATGTGAACAAATTGCCAGCCATATTATTCTCCCAGCAGGCTCATCAGACAATTCCCAGCATGCCCTCCTGCCTCTTCTCGGAATGTTTTGACTAAATCTAACAAAATAATGGCTACAGTCACCTCTTTTTATAGTCACTTGGGTTACAAATTGGCTGCAGTGTCAAGTCCTTGAAGGAACTGATGGTTCTCGCCAGCAGTATTTGACTGTCAGATGCAAAACACTTGGCAGACACACCAGCATGTTGAAAGCCATTGGAAAAAACATCCTTTTTTTCTAGACTGAGAAATCCTGTCTGAGGAAGCACTTTGGATATACTTCTTTTTGAGAGAAGAGTTTCTCCTATCACTTTAGGTTATTTTAGGAAAAAGTACAACTGCTTTTGGAAACTTCACAAGCAAACCATTCCATTCACTCTTCCTTAGCTTATGCACTATCTGTGCCCTTATTAGGAGTAAGCAGCTTGAGCAAAACTACCTTCAGAAGCCATTTCATAGCACTTGTCCTTTCATTGCCTCTTTCATTCCTAGTCATAAATATTTGTTTAAAGAATTTGCTTCCAAAAATTGAACTAGATCTCAAAGTTTGATATATTATGAGCCTGTCCATCCTGGGAGGTTCTACTAATGTTGGATAGGCACCAAAATGCATTTCTCCCTCTGCAGATGTGAAGCTGAAGCAGTACCTGGGGCATAAGTCAAATGGCCCTATTGAAATTGGTTTCCTCTGGAAATAAAAAACGCCATGTGAGTACTGCTGTGTGTGCTAACGCAATTTTGTAGGGGAGAAAAGTTATGAATCTCATGGTGTTTCTGATTGCTTCACAGATTCCTGTCCTTTAAGGCGAGAAGTGGCCATTAGCCTCTCTCTCTCTCTCCTGGCTGTCTCACATGGGTCACAGTATCTCTTCACCAGTGCAGCAAGGCATGTAACTTGCAAGTTAAGAATAAGGACGAAATAAATCAGCCAGAATGAAAGCCCTGAGGTGTTCCTTCTGCTGCATCCTCAGAGGACAGTAGGAGTTTTGTGATTGCCCATCCAGCACTGGCAATGAGCTCATTCCTCTTCCAGCTCAGGCTTGGGTGCCCTGTTTTAGGTAGTCCTAGGAAAGGAGAGAGCACTGCTTCTAGAAATTTTTGTTTGTGAAAAGGTTATGAAGTTGAAAATATTATCTTTAAAAACTCTTTAGATCTCTGAATCCCCATAAAGCAGAGTATTTTAATTTTGTTCTGTATTTTTTCAATTGACTATACATGGTTTACAAGCTTAGGAGAGCTAAAAGATCTTTTCTGCCTTTGGAGAAAGCTGTCCTCACTGGTGACAATTCAAAATGTTAGACTTATTCAAAACATATTATTTTCCTGTCTGAGTGGATAGATCAGTTTAAGTGTGTGAGTGAGAAAGTCTGCTCTCATCCATTATTGAGTTTATGGAAGTGCATATTCTTGGACTAGGCTCCTCTCTTTTTTTTTTAAGGTACATACCCACAGACTTCACCATCTCAAGTTATAGAATCAAAACTGTGTTGAAACAGTTTGTCATGAGTTTTACAGTCTTTAAGGATAATGTGTTGGATAATCACAAAATCACATAATATTTTCAGTTGGAAGGAACCCACAAGGATCATAAAGTTGAACTCTTCAGTGAATGTCCATACAGGGATTATAATTGATGATTTTCTTCAGATTTCATTGTAAATAAAGTTAACATCATTCTGGATCATAATCCAGAATATTCTTCCTTTACAAATACCTCAAGAATTTCCATTAGAAATATGATCCCCAGTCTTTGGGAAGCTAAACTTCATGTGAGATAGCTGGAAATATCCTGCATCTTCCAGAAAGATGATCTTCTTCAGCCCTCAAGGGATCTGTTTCTCCTTTGTCTGGCTTGGTCCACCACTTTTTCCTAGTCACATTTCCTGTGTAAGGGCTGCTCCTGTTGCCTCTCATTCTAGATCTCACAGAGCCAGCCCTGAAAACAAATTAATGAACTTGAACATATGGCTGCAATGCTTCCCAGATACCCTGCCTTCTGCCTACAGGAGTCCTGCAGGACTTGCCTGGATGTCACGGTCAGAGTTACCACAACTGCATCACAGTCCCAGGCTTTTTGCTGTCTGTCCCCAAAGGACATTTTACTATTCCCGCTGAATTCAGTGGAGCTGGGATTTGGCAACTGCTCCGTCCCCAGGACCTTGTGTCTGTAGAGATGGGTTCATTCATCATGGGTTCAGGCTGGACCATCTCTTCTGTCAGATGGCCAGGAGCACAGGTTACATTGGTGATAAAGGGTGTGACAGGACAAGTCCTCACCACCTTCCTCTTACTTGTAGGGACCCAGCCCTAATCCGTCTCTGCTGTCCGCTGCTGAAGGCAGAGCCAATCCCTCCATCTTCCCAGTCTAACCGTCATTCCCTCAGGTCCTGAAGGCACTGACCCACTGTTTTATCTGAAAACTTCAAGTTGAAGATGTGGTCTGAGAAAAAAGAGCATTCCTTTCCTTAGGGGTATATATCTCCCCCTGCACATCTCATTGCAGCCTGATCTGTTTAAACATCAAAAGTACTTGTGTAAATATATACAACGAGGCTAAGTGATTAGAATAATCTAATGCAAATTTCAAAGACTCTGAGGAGATCTGAGAAATCAACACTGTCATAAGTTTCATTTCCACAGCATGAATGGAAGTAATATTAGTAAAATACAGTTTGTACTTCAAAGAAAAGCAATGTTGAAATGCTAATAAGTGAGAGGATTTCTGGAAGGTGGGGAGGGGAACATGGCAGGTGCAGGGTAAGCTCTTTCTCCAGTTGTAGATGCATTTTATTTGTTCATAAATGCCTTAGAAATGTAATAACCTCTTTGTGAGAAATGAGGCATTATTTTCCATTAACTTTTGCCACATACTGTTTTCATGCATCCTCATTCGTCTCCTGAGCCTGACTTGAACTCCACAGGCCGGCACTGCCTGGGGCATGGCCCTGGCCGCTCTTGGCAGCACCAGTGACAGCCACAACAAGAGCTGAAAATAAGAGCCATATAAAGCCATTTGGTCCCTGGGCTGGGGCTGAGTCTTCCACCTCCTTTCCCTCCTCTTTATTCACTACGTCCTAGTGCAGCTCCACTGCCCAAAGTGCTCATTTCCTCCATGACCATCACTTGCACTGAAAGTGCCATGGGCAGCTCCTCAGGGATGGAGGAGCTGATGGAGAGGTGGCACATCAAGGCTAGGAATATGTCTTATTTTTTCAATTCTGAGGACAGGCATTTTCATGAGGGAAAAAAAAGGTACTTTTTTAGATCAATAAGAGGTGAACAGTTCAGAAATAAAAGCTTTTCCTTCAGAAATGCAAATCATTTGGATTGCTATAACATCTCCAGGGCTCTAATGATCTAAAACACTGTCTTTTTTCCTGTCTGCAAAGCAGCCATAACTTGACCTGTGAAGGACAATTTAGTTTCAAGTGACCTAGGGAAGCAATAAAAATGAAAATACAAAATGGAAAGAAATATTTATTTCTTCACTCATGGCACTATTTTTATTTGCATCATAGAGATCATAGACCAGTTCTGTGTGATGTTTCCATTCCAAATTGCAGTGGTCCACTACAGCAAATGCACTGTTTAAGGTCAATCATAAAACAGCTACAAGTACAATTTAAGCTTTTGCAATTACAGGCAAAACAAGAGAAAAGGTACTTTGTACTCTATCTGGAATTCTACTCACTCTGTACACAGTGTTAATAAAATACTGCTGCAGCTTGAGTCAGTGGTAATCAGAAGTCATTAACATCAGAAGCTGTTCAGGCCTGTATGACTTGTATTTTGTTGGTCTTAGCTCAGTGCCCATTAGACAGACACCTACGTTACAGGCAGAGCCATTGTGCCATTGGCAAGGACCACTGTGACACGTGTTCTCACTGAAGTTCCCTTTTGGAAGTTGGACTGACCACTTTTGGACACTGTGGGGTCCCATCTCCCCAGCACCACTCATGCTTATAACCTCGGTGGTCCCTGAGGGCAGAATGTGCATGTGCAGGGCTTTTGGGTAAAATTCAAATAGGGGCCAACAGAGAAACCCATGACTGACATAAGAGCAGCAAGAAAAACCTATCAGGCTGTCTGTCTTACGTGGAGGGAGGTGATACTTCTTCCCCTTCTGAACATCCAGAACCAGTCCCACATGTGACTACAGCCAAAAACATCACTCAACAAGAGATGCTGTGTGCCTGCAAAACATCTCTGAGTGTGCGACATGCAGCACAGACAACCAGGGCTTTGCTATATAACAGATCCCTGATCAATTATAAGAAAAAATTGGTAAGCACAAGACTCTTCTCTGCCCTGCAACATTTCCCTAACCTGCCTGTGCTTTTTCTCCTGTGATACTGCTACATTCAGAGCATAATCCTGAGGCAGGACCTCCCTTACCATGCTTTCTGGTTTGTCCTGCTCTCTCTAAACCAGCACTGCATTTGGCATGGGAGAAACATAATTTTCCATCCTATGTTGCAGGATAACCTTTCTGAGGCGCACAGGGACGTGCTGCCAGCAGAGCATGCTGTAGCCCAACTTTCAAGCCTCACTAGATCCATATACTTCCCATGATCAGGGCAATTTTTCCCCTGGTTTCTGCATGGCTATGACTTGCACCTATCTCATCCATACAACCATGGCCATATGCTCTGGGGTACCAGCAGGAGCAAGAAAGAAAAGATTCCAATCTTCAGGGAACTGTTTCCATCATTATCCCAGCTGCCACCACAACAGGACAGGGCTGGGGAGTTTCCAGTTCTCCTGTTGAGGCTCTCTACTCTTTTGTGATGTGACATTTTCACTCAGATTTGTCACGCACCTCCCAGGTTGGAAATCATATTTTGAGCCATTAAATCCCCCAGTCCTATCTCCAGTAATATGTTTCATAGAAAAATGTCTGGAAGGCTTTTTTTGCTGTGAAAATACAGTAATAAATTTGGGGTTTAAGGCTGTAAGGATCTAGAAATATGTATTCATTCATTGAGATGCTTTAAAAAGAGTACAAAGCTAAGCAAGTGAAAATAAAGTAGGTCTGATTTATACAGTAATACAGTAAAAGGGCTGTGCAGGGAAAAAGCAAACAATCATTTTATGTATGTTTATGCACATTAACTTTCTAACTGATTATACAGTCTCTAACATCTAGATTTTCATGGGCTTTTGTAATACTTCAAAGGAATATAGCTACAAATAGACAAGTATAAGTTTAATTTCCTTCATTTCAGTAACAGCAAATGCACATTTTTTTTCTTTCAGACACTGCCTCTTCTGTCAGCAATACTTATATTTTTGTCTCCTTTTCTGCTGATAAAATTCCACTGATGTCAACTATAGCAAACCTTCATGCTTGCTAAATTTGCAAACAAGAAGGGAATAAGGACCACACTAAAAAAACAAAGGTCAATCATCAAGGAATAAATGAGGGGTTTAGCTTGCTCAAAGAAAAGATAAGTGGAAGGGCCTTTATATAACACTTCCTCCATGCTCAAAGGTAACACATGGATGGTGTTATTTAAATAAAAGCTTATTTTTTGCCTTCTTTTTCCCTTGTGTGCTCTCAGAGGAAATTGTGTTGAAAAGGCTAAAGCCACTGACATTTTGGTGTTGTGAGTGAGAATGTAAGCTAGAAATTAACGGGAGTGGATCCCTAAGAATATGGTCTATTAACTTGTGTTGCAACCCTGAGAAATGAAGCATAGAGTATTTTCTTAAAATCAATATCCCACAGGGGTGAAAGCAAGATTAGGATCTTTCAATGGAACAGCCCAGTAAGTACCTAGGTATAAATACAAAATACCTCTGGTTTACTTAAAGGGACTGCCCTGAATAAGTACCAGTGCTGCTGATGACAACCCAGGGCCTCTAATCCCTGCCTGGATGTCTCCAGGCTGGTGTTCCCAATGCTCTGCACCTGCCAGTGGCAGCTCACTGGAGGGTAGGAATAGGACCTCAGGACATCCATGCCTAGCCTGAGATGGATCTGAACTGATATTTTCAGGGGTGGTCAGCTGCAGGATTTTCTTTTCAATAGGATGAAATAAAGAAAATTACTCTCCAGGGGAGTTCTTTACACTGGATACCTGAACCTTAAATACAGACAGAAGCCAGGCATTAAAAGAGTACCAGCTTCAAAAAGTTGTTGGCACTGACAAATGTGGCTGATCAATGGTGTTTTGTTGCTACAAGGGGAACTTCAAGTGAAGCTGCTTTCCCCTTGGTCTGCTGCCAGGGACAGCAGCAAAGGTCTCTGAGGAGCTAAGGAAGAAAGGAAAAGGAGTCTGGAGGAATTCCTTTGTGGCAGTGACTACAGACCAAGAGAAAGCTCTCAGCCATATACATCTTTTATAGCCAAAAGCTTTGCAAGCATTAAAAGTAGTCAGTATGCTGCTGAAAAGAAAGTGAACTCAATCCTCAAATACTCTTTTCACAGTATTCTGTCTTCAGGTTCTGTGAGTGGCAGGTGAAATGAAACACATCTGAAGACAGGTGCTTCTCCATCATTCCCTCTGCCTTTTAGATCTACTGGGATCTAAAAAACAGCAGAATTGTGAAGCCGCAATTGCCCAGCGTAAGGGCTCTCTCCCCACTGCCAGTTCAAGCAAAGACAGAATCACAGAGTCACAGAATGGATCAGGAAGGGACCACAGTGGGTCATCTGGTCCAACTGCCTCGCTCAGGCAGGGTCATCCCAGAGCACATGGCACAGGAATGTGTCCAGATGGTTCTTGAATATCTCCAGTGAGGGAGACTCCACACCCTCTCTGGGCAGCCTGTTCCAGTGCTCAGTAAAGAAGTTTTCCTAGTGTTCAGGTAGAACATCCTGTGCATCAGTTTCTCCCTGTTGCCTCTTACTACTTGGCACCATGGAGACAAGGCCTGAGCCGGGGTTTTTCCTTGGTGAGGGGCCTTGTCCCAGCCCAGGAAGCAGTTTATGCAGGTCAGTGTGCCTCAGCCTGGGATGTCCCTGGTGACCCCCATGCTAGAGCTGCAGCAACTCTGCTGCTTCCAATCCCTGTCCTGCGCAATGCCCTCCTGGAGCACATGCATGTGGGTCCTCCACAGTGGGACTGGAGCTCCCAGGGTGCAGCAAACACACTCTTCCAAGCAGCGAGTGCACAAGTGCCATCTTGCTCAGACTGCTCTAGTGGGGGCTTCAGCTTCTGCTGGAAATTGGTCAGGAAGACACAGCATCAGACTTGCAACATCAGGCCTGTTGTTAGAGGTGATGTCATCCCCACTGTGCACAACCCTGCTTTGGGGCAGCGGGCCCATCTCAGACACACTCAAATGAGCTTCAACCCACCCGGCTCAGGTGCTACACATCCTGCTGAGGCACCTTGGCTCAGGAAGCTGGGGCTCCTCCACTGCTTTGGGCTGGCTTTTACCACTTTCACAGCGACATCAGGCTCCTTAGCAGAAGTTAAACCCACACATGTGAACCACACACTGACATACTTCAGTTAGTACCTCTTGGGCAGTACAGGAGTTAAGCTGAAATTAGCAGGACTCTGGTGTGACTGACAATCATATGCAGGAAGGAGAAGGGTCAGGGTCCCTGTAATGTCACAGACTTAAACTAACTCTGTCTTTCCAGCTCTGTCACACCCTTTTTGAAGCAATGATTTTTAATTTTTCTTCTGGAAATAAAACAGATGTTTTTAATAAACAAGCAGAGCCCTTGGGTGCTGCATCTTTTTAACCAGATGACAGTGTGAGCAGAAACCATCTCTCAGTGTGATAACTTTTGCCTTATCTCTAAAGTAACACATTTGCCTGATCAATCAAATATAAAAAATATAATTTAAAACAGCTGCATTTTGGGTTTCTGAAATTCATTACATCTTTAGACTGTTACTCTTATCCCCTAAGCTGTAATATAATTTTAGTTAATAACCTCCTCCTTCACCTTACCTTCTCCTTCACTTTACAGTATAGTCCCATTTCATCCCTCGCCTTTAAAAGCAATTGATTTGATTTTTTGGCTGCTGGAGAGGCGGGGGATGGGGGACAGGACAGCAGTGGGGAGAAGGAAAAGATGACTTTGTAGAGGAAACAGGATTGCTTTGTGTCTTGCTTTTCTTTCAGCACATATAAATTTTAGGCAACGAGTAAACCTTCCCCATCTGTGACTATGCAGAAGTAGGTTACACTGCCTAAAGCAATTGCAGTAACTCACTTGCCACTTTTATAGAACTCTCTGCTTTATTAGTTTTATGCTGATAACTTTACTTTCCAGGCATATAAAAGGAAGGTAATTGAAATCACAAAGGTAGTTTAATACCTGAGCTATGATATCGTCAGCTGGATGGATCTGAAACCAGATAAATACTGTGTTAGTTCTTTCAGCTGGGCAGTGATATAGTTTATGTATCACATAACTGAGTGTCCTCTGTGTAAAAAGGACAAGTGACAGAAGGACCTTTTCTCCTGACAGGGCAAGTTCTGTAATATTTAGAAGCACAAATTTAAGACCATTTGGTCAGAAGCTACTCTTATACTGATAAAGGCACAATGGGATAAACCTGGAATCCAAATGTTTGGAGTAGTGGTAGTAAAAAGCGGAGAAATTTACAAACTTTCTGTATCTTCAAAGTGTTATAGAACTGAAATTTATTAATATGAAAAACTAGTGCTTTTGTGGCTTACAGGCACAGATGAAGAAACAGCTTTCACCATTTCAGCCATGATGAAATATTTCATGTTGGCTATCAAAATGCAAGAGTGAAATTAAAGACTTCTCTTTGCATGGCAGGAATAAGAATGATGACCACAGATGTCTGATGCAACCAGATCTCCGGCTCAGTCTGAGAACTGACTGATAGCACACACTTCCAACACCTCAGAATATATTGCAGTATACAGTAGACCTGGGAATTCCAACTCCTGCACTTCTACTTCATCTTCCACACCTCTAAAAGGTATTCCTTCAGTCAGTCAAGCATGATATTGGTTTCCTCTTCCCTGCAGAGTGTGGCTGTAGCAGCAAGCTACAGCAAGATCCAGTGTGCCATAAATTTCCAATTAAGATGGCAACAGAAGTCTCAGTATCTGTGAAAGCTGAGTTTGGAAAAACTGTTTTCAGACTGGGCTCTTAGAAACAAGGTGAAGTGTTTGATTGTTCATATAGTAACAATTGGTCTACAGCCAGCTAAATCTGATCCCAGCTGTGCCCAGGTGGCCAAGAAGGCCAGTGGCATCCTAGTCTGGATCAGCTGGATCAGCCAGCAGGACCAGGGCAGTGATTGTCCCCCTGTACTCAGCACTGGTGAGGCCACACCTCGAGTGCTGTGTCCAGCTCTGGGCCCCTCACTGCAAGAAAGATGTCGAGGTGCTGGAGCGTGTCCAGAGAAGGGCAATGGAGCGGGGCAGGGTCTGAGGGAGCACAAGTCCTGTGAGAGGCAGCTGAGGGAGCTGGGGGTGTTTCTCTTGGAGAAAAGGGGGCTCAGGGGGGACCTTATCACTCTCTAAAACTCCCTGACAGGAGGTTGTGGCCAGATGGGGGTCAGTCTCTTCTCCCAGGCAACAAGCAACAGGACAAGAGGAAATAGCCTCAAGCTGTGCCAGGAATGGTTCAGGTTGGACATTAGGAAGAATTTCTTCACAGAAAGTGTTGTTAAACATTGGAACGTGCTGCCCAGGGAGGTGGAGCAATCATCATTCACACATTCAAACAGCTCACTCAGTGACATGGTCTGGTTGACAAGGTCAAAGGTTGGACTCGATGATCCCAAAGGTCTTTTCCAACCTAATAAATTTAGTGATTCTGTGATTGCGAGTGGATACTTGTTATCTCAGCACATTCCTAACTTTCCCAAGATCAATTGCACAACTCTTGTAATTTAAATGGCAGGAAATTATTGTTTGCTGATTTCCTGCACTTAACACAGGCAATTTGAGCTGAGTCCTCAGTGAGGGCTTTTTAAACTACAGCCACTAATGCTATATGTGTATTCATTAATTTTGAATCGCAAAAATTGGAGATTTCTGTTGTCTGCAGAAAACCAAAGCACACAAAGAGCTTTCTGTGCTGGTCTTTTTGTTCACCTTCAGAATGAAATGTTGTGTGCTGTTAGCTTGGGTTTGCAAGGCTCTGAGCAGAGGCATTACTCGAGGGAGCATGAACTCTGCAAGCAGCTGGAGCTTGTGCTTTTTGCCTTGGTCCTTGATTCGACTTGATTCTTTGGGCAGAAATGGCTCCCTGGAAACCAGCAAGTGGTGCTGGGCTGAGATTCCTGAGACAAGAATTGCCTCCTGCTGTTCCCAGCTGCCAGTCCTGGGTAAATAGAAGTGAGTTGTACTTGGGCTCTCCATCACTTACCACACTGCAAAAGCAGCTTCCAAGGCTTCACAGGTTTAATCTCACACACCAAATGGTCAATATTAGTGACAGAAGGAGCACTAATATTGGGAAAAGGGCAACACAATGGTGCAGACCCTGCCACAGTTGCAAGTGTGTCTGAAAGGACTCCCTTAGGTCCCACAGGCTCAGAACAAGTGGGAGGTTATCCAAGGACAGTCCACAGGCCACAGGCTGCATTCCACTGGCACTCAGCCCATCCTAACACAGTCATGGCTTACTGGACTAGACATCAACTCCTGCAATTCAGCTGAACCTAAAGGTGAGTGGGCAACAGTGGGGCTTTGGCAGGAGGGAAAAGTGCTGAAATTATTCTGAGCAAAAGAGCACAACTCACAGAACACTGTTCAGCACCTGGGGAGCTGAAGGACTACAAATGACGAGTACAGGAAAAACAATCCTCAGGTTTATTAGTGGTGTAGTTTGGCAATATTCCATGTATTAGAACAAAATGCAGATACTAGACTTAGTCCAGTGAAGAACATGACAGATCATTTGGCTTTTGTTCTCACCTTAGGGTATTTCACCAAAAAACCTGAGCTTAGTTGGAAAAAAACCACCATGTCCTGCAACTTCATGGGTCAGATCACTGCTTGGGCTGATGCTAATTCTCCGTCAGCAGCAGCAATGCCTGTCACCTCAGGGCACACTCTCCTGCTGGGCTGCAGCTTATGAGAGCAGCCATGGAGCAAGTGGGAAGACCTCTTAACTTTCTGTATAAACCTGGAAGCAAGTTATTATCCGAGAACCAGACATCTCCAAAAGGACAAAGGCTTTCAGATATTTTTAAATGGTACTTTAGGGACTCTGGCTCATTTTCAATGTTAATAATCTGATATAGCTGTAATATATTTTTTTAATATCCAAGAAAAAATTACAGCACATAAAAGACCATGAGGTTATATTTTAGTTTTCTAGAAGTTGAGATAGTCATATTAATATATTATGAAGGCATTGTAGCAAGAGATTTTAAGATAAAACATTCAGGGTCAGCAGAAAATATATATCATCATCTGCAAATTCATTTTAGATATGATAAAATAGCATAGGAGATGTGTCACATCTTAAATAGGATAAATGTTATTTATACTTTATGCTGCAACATTTTATCCTCTGAAGAAGAAGGAAGGTACAGCAGGATTCAGTATTTGATCATGTAGCATCTGCAAATGTGCAGAGTAGCCACAGCAGCTCATTCAACAGCAACAGTCCAGGGCTGCAGGAATTGCCGTGTGGGGGAATGCTGGAGGCCAGCTGAGGAGAGAAGCCATGCACACCTGCCCCACACAATCAGATGGGTCCTGCTGAAGGGGTGCAGGTGGGAGAGAGGTTATAACAAGGGGAGCAGGCAGTGAATGAGCTGTGAGGTGTCAAGGAGCTTTGGCCAGCCTGGAGTCACTTTCTCTGCAAGGGAAATGTGATGCTCGAGTGCAGCTGGTGGCAAGCAGAGGAGGGGGAAAGCTTGTGTCAGTGAGTGGTTTCCTTCGGGAGTGAGGTGTGGTGCTTGCAAGGGTGGCTACACAGGGTGCAGCAGAGCTCTGACATAGCTCAGGGAATGGTGGGAATCCATGCTCCAGCACCAGCAGGATGTTGGGCACAGGTCTGCCCTCAGTTGACTAAAACCTACTGACTTAAACCAAGGTCAGAAATGTTGCTTGCAGGAAAGGCTTCTTACACTGTTAATTTGCTGGTGACTTTGTGAACTGTTGAACAAAAGAGCAGTATTTTTCTGAAGGTGTGATATGCTTAGATGGAATATGCTAAGTTTTATGTTGGGCCTGTCTGCTCAGAAATGCTTTTGACAGTAGATTACAGCAGTGTTCTTGTGCAGTACTAGCAGGTAAATGTCAAGAGGGGATCTTTGAAATGCATGTAACATCAAGAAAGTGTGGAGAATGTGGAAGGAATGCAATTTATTATCTAACTTCTGAATTATTTTAATGTTCCAAATCTGGTAGCAGTGGTTGTATGTGCTAAATGCCTGGTAAGGAATTGCACAGTGCTCCACAGGAACTGTGAATGCTTTGGCAAACAAAAGCCCCAAGGTTAAGCTCTGCATAATGCTTTCTTGGTCTGCACTGCCAGACTTAGGAGGAGGGTGCTGAAAAAGCCAACTGTGAGCATATGGTGTTGTCCTCTGCATACACTTCCTTCAAAGCGCTCAGTACAGCTTTGTTGTTCAGCTCTAGGTAGGGAAACATCTTTATTGAACTTCCTACATCATTTTCTTGCTTAAATCTGTGCTCAATTGATTATTTTTTAATAAGGTAAAAATGGTAATAATGAGTTCTGTACAAGTTTATGGACATATTCTGTTATTCCTGAGGAAGAAAGCAGAGTGCACATACCTTCTCATGGGATGCAGCTTTGCAGTAGTTGTTTTTCCAGGCAGGATGCATTTGGGTTTCTGCAGGCTTCCAACACAGGCTAGTGAAAGGTCACATTTCAGTTGTTACCACCCTCAGCTGGCACACCCTGTGAATTAGTGTTGACATCCAGGGTGAAGCCTTTGCACACCTCTCCTGATGGTGGGAAAATCTCAGAGGGGCTCATCCTTGTCTCTGCCATCAAAATAAGGTGCTGAATTTAAATCAGACAGGAGGCACCCCAAGGGTTTATGTCCCTGACTAGCAGTGATTCACTTTCAAAATAATCAACCTCTTTCTCTATGCCAAAAATGAAACAGTAGGAACAGCAACAGGCAACTATAGCAATAAAATACTTTTATTACCTGTTAAGAAAATTGTGGGGGGATTGGCATTTTTAAACTCTAATATTTTTTTTTTAATTAGTGTTTTTGTAATGTGAAAATCAACAATAGATGTGACATAACATCAAGATGAAGTGAAAACATTACTTTGGCCCTGAGGCACTCAGTATTTCTCATTTCAGAAGGAAACCAAAATGAATTTCAAGTTACAGTTAAGTTTGGGAAACACTTTGGGAGAATCACAGGCTGCAGAAGTGAGGTTTAAAAAGTGCAGCAAACACTTTAGCATATTTTAGTGCTAGAAAATAGGAGTTGGGATAGCTACAATAGGCTTTCTCATGCTTTGCAGTTGTTTCTCGGCAATCATGCTTATCTGCAGTAGCTTAATTTGGTGAGACATAGAAATGCAATTTATTTTTCCCCCTCCTATACTGAAGTACAGGCTTGTGAACCTACTGTTTGTTTAGCAAAGGGAAACTAGTGGCTTTTCTATGGATTACTCTTCACAACTCTGACATTGTCTTGCTGATTTTTGTCTATCCTGCTTATGGAAGATAAAACCTAGGCTCTGCTTCAGATTTCTTCTGTGTACTAGCCAATTACAGCACACATAATCTTAATAAAGGAGTGTCATAAAATATGTTTAGTCTGGAGCTTCATGGGTATGGAGAGTCCAAGCTGCAGAGGGCTGCTTTCAACTGGACTGTTCAGGCTGTGATTTTGTCATCTACTGTGTTTTCTATTTATGTACCTAAAAAAGGAGATTATAAAACTTGTCTATGTCCTAAGTGCTTTGAGCTTTTAGAAAATATTTATTAATTACATGAAGACTTTTGGGAGATGAGTAATTACAATTCTGCATCTTGTACAAACTGATCTCTTCCTGCTTTAAGCAGCTTCATCTTTCAGTCTTGAGAGCACTTTCCAGTGAAACTGTTGAAATTTAGAACTAATATTTTCATGCTAATAGTTAACATATTAACCTCATGTTAAAAGCTCTGCTTCATCTTCCTCACTTCTCCTTATGCTCATGTTGTGTTCCGTAACACCTCCTGACATTTAAGATGAACTGTAGGTACTGAAGATTATTGAATTGTTTCCACTTGGATAAATGGGAACTTTGCCATTGGCTCCTCTGGAAATAGAATCAGGACCTGGACAGATACATGTAATGTCTTGCAAGACACACTAAATACCTTTCTGCCTAAACAAAGAGGACTCTGAGCACTTCTAAGTTTGTCCCCTAGCTCTCTGTGACATGCCTGCTACTACTTTTTCAACTGCTCAGTACATGATAATGATCTTCCCATTCATTTTCTGGAAAGAAAATTAGCAATACTGGATTGATCAAAAGACTCCCAGTCACAGGTGCTAAATTACAGCTAAGTTTAAAGGAAAATGCATTAAATCTACAGGAGCACCCAATGAATTCATAATGAGCTGGTGCTGTCACCATAATAAACAAATGCAAGAAAAGAGCTTCCAGAGGTGACCACAGCTTTTTTTTTTTCAGGTTCTATAGGCACAATAAATATTGCTGTGATTTTAATTCAAGTCCTACTTAAGCTTTGTTTAAATAGTCAACACAGAGGTTAAAAAACCTGAAGTGTAAGATTTTATCAAGGATTTCATTTCCTGGAGTACAACACATAACTTGTGGGTATTACTGGTTACATGTTAGAACTGTCCCTCTCTCAAATCAGAACTTCCTTTAACCAGGGACAGTAATTTTAAAGGAAATGTACAGCAATGAAGAAAAATGGGGCCAATATGATTTTGTCCCTGACCTGCTTTTCAATAAAGTCAGAATACATGTTCATTTTCTGTTCCATCCTTTTCCTGCCATTTACCTTAAGATAACCAAAATTACGCACTTTCTCTGAAAGCAAGCTCTGAGGGCCTATCCCAAACAGAGCACCTGCTTTTAGCTGTACTGAATAAGGAGAGAAAACACAACACATCACATCCGATCCAGCCTGTTCTGCCACAGATTGACATGTTTGTCCCAGCCTGAATCCACCAGATTACTTTAAAGCAGCTTAAACTTGCCTGTTTTGACCCCTGGAAGGCCAGGCACTGCAGGGCTAATTCCTGATCCCAATTTCCAGACAGGCTGACAGCACAGGCATTTTCAGTGGTCTGAACAGCAGCACAAAAGAAAAGCAAATAAATGTCCACTGAGTAGAGACCTTGCTAAATTACAGCAGGTACCTTGAGCATCTGCTGCAGGCACTGCTGTGACCCTCACTTCCAATGTGCCATAAGAACACACATTAGCTCTGGAGCATTGATCTAGCAAGGATCAGTGCAAGGACACTTCAATGAGAAAATGAATAATTCTTTACCCTGATTATAATGATTAATTCTGTTATGTCAGCAGCCTTTGGCACAGCCAGTGACAGCAGCAGATTTCAGAGGGGAAAAACTTAATTCAAGAGCCAAGAATGTTAAAGAGGGGTTTTGTGTGGCTAAGTAATATTAATAAATGACACACAAACAGCCATAATTTTACATATATGGAGAAGCACATGTATTTTCCTCAGTTCTGTATAGGACTTGGTACTGATGTATAAGTGTTTTGCATTTGAAACATCAGCCAAGATTTAAAAACTGGCATTGTTGCTGGAATTGACCAGTCACAGATGGACTCAATGTGGAAGTTTTTGGACCAATGAAGCTGAGGAGAAATTCTCTCACATGTGCCAATTTCACAAATAAATAATCAGTGTTGAACTGGCAGGTGTCCCACTTCCCTCACTTCAAGTTTGGTTATGCTAAAGACTAATCAAGACATCTCTCAGGTACATCATTTAAGACCGGCCTTTGAACACGATATTGGATGTTCAATGTTGGAAGGGGATTTGGATTTCAGACAGTGCATTCACTTGTTTCCTCTCCAGTTCTGAAGGCATGCACGCTCCAGTTGTGCCCCTTTCTTCTACAGAGTTTCTCCCTCAGCCGCCATAACCAAGTTGTGCTCTCTGGTGGTTTTTGTCCTGGGTGGACCCCCAGCTCTTGTCTTTCATACATTTGGTAGGAGATGTGTTTAGGAGGAAAGCATAAAGACCAGGTTTTCCAATCCTGTTTTGCTACAAAATGTTCATTTGGCAATCTTAACATCATTAAAAATGATTCTCAATAGGGTATGCTCTGCTAACACATGACCTTTAGCTGTTAAGAAAGAGTAGAGAAACATCACAGAAGCAGGTAATGGTATAATCAGTTCAGGTATTTGACAGATAACAAAATGGGCTCTCTTGCATTAAGGTATGGCATTTACAAAGCCGAAGCAACATTTTAGGTTGGCTGCCCTTGTATCATGATCTGAACATTTCCCTACAAAGGGAAAATAAATGCCATCACTTAGATCTGTAGATGGGTAAGTAACATGTTCACTTTCAAATCAGAACCACTGCAAACACTTCTGCAGGTGTCACCTTCTCAGCTCAGAAGTGCTGATGACTTGCCTTGTACTGGCAGGCTTGCACAGAACAATATTTGGACCCAGCATTTTGAACCCCCCATGTTTTCTCACCTTCTCAGTTCATAGACCGTGTTTCCTATCTAATTTTTTTTTATCATATGCAAGGAAAAGAGTTGAAGGCTAGATACAGAAAAAACCAGTCTCCTTTTCATCTAATGGCAAATTGCCTTACAGATTTTTGTGGCAGAGAGGATATCAACATTTTATTTCCATAGAAATTTTGATTATCTGGGGTGCTCTTATAGTGACTATATATAGCCCCACCAATTAATATCTAATAATAAAAATACTGAAAAGATGATGTGCAAATACACAGAGAACTACACTGATCTGCCATACTGACATAAACAAGGAAGTAATTTCAGTGTCAATTTACACTTTGTATACAACCTGCTTTCCAGCTAGTGAAGGGAGATCAATATTTATGACAGTTCATTAGAGAATGAAGTTGACTTTTATTGTGCAGACCAAAAAAAATTGCAGTCACCAACCCACCAGTGCATTAATGTATGAAATCAGTTAACAAAATTATTGTAAAAAATAACTTAGTTTCTGATGGGCAAATGGAAGCAACAGCTACAGCTTTCCCACATTCCCCTGTTGATAGAAGAAAATGGTTGAACCATTATACTCAGTAACTCAAGGACAAAACCATTCTGTTGTTTAGGGGAATAAAAATATCCTGATTTTCTTCCCCAGTCCCAAACCCAATATCAGTTCATCTACAGGAAAAATGTCCCTTGGAATTACTGCAGAAGTCCCATACTCTTTGCTCTCTAACTCTGATACGTAAGTACCTGATAGAGCTATCCTACTGGCATGTATACAACTCAGTGAAGCATTGCTTGGCTCCTTCCAAAGCCAGCATACTAAGCTTAATCTTCTGATTCCTCATAATGTGCATACCCACTAGCATAGGTCCTTCCTAAATTCAAATTGCTGAATACATCCGTGGCCTCAGAATCTGAATCTTTCCCTCGCTCATCATTGTCATCTTCATCATCATCTTCTGCTTCATACTCATCATATTCATCCTCACGGTCACCTGCATCCCCAGTCTTGCTGGAGGAAAGGTTCTTCCAGTAGGCATCATAACCAGAAGCTCCATCTGTATCTTCTCCTCCAGTCTGTCGGCCAAACTTCAAAGAACGTGCTGCAGGCAAAGAAAAATCATCATGTTCCCACCAATCCAACATTTCATTTTTATCTTTTTTTCCACTACTTGAAGAGTACTTCAACTGGCAATTATTTTTCATTTTTCCACAACTAAAATCTCAAACTAAACAAAAGCTTTCACTATCTTGGAATGATTTAATTGTTAAGAATGAGACTGCTCAATTCCAGAACTCAGAAACACGAAGTTTTTCTCAAAACAAATGAAGCAAAACTGTGCAAAACAATTGAACATAACCAGACTTTACTCAGTGCTCCTAGGTAGAAATTAATCACTAATGGCACTTGTATGGCTTGTTAGCTAGAGAAACTGGCTTACTTGACATGCTCAGATCCTTTGTCTGCTGAGTTTCATGGCCACACTTAGGGCAAGGAGGCTTTTTCCCTTTTTCCTGCTTGAAAACCTTACTTCGCACATGATCGTCACAAAAACAAGCCTGTGTGTTGAAAGCAGAATACAAAGGCCAAATGTTTTAATCACAGAAGCACATTCTTCAACAACAAGCAAGCAAAAATGTGTCTAACAGCAGCAAGGTTTTCTGGCTGGGATTAAAATTTAATGAGGTCTCTCTTGCAGTGGACATGGGGTCTGTGCACAGAGGAACCCTCTGTGTTCAATGTGGTTCCAGGGTTTCTGGGGAAGAGGCTGAATAAAAGTGCCAATAAACATGCAGAGAAAGTAACATAATCCAGGGCTGGATTGCAGTGCTGCCCACAAGGAACCTGGCAAACTTGGGTTTGTGTTGACAAGCTTAAATAAACATAATGAGATGTATGCCAGAACAAAACTATGCAGGAGCCTGAAGGAAAGAATTAGAGATGGGAAGTTCACACGCTGAGCACCAGGGTGCAGTGAAAATACCTGGAAAAAGGAACTATTTGGAATAGGCCATCAATGCTGTGGGAGAGTGCAGGGAAAACATATGGAAGGTAAAAAGATTAAGAGCACCTGGAGAAATCTGGGCAAGGCTGATGATGAAGCAGGTGGACCTTTTTATACAAAATTACTTCGGAGTGTGTAAAAACATAAGCCCAATGTCAACAAATCAGCCTGCTCATATGGGAAACAGGATTAGCTGTGGAGATTATTCCTTTGGATGCAGCGATTTCTAGTCAGATAATCACTTGACTGTTTAAAAGAACCACTTTTCTAATTGTTGCAGTTCCACACTGGATCAAAGCATATTCCAAAGCCTTGGATTCTGTTCATGACCAAGGATTTATTTTGTTGTCTTGGTTGTTTTTTAAAGCACCAACACGTTGAAGGCCCAACTTAAACTAAGAGGGTTGGGAAAAGATCACCTCACACTGTCTTGTGGTTAACAGGCAAGCACTGATAAAAGACCTTTTTTCCCCCACAAGTCTGACCCCAGGCTACAGAAACTAATACGAAAGTATGAATTTCCTTTTAATCATGGAGAGGAAGACGTGGCAAGGCCTGATACCAGCCTTGGAGGACAAGGATAACAAGCCTAAAATCAGCTCCTCACAACAGTCTTTACTCTTTACCTTGCAACGCAGGCAGGAATGCTGCCCCAGCCTGTTACAGGAGACACCTGTTGGAGAAAAGCAGTATGACAAATTCAGTACTTGGAAACTGCAGACCTGTCATGTTTTTAAAACCTTGTAAAAGTATGCAATACCATAATTGAGGCATTTATTTTTAATTCCCTGACACAACCGCACTCCAGCAATGTGAATCAGTCATTTTACCCCACAGTACCATTTTACTAGATTTTTTAACTCTAAACCTCACTTTGACACAAAAAATTAAATTTCAAGAGGGGAAAAATGTTTAACTATTTCTTGAGCTTCTAAACTTTTAAAACCTGAAGTTTCAGAACCAATTTGGTGTTAAGGTTTCATCTTGCTTTTCCTTTTCTCACAGCATTCAAATGAAGGAGCACTAGAGATGTAAGAACACTTTAAGCTTGCAAACTTCCAAACCTAGAAAAGTTGTTACACTCTGTATTTTCTGTCATATCCTCTGGAAATGTACTTGACTGCACAAAACTTCTTAAGAGAGTCTATCTGTGTTAAAGAACTGGAGTTCACACATAAGCTGTAAAGAGCAGAATCAGTGCCCGAAATGTAACTTGTCTTGAGCTTCAAATTGTTATTATTCCACTAGAGGGAGTACAGTAAAGGCAAACACTTCTCAGTTCATAGACCGACGAAGTTTGGTGAATAGTTACTCCTTGAGAAGCAGTAACATGTACTTTACATCTGTGCAAGTACTCATTCCTTTCCTCCTTGTCTAACCTCTGTGACAGCAGTTTTTCAATCTGAAGTAATAAATATCATGAGTTCTCCACATGAGCAGGACAGACATGGGATTTAGAGCTATGGCATGTTTAAAGATGGAACTGGAAATGCTGATGCATATATATTCATCATTTTTTGAGTAGTGGCACTTGAAAAAACTTCTCTCAGAGAGTGATGGAAAGTAACAGCACCTTTTTCACAGCTAAAATGGATTTATACTGCAATTGCATGACCACATTTGAAGATCACATATTCTGTAAAAGTACAGAATACATATTATAATCTTGTTACCTCACTGACAAAAATGTTGTCTCTACCAAGTCTGCTCTGTGCCACAAAACACCAAACACAGTGAAAACCCTCAAAAAACTCTCTTCGTTTTAGGGTGTGATACCACATCTGTGAATTGAGAGCTTCCAACAATCATTGAAAAAACATTCTTGTGGAACAGCTGTTGCTGCCTCAATATTGCTATGCAGGAAGAAAATAAGCAGTAACATGTACTTTACAGGGAATTCTGGCAGAATACATCAAGAGAAGCTAAGCAAGGCTTGAAAAATTACTGGCTAGGAACAAAAGTATGGAAGATGAAAAGGAGATAAGAGATGTCTAAAGACAATGATTAAAATATTGAAATCACAAATATTCTGGACCAGGAGAAATCAATTAGGACAAGAGATTAGTCAGTTCAAAGGAAAGCAGCCTTACAATAAAGAGCACCTGCAATTTCTACAATAAGAATTGAAAATGTTGCAATAGTCAAGATACATGCATACAAGTTTTGGGAAGGACAAACAAATGCTTGTCTTGTGATAAACCAAATCATATTTAAGAGTGGGTAGGCAAGAAATGCTGCTAGAAAAATTTAGTTATTTCAAATATGCATAGTCTTGGCTTGTTTTGTTTTATTGTTGTTCTTTTTTTTTAACTTCCCCCGAAGATACCCTGTTTCAGCCAGAGATGAGTAAAAGTTTTACCAATGTCAGGCATGGCCATCATGTCCTCTTACAAATAGCACTTTCAGTTTTGTCCACACAATTAATCAAAGTTCAAAAGGACAAAGTGTTCAGCAACCTGTTCTTTACTCAGAAAGAGTGAACATGCATCGGCATTTGATTCACTACTGACACATGTGTCCACAGTCCACTGGTCAGTGAGGAAATGAACACTGAAATCATGCTCTGGGACTATTTTTGTCACTTCCTTTTGTGCTCACCCTGTCTCACTGTGTCAGATGATGACTGCTGAGTCACAGCCTTCCTCAGGACTTGAGCAGCTGCTAATCTTTCACCAGCACACAGGCCTTCCACAGGAGCCTGGGAAACTTTAGCCAGACTAAGACAGGTGGCATTGTTTAAGGCAACTGTCTTCCAGGAGGAACAGGTATCTAGAACTAGTTCATCACTGGGTCAGAAGAGTGGAAGACAGCTCCTTCTGCCTGCAGAGCTTTGTGGAGTGAAAAAGCAGCATCAGCAGTTCCAGTTGTTTTGCTGCAGTCCTGCTACCACCAACACTCCAGCTTTGAAGAATGCTGGCTCCTGCAAGGGCAGCTTCCCATGGGAGGCCTGTAAGAGCCTGGCATGAAAACAACTGCCAGGTATGCTCTGGCATGGAGGAAGGTCCATGAAAGAGAAAAAAGTTGTAGTCTGGATAACTGGATACCAAAAGCCAGTACATAGGAAACAGGCCCTTCCCTCCAGCAGTGGCAAAATCTACTTGGGAAAGGTGATGGAGAGTATTCTGGAGCACAGAGGAAACAAGTAGAGAGTCTGCTTGGCTATGGTGAAAGGGATTATGAATAACTAACTTACATTTAAATGTCTCTGCTTCCAGAACTTGGCAGCTGGCTTGATGTTCAAACTGATCATCTTCACAGAGGAAATCATGGCAAAAAGAGCAGGCGAATATTCTGCCTCCTGAAAGATTTATCAAGGCAAAATAATCAACAATGGGCACAGGCATCAAGTCCTGCTCTGCAAACAATTTAGGCGGTAGTTTTGACTGAAGACCAGTTCTCCATTCTGTCACAAATGCTTCAAGGCCCTAAATTAGACACTGCCATCCATTTTTACACTGAAAAATACCTCCTATCCTACAATATAAGACAGCATAACTATAAAGCAAGTATTACTTCTAGTACTTTTCTTAATTTTAATTTGACTGTAGCATCAGCTATTTTTCTTAAATCAGATCACACTCTCATCCAGTCTTCTCTGCTCAGCTCTGATACACACTTGAAATAAACACTTAAAAAAATTCGACAAAGGGATATCAGTATGATTTCCTAAGCAACTGGGAATCCAAACACCTGTGCTAGTGCAGAAGAATGGAGTAAGAATGGCAGAAAACTGTGTTGGCAATTTGATGCAGTGCTTAATTATGTGAATAATTAAGCTGATAGAACCATTTTAATTTAGATTACATAATCATCCCTGAATTGAGCACTGTATGTTCTTGAGCAGGTCGTTTACTTTGCCCACTGTAAAATGACTATTTTTAAAACAGGGAGAATCCTTGCTTTGAACAAACATACTGCAAGGACTAATTTAGTGAAGACTAAAAAGGCTATGTTAAGAATATAGGTGCACTAACTCAAGCAATGCAAGGAAAGACGTGTCATTTATATTTTCTTATTTTTTAATGTGAGCAACCTACCATGGTCCCAGACACTTCTTTCACACTCAGCGCACTCTGCGTCTGCCAGAGGGCACATACACGCGTGGGTGCTGAGACACTTCCTCCCATGACACACCCAGGCTTCACAGAAATCACAGATTGCACCCTGCAATCACAGCAAGATATCATCTCAGGACTTCTGCAATACCAACAGAGAGACTTAGCCCATAATCCTCAATGTATCCTAGTATCCATTCTCTCAATGGGCTTGCTTTGGCTAAGTGAAAGTTGAACCAAACCTGTATTCCGACCAAGCTGCTCCACAGTTCATGTTTGTTTGTTATTCATTTTTGCAGGATTATGTATGATGCAAGATAATTTGGTTATCTATCTCAATCCTGGTTTTTACATTTCTTATCACACACTTTGCACATGGAAAATTGTGTCCTCCAGTTGAAATCTGGGATCCATAAAAGATAACAATGTTCTGGCAAAAATGGAATTTCAAAGACCTGAAAAATGCCTCTAGACTCTTAAAGCTGAAATCACTCACTTGGATTTTAAACTCTGCTATATTAGAGTACAAGCTCAGCAGAGAGCAAAGAACAAATAACTCATTAGAATTAAGTTAGGCTCTTTAACTTTTATTTTGATTAAATTGTAAGATCTCCACTTCAGCTATCCTTAACTGTAGCATTTAAGAAGCCCTCTCAGCCCATAGGTAGCTAATTACTATGTGCATTACATGCACACAAAGCTAAGAAAACAATGATGAATCCAAATTTAACTGTTGATGCATTCACTCCTGCATAAGTGAATGCATGGGATAAGTTCAGGAACACCAGCATATAAAGGCTGGCTGTGTTACTGAGAACAGCTGACCGGCAGCTGCAGGCAGCAACAGGATAGAGGTTTAGACCATTTAATCCAGAGGCTGTGACAGGTCACACCTTGCTTTCCAGAATGCAGACACTAACTTGTCCTTCTAAGAACAAAACTTCAAAGGCCTGAAGCTATGATTATCTCTAATTAAGACCCCAAAAGAGGGGTTTTGTTCATTAAAATTCCCCTCTAGTGGAACAGATTCCTCTCTGTGTTACTGATGATCTCTGCAGTACTAAGACAACAGCGACAAAAGTCTGCGGGTTTCTGCAGAATAATCCTACATTTTAATGAAGGCTGGGAATTGTCTGTGGTGCATGTAAGGGTTCAGTGCTCTTCATGCATGTACTTAGGGCCTGCCACCAACACAGATCCATGAGCATGCAGGACATGTGCTGGAGTTTGCAGGAGCTGAATCTAAAACTTAAAAATTTGGGGGTTTCAGTATAAGGGAAAAATCAGTTTGTTACAGAAAAGCGAGGAAAAAACCAAACTTGGCATGGTACATGCTATCTTTCCATAAATCTGTTTTATCATTTTTCCAGGAAGATTTGCACAAAATATCCTCATAGTGCAAAAAAGGCTGTAATTTTGTAT
The DNA here is from genome assembly GCA_013399945.1 of Ploceus nigricollis. NCBI lineage: Eukaryota > Metazoa > Chordata > Aves > Passeriformes > Ploceidae > Ploceus > Ploceus nigricollis. The sequence continues at coordinate 691,704 of VXBC01009842.1, read as the reverse complement.
ACATACCACCATAGCTAGTCCAGTACTGTACACACCAGCATGTTTTATAACACAGTCAGAAGACTTCATCATGCATTTGGTTTTTCCTGTTTAAAATAAAAAAGCAAGCAACCATAAGAAAACTATGTAAAAATAAATTTTTTTAAAAAATAGAATGCATGTTTATGTAAGAACAGCATTTCAACTAAATGCCTGTGCTTAACCATAAATCTAGGTAAAAATAACGCAAAGATGTTTGCATTATTGCTGCATTCTGCAACCCACCTTCACACTTCGCTTAGGTTAAATTACTTATTGTCTGTTTTCAGCCAAATCTCTTGCCCCCTTACTGAGATAATAAGACAATGTATTGGTCTTGCTTTGTGTTTTGAGGCACTGGCAAAAATTTCAAATGTCAAAACAATGAACAAAACTAAAGTCAAAGTCCAGCAATGAAATCTTAAAGAGTTATGTTTAAAACTGCTGCTGGTTCTGTCCCACCATAAAAGCAGCTGAGCTGGGCAGTGAGAGGTGGTGGGGGCATTACTGGGTGTGGAGCACTGGCACAGAGCCACTTTGCTCCCATCCCTCATGGGCTCCTCTAACAAAGATGCTGTTGGTTTATAGCCCCCAATGCTTGATTAAGCATCAAACAGCTCTAATGGTCTTCACTTGGAAAACCTTGGGTCTCAATATAGTAATATGGTTGCTGATATTAATGTTTTTCCTCTAGAAACATACTCCAGATTAAGATAAATGCAACACACAGATATGAATCATAAAACAGAGACCATGTTTTTAGTACTTCACTGCATGGTGACAGAAAGGAGACTTATGAAGGGTGACACACTGCCAGTGCACACTAACAGCACGGCTTCCAGAAATGCTCAGTATCTGCAGGTCACAACAAAGGCACTGAAAGCTGCAAGTCAGCGGCTCTGAGAGTCAAACTCCAAAACAGCCAAATTGCTTAATGACAAATTGAAAATCTGCAATGATGTGTTCAAACAGTAGAACATTCACCCCAGTATGAAATGAATATCAATATCATCTGCAAGCAAGCAGCTGTTTAAAAACAAAGGGCTTTTTAGCCTGATTCAGAGCAGTTCTGTCACTAGGAGTCCTTCCCTTCTAATTTCAAAGCATCAGCCCTCAAGCCCACATAAATAACAAGAATTGCATATTACATTACAACCCCATGCAAGGTGAATAATATATTGTTAGTTTAATTTATATTGAATTGATCAGAAATTATATAATCCCTAAAAAGCAGTATTTATTGGTGCCTTGCTAGCAGTCAGAGCTTTTTTAGTTTTGCTGCTGTTATGAAACAATGCTCCACATGGTCAACCTACGGAAACAGTCAGATTTCTCAAACCTAAAAGAAAGTGAAACAAATTTTTCCAAAGACAAGCCATGATGCAGGCTTGCAAACCTCTGGGGGTTAGAGGCATATATACTGATAAAAGAAGATCACTTCTCAAGGAGGGTATTCATAGCAGATTCAAAAGAACATGCTCCACATCACAGAGGTACTTTAAGATAAAGCTACTGTAACACAGATACTGAGAGTTTAACATCGCAAACAGGACTGAGGACAGCTTGTTTTCATTCATTATTTCTACTCACCACATTGTGCACAAATGGGCAATTTCTGAACAGAATTACAGAAGTAACAAAAAGCTCTATTCTTCTGTCGTCTAGGCACATGGAGGTGAAAAAACAAAAAGGAAGTATTAAGCTTTAAAAGAAAGCATTAAAAATATTTATTTTTATTAAAAATATTTCAGCATGTAAAATGTCTGAAACAAATACTAAACTATTCGTTTTAGAACGGTAAAAATTCTTACCTTTGGCACTTATCACATTCCTAAAGAGAAGAAATAAAACACTGGTAATTATTTTCATTCTAGGTAAAATATATAAAATTTACAGACCTCCACAGGGAGTTACAATTAGGATCCAAACCTTTTAATCATTAATCTGTCTGATGCAAAGGTAATTTTAAATATAAAGGAAGGATAGTAGGAAGAATGGCATTCTAGTGGCATTAAATGCATTAGAGGTATTATCACTAGGTTTATGTCATTAAAAATTAGGTATTTTAATATAGAATACTTTAGGTTAATTTACCATTGAAGCATTACAAGGATGTTTGGCCAAGTCTATGTTGGCTCGTGAAGCCCTTATCTGCTTCTCACGTTCCCGACGGTTCTCAGCTTTCTTACGAGCACCAGTCTTTTTTTTAGGCATGTTTCACTATCTGTGGGGGGAAAAATAGATATGGAATGAATGCACATAAAACTATATAAGTGGATACATGGACACACATGACATCCAGCACTAAACAGTTAGTTAATCTTACAGTTCCTGCATTAACTGTGCTTCATCTCCATTCATTTCCTTGTCTGAAAGTTTCTTTTGAAATGCAGAAAAAGGGGACAATCCACAAAGAGCCATGTGATGAACCATAAGGAATCTTGTGATCTGGAAAACTTTGCTGTCCTGAACTTTGTGTTTAACTCTCTTTGAAGTGTTTTGCCTTAAAAAAATGAAACTATTACTATCTGTAGGTTTATTTGTGATGGACCTCTGGTTTTGGTTTGCCTTGCCTGTTTAATAAGCATCTGTAAGGACAGTTGCAGCATCAACAGGTAGTCAATTCTAGCAGCTTCAACTTGGAAGAAAAATTAGTATCTTCATTCAAAAGGTCTTATAAACCAAAGAATAAGTGAACACAGAAATATACTGTCCTAACCAGATACTAAAATTTGCTTTTAATAGCACAGATAATTCAGTTTTCTTGCCCTGTTGCATTTTGCACCATGTTTAAATTGTATTAGTGTCATATTTTGTAGTCAAAATTATATTGCTGTGCTGTCTGCTGGCAACTGTCATTATTCTAGAGTGTGACATTTCTGACACTGGGAGTCCAATATCAGGCTCCACACTAATTTTCAAACCACTCAAATGCTGATTTAACAACAGAATCTAATGGTTAGTGTTTATACCTTGGCTTCTTTACATTCCCTCATAATGGAAAGCACCAAAATGACAAACTGTTTTCATGAAAAGCACTGCCCCAGCGCCTCCTGAGGACACAGACTACAAGGAATTTTAGACAGCAGTTTTGAGAAAGTTGCCCTGAACTAAGTAACAACAGAACTGCAATGTCAGGTCCCTTTAGCAAAGCTGTTGAGTGAATCCATGCTTTCAAACACCATCCAATAATAACAACATCCTATCGATCAATATTCTTATCACTCTTTCCCTCTGAGCTTTCATTTAAGTTGTTTGTTGTCTTTGTCCTGAGCTCAAATTTTTAAAGAAATTTACTGTCTTTGTAATTTTTGGACTAGAGCTTAACAATGTCATGATTCCAGAAATTATGACAGCATAATTTCTGTCTACCTTCAATTCCTTTCAAAGCAGAATATCACCTCTTTTGAAAGCACTAATTAGTATTCAAATACCTCTGCAGAGTGTTCTACCTCCACTTTTGGCACACTGTTACCAAATGCTCGGACAGGAAAGATACAGTGGATTCTGTCTGCAGTCCACACCCCTGAGGGGTGTGTGGGAGAGAAAAGTCCATCTGAAGGACCTAAAATAAGAGGTTGTAGGTCCATGCCTGGTTCCCCCCTCAGCCCCAGAGGGTACAACTGTGCTGCCCTACGGAGCACTGGAGCTCCTGCATGGGGAGCATCCTGCACAAAGGCTGTTTCTCCCTTTGAAGCTTCCTCCTCAGGAGTGAAATGCTGTGCCTGGGTCACAGCAGCAGCTGCATGAGTGAGCATGCTGGCTCTCCAGCTCAATGGCTGATACTGTGGCACAAGGAGCAGAGCTCAGATATCGGGAGGCTATGTAGGAATGAGGCGAACAGTTCAAAGTAAAACCCCTAAAATGTGTTATGTGAGTATTGGGTCTCCAGCACTGTGTATCACTCTGTAAATTTTCACCTCCTGTTGCTCTCCTGCTGCATTATTTGCTAAGGCAACCAGGGGCAAAGACCACAGATTTCCCACCAGACCTCCAAAGAATGCTGGTGGTTTCAGCTAGTGGTTGTGCTGTGAGGTGCATTAACAATGCCCGGAATCTAAGTTCTGCTGAAGTCACGGCTTCTTGTTCTTGGTGAGGTCCCAAAGACACACCCTGACTGCACCAGCAGGTTCCTGGATCTTCTGTGCTGAGCAGGACAGTGTCTTGCCTCATTATCTGGTGATACACTGCCCACCCTGCTGTCATAGACATGGTGAACAGCTGGAACGGGCTGTTCACTGGGAGGCAGGGAACTGCAGAGCCACCCTTGTCAGACCACAAATACCAACAGCCAGAAGAGGCTTTCTGTATTTCAAGGTTTCTTGTGCTTGACCATCAAACAGCTTCCACTCTATACATATTCAAAATCTGTTTCACCACTCATACAAAATTACGATTTAAGATAAAAATTTTAAAAATTGTCTTAACAGTAGTTCATACTTAAAAGGATCATGAACTGAATGCCCTAATAATGCAAAAATCATTTTCCAGGCACTGTGATGCCCATGACTTACTCTATCTTTTAGAAGCAATGTGGCTAAAAACTGCACTCTGGGCCCGCAGCACCTGGGGGCTGCTGTGCTGTACGTGCCCAGGTGTGCAGGGCTTTCCTCAGGTGTCCCTCAGAACCATTCTCTACTCAGGACCGGCCCCTCGTCCCGCCGGGAGCCGGACGAGATCCGCTCCGAGGCCCTGGGCTGCAGCACCGACTGCAGGGCTGCTCTCGGCGTGTGCACGCACACTGCCGCTGTTCAGCTTTTAGCGCTTTCCCTCATCTTCAGCACTTGGGTCCCCCGAACCTGCCGCATCACGCTGCCAACCTGGATCGCCGCGCTCCGTGTTTCCCGGCACACGACCGTGGGGGAGCCGGACATCGCTTCGCTGGCTTGGGCACGGAAGCCGCAAGGGCCCGGAACAGAGACCNGCGCCGCCCGGCGGGAACGTTCTGAGCACGATTCTGCCCTCTCCCCTCACGGGGTGCGGCGCGGGCATCAGGGCAGGGCTTTTCCAGCTGTTCCCGTGGGTGTTGCTGCTCAGTGCATGGCCCAGCCTCAAACCTTGTTTGCTTTCGAGGCAATTGCACCTCAGCTCTCACTTGTCAAGAGACCGAATTTTGGGCATAGTAATTACAACGATTAGTTGTGGTTGTAATGGGCACCTGAAAATTTTTCTCTGAAATCTTTCATCTGTGGCTTGAGCTGTTTTTAAAGTGAAGTATTGATTAACCGAAATGGTAGGAATACAGTGTAGCTGAAAAAGGGAAATTATACTCGTGCTATAAAAAAAACCCGCACACAGTTCTGCCTCCTCTGAGGTTATGCAAGTCACCGTCGCAGACGGATATTGCCTAGAAAAACCTTTGTGAAATTAGTAGAGGTATTGCATAGATATTTAATGGAAGATGAGTGCATGGATGGCATTCCACGCATATTTCGTGGTGTTTTGCCTAGAAAGGGTTTGATACATATTTCATATAAGTAAGATCTAGGGCATTGCTTTGTGTGCTTTGATCATCGATACCCTCGAGTGAGGTGGTTGTGTTGCTTCACATTGTACTTGGTCATGTAATTCGTCCTGAAAATTGGCTTCTGGCTATGGAATGTGATTTTCACTTAATGAGAGACACAGATTTTCATGGGCCATCATTGCCTTTCCAGGAAGACACTCCTAACTTTTGTGAGGCCGCTGTTGGTTCTCCCACAACAATTTGTTTGCTTGTCACGCTTTTCCTTCAAGACATGATCTTCACAGCAGGTTAGTGGGATGCACACAAAATAGCATTATTGGTTAGCAACAAAAAAATCGTGGTGGTCACTAAACTGGATGCTTCTTCTTCATGAGAAAGTGTGTGGAAAAGTGGTTTTTGATTCTTGTCAGTAGCCGTGGCCAGACGCTTTTTAACTAAAAACCTAAGTAGAAAATACCATCTTTTCTGAGATGTTAGAGGTGTTTCTGTGTAAGTCTCACTTTTCTTAATGAATGTCATTAATCACCAATATTCTTGTATTCTGCTTGTGACCATTGTAGTCTGTTTTAGGCAGCCATGAATGCAAGAACACAATTAGGATAAATGTTACAGCGTTGGAAAAGAATACAAACAGAAAGTTTATATCTAATCATTATCCTAGTCAGCTAATCTGCTCTCATGAATAAATGGAGCTGTTGAAAAAAGGACTATTATACATGCACAGATGTGACTGGGCATTTTTACATAAACTCATGAATGAAAAAGAAGGAGAAATCTAGAAAAACCCCAAGGACATATGTAGGAACTAAGATTTTTAACTTGGTTTTATTTTCCCCTGTGAAACATTATCTGCCTCAAATATGTTTCAGCAACCATCCTCTAGATGGCAGGAGTTTGTCACTTCACTCATGAACAGTGAAACATCTTATTTTCACAACCAATAGGGTGGCCTAGGGCTGTAATACAAGTGAATTATAAAAAAAAAAATTAGATGAGAATAGCCAATTTAGAGCTTACAGAACTTCCATTAGCAGTACTGGACTAGTCTCTGGGGAGTTGTTGCAGACTTGTTTCAAGGAAAATGCCGAAAGTAATGAGAGTCAGCCTCATTTTTAGAGGTGTTTTCAGTTACTTTGTGTGAGAAGCAGTGGAAGGACAGTGAGTGTGTCTCTGAACAGTTATCATTCCAAATTACCTGACAGAGGGTCAGAACTGTTACGTCTTCACTTAATGCCTACTGTCTGGCTGGCCAAGATAACAGGTGAGGGCCACCCTACACTGCCTGGAAAGGTATTTGTCTAGTCAAGAGCTTTCAAGACAACACATGTCAGCACACTGGTGACTGTCTTAACCCTAAGCTGAGCTACCTGCAGAGGTCATTAGAGAGAAAAGTGAAAGCCACTTCTGTAAGCTAAATGATGCAATGACAGCAGAGCTGCTGGTCTTCCCACCCTAAAGGCATAACCCTGCAGCAGCATGCACTGGTTTTCTCTTCTGTTCCACTCCGCCGTGTCATCATGCATCTCATAAAGTTAGTTTTACCTATACAAAGGGTCAGAGGATGCTAATGAATCAGAATCTCTCAAAAATAAATGGATGTCCGGGATACAGAACTAAGAAATTTTTAGCAATATCTTTCCACCTCGCTCTCTTTTTTGTTCACCTTTCAGAGTCATGTGGCAAGTCAGAGCAGTAGCACTCTGGATTACTGATTGCTGGTCAGATACATATTTTTAAGGCAGTAAATTCATGTTTCAAATGGGAATAATTCAGCAAAAGGGTGTTGCAAACAGTTGTCTGAGGGAAGGTGGGCTTGCTTTTTCCAGGGCCAAAGCTGAGTAGTGCCATTGCAGCACCACGTACCAGCTCACATGGACACTGACCATCTTCAGGGCTGTTCTGCTCACTTCCTCCTCTGCTCATCTCATAAAAATTGTCCCTTTGCTGTGAGAGCATGTTTCAGGAATGGACGTTTACTTATTCCTTAAGTTACTCATGTAAGAATAAAGGATTCATGCCTTCTCACTTCTACTGCTGAAAATTGTGGAGATCAGAAAGGAGAATCAGGAAATTAGGTGTGTGCACAGCCTCTATCAGAATGGCAGTATTCTGGGGCAGATAAGACCTTCATATGCGGTGCCACTGGACTGTGCTGGATGACAATGAAATATTTTTACTGCCTTTTGCTGTGATATCTCAGTCCCTTTAAAGATACAAGAAAGCATAATATCTCTCAACTTGAAATAAATACCGACCTGAGTTGTTGTCATTTACTTCTAATTGAATGAACTGAAATTTCTTTTTTCTCTAAATAATATGCTTGTTCTGATCTATTTAAGCCTCTATTGCCTACCTGCCTATTACCATAATTATCTTCATTATTGCAATGTCTACTTGCAGCATTCAATATGTTTGCCTCCCTGGGGATTGCATTGTAAAATAGGTGCAGCATACACCTTTCTAAATGACCTTTGAAACGGCATACATCAAATTTAATTTGTTTTTAAATCCTGGCCTTGCAGCAATGGACCTTAAAAGTCATGTCAATATTTGTTTGATGTAAGATAATTTTGTCTGAAGACATTTATACTTGCTGATTTGACTACATAAAGAAATGGGAAACAAAGAAATAACTTGAGGCAAAAATGTTTAGTGACGTCTACTGAATTGGCATGTTCAAATATAATATTTTAAAATAGGCATCCTAGGATTAGATGTAGTAGAGATTTTTTGTGTGTATGTTTTCTTTTCCCCCTGCTATTATACCTGATGCTTGCAGTCATTAATCTTAGCCCTCAAAAGTCATTCCCCAAGAAATTTCTAGATGGTTATTTTGTCTGGTCAATGTTTGTGGAATGTGTCAAGAGGGAAAAGAAGAAAGATAAGAGATAAAACAAAAAGAGAAATTTTGCTGTTAAGTGATTAGAGTCTTGATTCAGGGAGCTCACTCAGTTGTCAACTTCTTTATTAAAATCTATTAATCTTTGCTATGATATTGCATTTTTTCACATTTCTTCCATGACTTCAACAAAATACTGAACAGCATTTTTATCATGATATCTTACTGGGGCTTTTTATTTTGTTTTTTGAGATGAAAGATATGCAGTAAAGCTAATACTGGGATTTATGTGCACAGTTAATGTGCCATCATATGTTGATTACCATATATTAATTAAGATTGGTGAGGTGAGGGGTTAGTGCAAGACTAATCAGTTACTCATTTTGTAACATAAGGGGGAAGCTATAATTTTTTGTTACGGAGAAATAACTTGTTGTCTGCTGGCCAGTTATTAGTATTGTTTTTCCATTATGAGATTGCAATATCATAAATTACCTTGTTTCTCTTCCCTCTGATCCCATCAAAAGGCTGGCACATAGTGATATATTTGCTGCATAGGTGACACTAGGAGCCTTTGTTTGTGGAGAAGAGGAGGGAGATGCCTGATAAATGGCAGCACCTGTGTGACAGAAATGAAAAAGGTAAAAAAAAAAATCAAGGTCAGACAGAGGATGACTGATGACAAGAATTTCTTTCTCAGTGCTGGAGGCTTGTCAGGTGGATGTGGCAGAGGAGAATGAAAAATGTGAATGTTTTAATTGGTCACAGGATATGAGAGCAATTCACATAGGTGATCAGGAGACTGCCAAGGTGATCAGGAAATTGAGAAGCCAGTCCCATAGGACGAGGCCAAAAGAATGTGCTGTATCTGGCAAAATGAAAGGTTGGAATGGGAGAATGGGGTTTCTATCGCCACTGTGTCTGTGCTGAGTTAGAGGGTTGAGCAAAATGCCTATTCTGGCACAAGAGCAAATGGGTACGAAATTTTACAGCCTGGGGCCACGTGGTGGGAGAGAGAGAGAGAGAGAGAGAGAGAGAACAACAGTGGGAGAGTGTCAAGGTACAGGGGACGTAGTTTTGTGATGAATGGAGAGCTGACACAGTTTAATCTGGAGAAGGGAAGGCTGAGAAGGTCTAATTGCTGTCTTTGAGGACCTAAAGGAAATTTATAGAGAAGACAAAGCTAGGCTCTTCTCAAGGGTACCCCGTGACAACATGACAGGCAACAGTCACAAGCTGCAGAAATTACAACTGGTATACAGAAAAAAATGCTTTGAAATGAGAGTGGTTAAGCAATGGAAAATCTGTGCTGGAGCCCCAAGCACTGAGGTCAAGAAACTCTCTTGTATTTAGAATGGATATTATTAAAATAACACAATTAATTAGATAGGAGGGGACCTCTAGAGGTCACCTATCCAAGTCTCCTGATGAAAGTTTGTACATCAAATAAGGCTGGTCAAGGCCTTGTCTAGCTGAAACTTGAAAGTCATCATGGATGGGGATTGCACAACTGCTCTGCCCTTTTCCCAGGATTAACAACCTTGCCTGCAAAGATCCTGAATAGGAGGATCCTACTGATTTCAAAGGCAGTTGGACTGTGTCCTAGATGAGGTAGAATATTTGTTTGCCATATTTTTCTGAAATATCTGTTCCAAAAAATTCAACATTTCAGCTGCTCCATGTTTTTCTTCTGTTATCGAGCTGTGTGACATGTTCCTCTTTGGTGTCACTTCTTATCTAGATAGCAATTTTTCTCCTTTAATTATGGCTTTTCCTTGTTTAGTAGAATTCGTTTGTAGAAATCTTATGCAAATATGAACTGAATGGTTTTCCTGTCTAATTACAGCTCCATTTAGATGACATTAATATCAGTAGCACTGAGCACTGTCTGAATTAAATACCAAATTTATTTCAGCTAATGAAAGCTGAAGGACAGATCATTTGTTTTATGGCATACAACATGGGTGACTTAGCTGTTGATTCAAAGGACTGAAAGAGAATTTTTGCATCAAGTGTTCACTTCCCTGACATTGTAAGGAGCTCTCTCTTATAATCTCAAAATTAACAAGCTCCCATCTTACTTGCCCTCACTGTGTTTTTGAAAAGCACTGTGGACAAAGAACAGGATTGCACCCAGTGTAGCATAGCATCATACAGCAATTCATCATATATTGAATTTCACAGTGTAGGTGATGTAATACCTGTATTATAAATAAGATGTTTGAATGCAGGTAATCGAATGTCAAATCAGATGCTTACGGCACTATGAAAAATGACACTTGGAACCATTTCTAGGCATGGATATCAGTCCTCAGTATTCTGATTGATTTAGAAAACCCATTTGTTTATGTTCCACTACTGTTAGTTGATATTCTAAAATAGTTTCTATTCATTCTCATTTGTGTTTTATTAGATTTCATTTGTAGTCCAAAGTTGTAGTAACAGTTCTACTGCTTCTCAAGTACCTGTACATTTAGACTTTTTGAAATGTCATTCTAAATAGTCATGTGCTCACCATGTTCACTAAATTCCTTATTTATATTTATTGTGGAGTAATGAATCTGTAGTCCTACTCTGAGCTAGAGCTTATCCACTGATGGTGTATTGTGAAATACATTTCCATTTTTATAATAGGTGTTTGAAGCATAGTGCTGTTAAAAAGCTGAGCAAACACCTTTTTGATGGATTATGAGGGGGAACTGAAGGGTTTGCTCCAATTATTTAATTGTATTTACATATTATTCAAAACACTAGTGAAAACTGCAACACTGTTGACAAGACAAAAAGAAGACAAAAGCAAGCAGTTTCTGAAAACAGCATTCTGGACTGTGAGTTGGTTTCTTTGCTCATTTTTACTAGGTTATATCTCTTTCTGACAAGATCGAGTTCTGTAATCTCTGCCTTGAGTGTGTGTCTGATGGGTCCTGGAAGTATCAAGATGTTTGAAGAGTTGTTTATTTGTTTTACTTTGTTTCTTGTTGGTGTCATGTTTCTGGGCAGACTGTTGCCATCTGCAGCTAGGATGTGGCTATGTATTTTATATGAAGTTAAATATATGTCTGCAAGGGCCTCTAGGCTATGAATTTGCAATTTGCATGATGATCAGTGAAGTTAGAAAGGAATAACTTTTGGTCACTGCCTGCTTCTCTTGGTCTGACCTACTCTGAGCTTGAAGACCTTCCAGGCATCCTACAAAAGCTAGTTGTGTAACAGATTTGGGCTGGAAGATGGATGGGATGCCCCTGGCAGCCAGTATGTTTCCAGAGCATTTTCATTTGTATCATTACCCAGCTGAAGTAAAAAGTTGCTTGCATTTTTTTTTTTTTTGCAAGTGGCTGCTTGGTTGAGTTTATTTGCATAGTGGTGTTTTTGTCAGTGGTCAGTTAATTTTAAATCTAATTCATTTCAGAGAGCTCAGACCTTTTAAATGAGCTCACTGTTTTCCTATGTTAAATCCAGCTAAAACAGCCTAGAATGAACTGGAGCACTGGCCTAGAAAGGAAAGGCTTCACAGCCCATTACTGATCTCCTGAGCCATCTCATCCCCTTTACTGTCATGTAATGTTTGTTTAATGTAAAGTTTCCATATAAAGCCAAACAAAATAAAACCCAAAATGCAGAACAGCAGCTCTTTGCCATTCAGATATTAAAATGTGAAGGTAGTGAAAATGAGATTTCCTTTCATAAATGTGTTAGTGACCTTAGGGGGACCCTCACCAGGGAAATGCCACCAGGGAAAAGGCTCATCTCAGAGGAGAAGGTGGATAAGCCTCTTTTGGCACCATGGGCTGGAGTCACTGGGGAGTTGTGTTTTCAGCTTCAAGGGAGAGGAAGCCCTTGTGGGAGCCTGCGAGGATTTCTAAAATCAGTGCTCTGGGCCGGGCTGTCACTGTGCATGTTGCCAAGTATATCTGGGCAGGAGTGTGTCACTGTGTGACTGACTGATGATTGCTGTGCATAAGGAAGCACATCATTCCACTAGTCACTGTGGATTTCTATGCATGAGTGACTGTTTCTCTGCTTGAATATGAATAAATAACATTCAGAGCCTCCAGTCATTCTAAAAAGGTTTAATCAAGGCTATCAAATAACTGGATTGTCAAAAAACATTCCTTGCTGAATTTATTCATGAGGTTTCAGGGGCTAAAGTAAATTCAGCATCCCAGCAGTTTCTCCTTGGTCATTTAAAGTTCCCAGAAAGATCAAAGGAAGACCTCTAATGAAGATCTTTGAAAATCTGAAGCCCAAATGGGATCACTTGTGTGAAAGGTGGAAATGATGTGTTCAGAGTCCTGTGCACATATCCCCTCCTGTGGGATGCTTTCCAGCTCAACAAGTGCCTCTGCACTCACTGGTGGATCTGTCAAGTTTTGCACAGCATTGGGTGTTGACTGCAGCATTCATCCATCAGTGACTTGGGGATTGAAGGTACTTGGCAATGAGGAGAGAGCATGTAAAATGGGGAAAACAGCCTGAAAATACTTGCTGAAGGTGCTGGGAGAAGGCAAGGGAGAGAATTTCAGAGCTCCCTCGCTGAGGATAAGGTACAGTTACATGTTTTCACATGGACCTGCTGAGTCTGGCACTTTGAGCAAGACCCTCACCTGGCCTGCCCCTTTGTCCCACTGCCCCCACTGTCACCTTGGCCTCACCTTACCTCTGCCCTGTGCTGGCAGCCGGGGGGACATTTGTGTCACAGCCTCCCCCACTTGCAGGTCTGTCCTTTCAACTCAATCTCTCAGATGCCACCATGCCCCCACCACCACAGTGAGGCACAAATGAAGGCAAATGAGGTGAGTGGGCCATTCTGTGGATGAATATAAAGACATTCTGGGAATGCTATGGAGTTATCAGAGCTTTTCTAAAAGGCTATTTTTTTCACTACAAAGGTGGTGAGTGAGTCTGAATTTGACCTTGAGAAGGTTTTGAAGAGAGTGAGGCAATGGTCCTTGTTAGGGAGTGATGAAATTTCTTCATTTCACAGTTGGACAGTAACAAGCATAAGGAGTCTCAGGGAGTGTGCCCTGCATCTCTTAAAGAGCAGTGGAAGCACTAGAAAGGTGTTCTGAAAGAAAGCTAGAGAAATTACACATTCTTCCCTCTGATTAACCCAATCTGCAATTACATCAGACTTTCTTGGATTCAGCTTCAACAGTTGCTCTTCAGCCTGGTGGTGAGCTCATCCAAATGGGTGGGTATCTAGCAGATAGCCTTGTCTGCATCTGAGTTGAAGTGGATGTAAAGTTTGGAGTGATTTTTTAATTGCTGATATTTTATCCTTGCTATGTAGCAATGCCTGCCAGAGGCATACAACAAATGCAATATGACACAGCCCATCTAGGAACAGAGCTGGAGCTGAGGTACTAAAATAAAAGCAGTTATTGAAAGCTAGTCAAATATTATCCTCAGAGAGTTTGTTTCCCTATCTCTGTTGTGCAGCTACATCTCTAGTGGAGCAGTTGCAGCTCATAAACTGGAAGTGGGAGTACTACAGAAATCCTTGGGAAAGAAGGATGCAGAGATAAATGCAGGCAAACATGAAATACAATTATCCAGCTTGGAAATGGTTCTTCACAGTTCTTATTGCCTTTCCTTTGGGGAATTTTGTTGACACAGACTTTCCACTTTCATCCTGTGATAGAAGATGGTACCTCCCATAGTCCCATACACATTAGTAACCCTCAAAAGCTTTTGTTCATTCTGAACTGAAAGACTGTTGTCTCCTTGCTGCCTACTCTATCACTGACGGGCAAGGCTGTGAGGTTTTCCCTGGTGGAGGCTTGTCGGCAATTGATTGATAAGCAAAGCCTCTTGGGCAGCCCTGGGTAATCGTGAAGTGCCCCCCTGTGTCTGGCTCTTACAGGGCAGGCTGTAGAGGTGTCCTGGCTGGGCAGATGCTGGAGCTGCTGGTGGCTGTGACGTGTCTCTTGGCCCTGGTTTCTGTCCTGAGCTTGTGGGAGCTGGCTATTACCTTGTTTCTGGTCTTTGGAGATATGGCCTTGCTCCAGCCCTTGGCCCTAACAAGTGGACAAGGACCTTGAGATGAGCTGAGATTGGTTGCACAGTTAAGGTCAGCATTTCAATTCCCTCTCAGCCCACATATCACAGGGTTGTAGTCCCTGGTCCCTTGTTGGCCAGACTTGTTGGCCTGTATGCCTAATCATTTTTCTATGTTTTTGGCACTTGCCTTTCCTGTTGCAGTTTTTCATACCTTTCATGCTGATTTCAGAGAAAAAGTAAAATTGCAGTTCTTATTATGCCAGAAATTCAAATTGCTACATATGTCAGTATTATTTTGCTTTGAAATAAGATCTCATTCAACAAAAGTGAGCAAAATAAAGCCGTGAGAGGAGGGGGAGCCAGAGGGAAGAGAAGGAGGTCCCAAGAATATTCTAGATGGTTTAGTGCAGTGTGGCTGTATATGGCTGTATGACTAATGAAAGCTTGCATAGTGGTGTAACCTGTAGGCATTAATAGAATATCTGGGCATATGCATAATATTATTTAGCAGACAAAGTTCATTTGATGGAAGATATGAAATCTTACATTAAGACTCATATTTGGTATAAGAATTAAGAGAATTTTGCCTGCATAAAGTATGTTGCAGTTTTCATGGGAAATACAATAGAGATGTAAAACAATTGGAGTTGGATTTTTTACTCTACAGAAAATAGCCATAATAATTTTGAAAATTTTAGATGGTATATTTTTATCACTTTCCTCTAGATACAACATAAAAATGGATTTTGTCAGGCCTAGTAAAATAGTTTGAATATTCAGAGTGGTTGAACATTGGACTATGATTCATGTAATATAAAAAAATAACTTTCTACATGAGCAGAAAGTCATCTATTTGGTAGAGCTACTCAGAATATTGCAGTGTCCAGGTGTAAACCACAGTACAGTGATTTCCTTGTACAGTGTGTGTATGCAATTATTAAGAATATTTAATGTATTTTGTCTTCATTCTCCCAACATAATTATTTTTTCAGTTTGACTGTTTCTCTAATGTTAATTAACAGCAATGCTGGTAAGAAAAAGTGAGATGAGGACAGTCGTGGATAAAATGTGAAGGAAATATTAATTGTGGGATTATTTATTTAAAAATTAATTTAAAGTACAGTGACAAATATACTCTATAGCTAGAAAATTGGCATGTAATATATCCACGAAATTACTGAATTGGATTTCTTTCCTTTTGCAGTATTTGTCCTGCAAACTTTTAGTATTTCAATAAATTGTAGCTACTTATGAGGATAGTCGGCCACTGGTGCTAATTGAATGATCCTGGATTGTTAAATCTGATCTGTGATGAGGTTTCCATGGTGATATCCGCAGATGATACTATGGCCACTACAACAATTTCTTTGTGCTGATGTGACTCTCAGGTGCCTATCTAGCTGAGGATGACATCCCAGCTTGGCTGAAAATCAGGAGGAGTTTGCTGTTGACTTTAGTGAATTTGGTGTTGTCTCTGTTGTGACTGGGTCTGGAAACTGCTCTGGAATCATACAGGTCCCAAGTGAAGGCAGTCTGTAGTCAAGATAATACTTCTGGTTTAAATTTTTCACTGTGTTGCTTGAAACTGAGTGGAATTTGCTGGCATTCAAACCCACTCCCAGACTGACCATGCCTCCACACTAAGTAAGTTTTGCAAGCTATTTCCCTCACAACTCAAGCCCTCTGGGATAATTTGATTCCATTGCATGGAAGCCCTTCAAATGGAGTGGGATGATATGGCGTAAGGGATCATGAAAGTACAGAAGATGGTTCTCTTTCAAAGAGCTTGCATCTGGATATGGATGGGCTTCTGAGAATGATTGGGAAAAAAGAAGGAAAGGAGAATTGGCAGTGATCAAAGCAAATCAGTTGCCTGGCTACATTGAGATTGATATGTCACCAGCTGAATAATTGACACTGCTTTAAAAGAGGCTTTTGAAAGAAGACAAAAGGATTTGCTCTTCTGTGTGAAGCAGGTGGAATAAAGTGTGGCAGTGCTTTTTGGGAATTGAGTGGGCAGAGGGTATCACTGTGGGCGAGGATGCAGCAATGGCAAGCTTGAGAGGGATTGCAGTGCCCATTTTAAGGGACAGTTGGAGGCAAAAGTATGGCATGAACAATAAGGAAAAGCTAGTGGATGAATATAAAAAAAGGGACGAAAAGGGCGAAGATATGATGATCTCATTTTAACAGTACTCTGAATTGCCCTAAAAATAGCAAGTGCCAGGACAAGACATAAGGAAGCTTATGGGTGAGATAGGTGAAGGAAGCTACATAAGATGGGTGAAGTTCCTGTTACTACATGAGATGGGTTCCTAGATAAGACTTTTAATGTACAAATGTGGTTAAGAAAGTCTATACTTTTTAAGAGATTTTGTAAAAGGAAATAGCAAGTTTTAGAAGTAATCAGGGTTAGAGAATCTTTGGAGTATAAAACAGTTTCCAAGCTTTTCTACCTCCTTATTCCAGTGACACAGTCTTGAATCAGGTAAAATAATAATAGAAAAATAGATAATAATAATAAAATAAGAATAGAAAATAAGCATTTTTGTAACATTTCAACTGTTTTTTTAAGTTGAGAACAGGACAAGGGACAAGACTGATTGTTGAAGGTCCAAAGATCTCTTAAGGAAGGATGTGAACTGTGATTTTTACTATCTCTTCTTTTGGACTGATAAGTAGCCATTTCTCCTAGCAAGAAAAATGTCCCAAATAATATCCCCTTCCTTGATCCTTGTGTTAAAGTTGAACTATGAGCATGTGGAAAGGTTCAAGAAAAAAATTTAAGGAAAGTGAGAAAAGATGTATTAAAGGTACATATTTTTTAAAACCACTTTGAATTTACTACAGAAATTTTTTTTTAATGAAGCAAGCAAACAATCTCAGTTGTGTCCTTTTTATGTTCAGTTCTGTAACTCCTGAAAATACTGAGTAAATCCACTACACTTGTGAAGTTTTCCTCCTAGACTGCAGAGAAAGGGTTCTCATGGACCAAGGATGACCTCTAGTGGTTGGTTCTCTAGTAGAGATTCAGGCTTGGCCCATGTCTAAAAGAGAATGGATATTTATTTACTGAGGGAGAATTACAGCATACACTAACTATTCCTGTAGCAATCCTTTATTTAAGTGGGGAGTATGAACATTTTGCCTCTTTGCTGGAACTTCAGTCATGCTGAGGTTAATGTTCCAAGCTGAAATGTTTTTGGGTTTTTTTAATTATCCATAAAAGTGAAACAAAAAAGCAAGTAAACTTTGTGTAATTAAAGCCTTCCAGGTAAATGTTCCTATCAGTCTAAATGGGTACAACGCAGAAGTTGTGGCACTGTGCTGGTATACAGGAAAGTACCATATTTTCACTGTTTATGCTGACTGAGGTAGAGACTAAATATTCTGCATCAGCTGGAGAAAAATGTATTTCTAAAATGTCTTGCTTATAAGTAATCTAATTTGCTTTCACACTGGCTGGTGTTTTCAATACTTTGTGCTGACAATGTTCTTTTAAAGTTACCACTACCTCTAGTCATGTAAAAACTTGTAGTATTTAAGTTTGCATTGTTTATATTTAACTCTGGTCTGGAAGTTCAAAATCTATTGACTGATCTGCTTGTGCATTTGAGAGAGGAAACAATTTGGTTTTTGTAGAACATCAAAATCTTTGCTAGACCTCCTTTATGCCTCTGCTAGGTAGTGCAGAGTGCTGTGAAGTGTGATATGCAAGAAGCCCTCAGTGCCTGTGGACAGACCTAACGTTTGTAACATTGTTCTCTTTGGGCATGCATTGCCAATGTTACTGTAAAATCTGTATCTGGAAGATTGGGAAGTCAACACAAAAAAAAGGTCTAATATCAGTATATCAGTGAAGGAGCACATCTAAACCTCTCAATAACCTTGGGAATAAAGGCTTGATTAGAAACAGAGAGACTTCATTACCATGAGATGTCACTGTAACTGAGAGTCTTGGAAAACTCAGAGACTGCAGTGTGAGGCGTTTCGGGGCTGTGTTTTACTGATGGCTGATGTTAGCACAAAGCAAAGATCTTGTGCTTTGGTATCTAAGCCAGTCATTTCTAGCAGGCAGTGTAGTATGAGCTGGAGGCAGTGATGGGAGGACAAATCAAGTGCTTCCTTGTGCTGAGGGGTTGGCTACTTCATGGTTTGACACTAGCCAAATTCCATGCACCCACGAAAGCCGTTTGCTCACTCTCCCCTGCCACAGCTGGGCAGAAGAGAGGAAAAAAAAATAACAATGGGTTCATGAGTTGAGGTGAGGACTGGGAAAAAACACTCCAAGGGCAAAACAGGCTCAGCTTAGAGGTACAAAGTGAATATATTACTAACAGAGTCAGAGGAGAATAATGGAGTAAAATAAGCTCTTACAAAAGCACCTCTTCTTCCCCAAATCCCTCCCTCCTTCCCATAGACAGTGCAGGGAGACAGGGTATGGAGGTAGGGGAGTTTGGTCAGTTCATCACCTGAGGTTTTCTTCTGCTGCTCAGGGAGAGAAGTCGTTCCCCTGCTGCACCGTGAGGTCCCTCCCAAGTTCTCCACAAACTTCTCCAGCATGGCTCCAAATCTGACAAGCAGCAGTCCTCCCAAAACTGCTGCAAAGTGAGTCCCTCCCACAGGCACACAATCCTCCTAAAACTGCTTAACCAACCAAATAAATAAATAAAGTTTTTTATATGCTTACAGAGGAGGTAGAGCATTTCTTTTTGGTGTCCCTTCCCTTCTGCTTTAAAAAAGAGATGGAAGACAAAGGTGATACCTGCTCCAAGAGAGGCCACTTACCCAGAAGACCTTTCAGCAACATGAAAGGTGCCCAATTAATCTCCCATTCTTCAAAGATGATTATGACGATGATAAAAAAAATAATAGCTATTATAATTATTAAAAACAGAACATTAGCAGAAAACCACAAGTATATCTATCTATCTATCTCTGACAAAATTGCATGCACACACATATTTCCAATCACAGGATCTTCCACCACTCTCAAGAGTGGAAAGTAATGTTTCTCAGACACAGCCTTCCTTGCCTTCTGTAGTGCAGAGCCCTGACTTGCCCCCACATGGTGAGGAGAGGAGGCTGGAGGCTTCTCCTGTCTCAAGGTGGAGAGAAAGTCCCTGTGCTTTCTTTGATTTCTCTGGATGTCCTAACAAGCTAAAGGGATGAGAGCTTCATGAAAAATAATTTCAGCCTTTTGTCTTCAAAAACTTGCCTAAAGGCTGATTTTCTAAAAGCCAGAAGGCTTGACATTTGATAAATATGGCAAAGTATTTCTCGTAGGCCTCTCTGGACTATTTGGAAGCAAGAAAGCATTTGGGAAAAAACTTTTTGATGGCTTACATATGGCAGGATGGGTAGTTGTCACTAGTACTAAACCAAGCACTCTGTTTAGAATTGAAGTATTCAAGGTAAAGAAACCAGAACAAGGCTATGCTGTGCCTAGAGAAAAGAGCATTAGTTTTTTACTAAATGCATGCTTTGCATGCATGCGTACTTTTTGTCATCACAATACAGGCAGGGCAGCTTTGCTACCTACTGAAATATTTTGCTAGTTTTTATTGATGTTATGGATAGAAGGAAGAAAGTGATTTATAGTGGAAGTAAGTTTTTTTATATTCATGTGTAGCTTAGAAGTCAACTAATGAATTTCTACAAACTTACTTTGAAGATCAAAAATTAGTTTGTAAAGTTTGAGAAGCATAATGAAGTATAAACTTCTATATACATTCTTGAAATACAAACAAGTTGAAAATTTACCTTTTTTTTCTAATTTCTCATAAAACATGGAGCTAGGAATGATACCTGATATTAAAAACAATGTTAACAATTTAAATGTTAATAACATCATTAGCGTTGTAGGAAATCAGAGTAGGTGATCATAATGGACTCTCTTACAGGAGCTCTAATTAGTCTTTGCTATCTGTAGCAAAAAACAAACAAGCCCTTACTGACTCCAGAAAAGCCTTTTCTTCTCCCAGGACGATGTTATAATGAACCATTACATTGACTCATATGACAACAAAACTTTTAGTCTCTTCACAAAAAGCAGCTTTTAGACAACATATTGACTAAGGCATATGCCAAACAAAGGTGTAATGTAATAAAGGGATTTCAGCAACTTAATTTTCTGTCAGACAAACAGCAATGTTATTGCAAACTGCTGTGTTCAATCCTTTATTTAAAAAAAAAGGGCCACATCAGAGATTAGAACTAGAACTTGATGAACAAACTTCCTCAAATGATTTTTTTGCCACAAGTGTACTTATAAATCATTCATCAGTTCTTCCCCTGCATGGGCCATTTCTCTGTCACTCCAGCATGGCCATTTCTTTGTCATTGTAATCGTAGTGATAAACAGTTTATAAATGTATGAGGTAAGAGAACGCAATACAAAGGACAGGGCTATTATCTAAACCCTAATCCAGTGTCTGAAGTATTTGAGTGATGAGTTCAGAACACTTACTTTTGAAAACTAGCCTTACAGGAGGACAGAAATCTAAAGCACAAAGGGGATGAGAAGAGGTAATAGCCCAAAATTTAAAATCTGAGCTCTATCAATTTTTAAAGTAAACACTCTGCATACTTTTTCCTTTAATTCAGTTCAAAGACTCGATAGGCTGTAGTCTGAGCTGCAGTCAAGGTAACAAATACCCTTCCACTTGATTTAAGAAAGATCCAAGGAAGGAAATAAGAAAATGAGACAGCAAAATCCTCGGCTCTCATTTTTTTTCATGGGCTTGGCATCCCTAGGATTCAGTGCAATTTTCATTCAAACTGGTAAAAATACCATTTGAAGTGGTATTTTAATATCTAGTTATGGAAGTGCTTCCCTTGAGCAGTAGCACTGCTTCTAAGAACCTGCTCAGTCACAGCTTTCAGCAGCAAGCCATCTTAAGTAGCATATGTGGGAACATTATAAACTATGTTTAATGTGCCACAGCATTTTGGCCATAACCTACAGATATGAAAGTCTGGAAGTACAGAGCTTGTAAAACTTCTGTGACAGCACCGTCTGGTGTCTTCTAATAATGTTATTTATGCTATTTTTAGGGGAAGGAAAGGAAATAAATATCCTGACAACCTTTAAAGCTAAATTTGGATATGGACAAGGGGAATTTCCTGGATCATCTAGTCCAAACCTTGCCATCATTTAATAATTCCTTCACATCAGTTTATCATGTTTTCTAATTCCAGTTAGGTAATGAGAAAATTACACAGTTCTGTTAATGAAAAGCTTTCCTCTTTTTATTTTATTTTATATTTGTTTATATATGATCAACTTGCAGTCTTTTTCTTAAGGGCCAAATCCTAAATTGCTGTTTTCCTTCCACTGCATTTAGCTTTCCTGATATACCAACAGAGACCGTCAAATCCTGTTTGGTTTTCCCCTTGTTGCCAAGCTTTTAACTTTCTCATAAATAATTCTTTGCTCCCTTGGTCTCCTAGATGCCCTTTTCTACATCTTCTACAAGGACAGCTCCAGGTGGGTTTTCTTGAGGCATCACATGAAAAGGTTTGTATGCTCCCCCATCACTGCTGATCCTAACTGCTAATGCATTTTAAGGCCACATTTGAAGGGGGAGGGGGTGTTAATGGGATGTTTGTGACACTGTAGTCTTCATGAACCACTATCCCAACCAAGAAGCTTCCAGTTAAGAGCAGAAATATGTCTTTTCAGTCTGTAAATTCATGACCTGGCATTATGCACTATTGAATTTCATCACATCTCTCTCAGTTGGATCAATAAGATTTTGCTGTATTCCATACATGCCTTTCTCTGGATTGCCAATGGCACCTTATTTTATGTTGTCAATTAATTTCCCATTTTGTTTGTATGCACAGTGGTCATTTATGATCCTGTTAACGGTGATCAATCCCAGGAATCTCCCTTGGGAAATTTCTTTTAGTAACCTCACCCATCTGTTTTCAGAACGTATTACTGCCTTCCATTTGGCCAAGCATCTGTGACACTGTTTAAATCCTCTGTTTAAGGTCATTAGCAAGGTGTACTAGTACAGAATGCCCAATAAATTCAGGGATATGCTTCCTGTCTCTCAAGCAAGACCAGGAATCTCTGCATATGTTTGAATTGCCCTAAAAAATCCCTCTCACCATTATCCTGGATACATCTATTTTTCATTATTGCATTCAGAGGCTTGTTGGTGGTTGCTTAAGGAGCAAGATGCAGGATGTCCATTGAGCAAGTAACTTTGTGTGACTACTGTCTGTTCTACAGCATATTCACTGAGATGTTTCAACTAAAATAGTGCAAAGCAAAATTCTGCCGCTAATTTGAAAACTGCAGTAATGGTTTTTATATATTGTCCACAATATACAGGGTTTTTTTCTGCACAGAGATTCAACTCTGTCTTTCTTTTAGGCATTAGAGAATGGCATGAAGCTGGCAGCTTCTGCTTCCAAGATTTATCATTGTACCACAGAAGTTATGAGCCACCTAACAAGCACTTAGCATGACTCTCTTTGCTCCAGGTCACATGAACTTCCAGCATGATCATCTCTAATCACACATTTCTCTGCAGCTTCTGCAGCAGGTTCTACTCATTATGCAATCTTGATTAATATATTTCCAATTTGTCTGTTTTTTAAGAAAGAATATCTTTTA
The DNA here is from genome assembly GCA_013399945.1 of Ploceus nigricollis. Taxonomy (NCBI): domain Eukaryota; kingdom Metazoa; phylum Chordata; class Aves; order Passeriformes; family Ploceidae; genus Ploceus; species Ploceus nigricollis. Next base: position 668,751 of record VXBC01009842.1, on the reverse strand, counting down.
TTGGTTACAGTTTGGTTTAGGTTCTTCACAGCATTCTCCCTGGAAGATGATTAAAACACTAAAAACTGACACCATTTTGGAGCTGTGTGTTAGGATATTCTGCCTCAGCAGGACTGTGCTTCACTCTCTGTGTGTCTGTCAGCACCAGAGCAGTGAGTGCAGATGCAGAAATATAAATCTGAGCACCATTGCACAGTTAAGCTAAGTGCTGTCTCCAGCTGGTCGGGGTGACTGTTTAAGGGAGATGCTCATCACAGAATTTCCCTCATTTTCCCTCATGCTGTGGACTGTGGAAGATGTTAAGCTTAATAACAGAAGCTTGGGGGGGTCCTGGTCAATCTTTGATATTTTTAATTATACATGCTCTGCCTTAGAGGGAGACAAGTAGGAAAGGAGCAGTACATAAGGTGAGAACTTATAATCCAGTTCCTGGTGTTCTGTAGGAGAAGCCACCTGGCTGGGATGGCAGGAAGTGCTACCTTGGCTGCCCTGCAGACCTGGGGCTAGGTTTTGCCTCTTCACTTTTTCTGTGAGACATCTAAATACCTCCCTTTATAGGAGAGCAAGGGAAATAACTTAATAACAGGAGAAAACTAACATTTTGATATTTTTACATTGCAAAGGAAAAGTCAATATTTTGACTAAAGGCTGAATAAACCTCTAGATGAGATTAGTGAGAAATGTGGAAAATGCTGAAAGTTTAAGGGAGCTGAACGAGCTATTACAAAGAGAAAGAAATTGCAAAAAGGTGACTCTTTCAACATATTTTTAGGAAGCTATAATAATATAAGGAACAGGCAGAAAGAGGTTCATCAGTAACCATCTCCTGGGGTGTATTTTACAAAAAAAAAAAAAAATCTCTAATGAAAGTAGACACTAAACAAATATGATGAAACATGGCAGGTTTTGCCTTTGGAACACAGGGAGCACTATCTCACTATGAAAACTTAATAGAGATCAAAGAAGGTAAGACTCCTTTGAACTCTTTTCATAGTTTTTAAATGAAAATATCACTTTCCCTATAAATTCTACTGAACTTTTCTTTTTATTCCAGTGAGCAGTTTATTTTGGCTGTAACACAGATCCCTTTTTGTCTGGGACTTGACTCAGAAACTTTCTTTAGAGTGTCAAAGTATTCTCAAGAACATTTCAAATTTACCTAAGTAAATGAAACCAGAACTACAGTGGCAACTGTAGTGATACAGAGAATGTTACAGTAAAATTAAGCAGTATCCCAATCTAAGGCAGGATTCTGGAATAAAGTGACAGGTAATATAGCTATTAGCATATGAATAGGAAGATGGATGGGGTATTATCAATGTCAGGACAAAAAAAAATGTATGGCTCAATTAACTCTCTAAATGAACAGACACAGTGGGGTTTGTAACTCAAAGCACAGTACTGGCAGCAAATGGGTGAGGGAATGGTATTGTTTTATTGTTTGCATGTCTCACAGTGTTAACACCTCTTCTGCTCTTCTCCAGATGTAGAAAAGAATCAATTTCAGTCTCATAGCCAGGGAAGGCAAAAGAACTTCTTCTCCTGAGCACATGCAGAGAGATCATATTTCAGTCCTGTCCATCAGCATCAAGAAACCTTCAGACTGCACTGAAGTTAGCACTAACCCCAGCTCTCTCCCAGTCACACATGCCAGGGCCCGAACCCCGTTGGGACAGTCACACCCAAGGCAGAGGGAACTGACCAGAACCTCCTGAGAGGAGAGAGAGGAGGGACTTCTCACCTACCCTGTGGTGTGTATGTTCTGTAAGTTTGCTTTTGCCTGTGCCCAGTTCAACACAGAATGACTGACCTTTGGGACTGTCTAGGTCCTATATACAGTAAGGCGTCAAGTTTGCACACTCTGTATTGCTTCCTGGATGACCTTCCCTCTAGTGATAAAGGGAGTCAGTGCACCTAGTATAGGCTTTTTCAATATCCTGCAATGCCACCTTTAGTAGTCTTCTGGATAAAGATTCCTAAATTCCAGGTAAATCCCCACTTTAGCAGAATTTGGCAGCCTAGTATTTTAAAGTCTAATTTTTAAACCTTTTGCCATTTTACCTCTTGGCAATGAGTGTGCCAAGAAGCTCAGACAGAGGTCCACAAAACACTGTGGGATTCCATAACAGAGGGCTTTAGTAACCTGGTGGAGATTCCTCACCTTTAACTAAAGAAATTTCTGCTATTTCCTTTGAGATCATTTGGGTTTTGGTACAGACACACAATCCAGTACAATGCAAGCATAACAATTACCTTTTAAACAAAAAAGGGTATAAACTAAGGAATTTTACCTCATGAAAGCCAAAGTGTTGTGGCATATGCTGGAGATAGTCATGCAGTGAATTTCAATGTGTCCTTTGCTCATTATCAGCTGTTGCCTAAATCCAGCTTCTGAGTTTCTATATATCAAGAATCTGGAGCTGGAGTTCCTCACATGCCACTTCCCTTCTACTTATTAACCCTATTTCACACACTCAAGTTTGAATATGATCGTAATGTAGCTTTCTGCAAGGTAAAGTTCAGATGGAATTATTGTCACTTCAGAAACATGGAAAACGGGGAGAAGAATTTGTAAGATGTTGTTAAAGTCATACATAACATTCAAAATCCAGATAAACACCCCTCATTCCAATGCTACTGATACCGTAAAATTATTTTCACTAGCATAAAAAAGTAGAGATTGTGCTTTGCACTGTAATTTGGGCAATGAGATTTGTGACAATGCCTAGTATGCTTCTATGGGTTTGGGTTTTTTTGAAGGAGAGAACATAGGGTAGGGTAGGGTAGGGTAGGGCAGGATGGTGGCAAATGTCTTGCTGGCCTGAAAAGAAACATTTACAGCTGTTGCTTGAAAAGCATGGTGTTCTTGTGCCAGGACCAGAACAGAGCTCTGGGGAAGATATTTCTGTGAACAGAAACAACACAGGAAGAACCACCATCAACTATGACACCACAGTGGGTGATTTTAAGCCAAAGCATTGACCTAGTTAATTGTAGTTCAGCTTTCAGCAACAAAAGTAATGAAGTATTCTGTTTTCTTTATTTAAGAGTATTTTCAAGGTGAGAAGTGACCACTGGATTATAAATTAATTGTGAAGAATGTTACATCTTACACTTGAAGCATGCTTTCAACCTGTGTTTGTTTGTTTAATTTGAATATAAGAACAGATTGTCTTTCACTTCCCAGGACCATATCACTCCTGAATTTTCTCTGGTAGACAGGTACTGTTTAATCAGCTACTTTTGCTCTGAGCTGCACTGTCTAGTTTAAACTTTAGCGCCTGTTATGTTTTATCCTCTAGCTTAAAGACCCTATTAGTACCTGTGTTATAGCCCTGTAATGGTACTTACACAATGTAATCACATCACCTCTTTTCTTGAAAAGATGACTAGATTGGGCACCTGAAGACTCTCCCTGGAGAGGAACTACTTCAAATTATTTTTAGGGTTCCTTTCTTAACCTTCTGAAGGTTCTCGATATCTATTTTTAAAATGCAGATACCAAAACTGGACAGTTTTCAACATTTGTCTCACTGGTGTTTCAAGCAGAGCAAAAATCTACTATTTCCTACTTGTTGCTCCTCTGAAACATGCAGGGATAGCTGTATCCTCTTTAGGCCCCCTTTCCCTAGGAATATAGGACAATTCTTTCCTACTCTGACCCCCACACCCTTCCCTGTGTGCGGAGTAAGCCACACACTGCTCCAGAGTGGCTGGCACTTTGTCACCTGGAGATGTGTTTTTACATTAAGCTCTATTAAAGCACATTCTATATCAACTAAGTTCATCTTATCTGGTCCCTGATAGGTTACAGTGTAATGAGAATGTCATGTATCATTGAATAGCACACTTTTCAAAAACCTGTTATGGATGTGGCTGTGTAACTTTACTAACCACACTGATAACTTCCTCACAAAAACATGAATCATATTTGCTTGGCAGGTCACTTCCCATAAAAACACTTTGTCCCTACATTAGATTTTTTTCTCTCTTGTTTTTCTTCAAGTTGGTTAATGTCAGCCTAATCAGGCTGTAACTAACTGGTCACCATAATTAATTTTTCTGGACCTTATCAGGAAACTGAACACTAAATCTTTCAAGATTTTCCTGTTATGCCAAGATTTCCTTGAAGCAGTGTCAGAAAGATAGTTACTCTCTCAGTTCTCCTGTCCATTCTTTTGGTATTTTATTGGTACATGTGTGCTGTTTTTCTGGGTCTGCTGTTTTTCATACATTCTTAGGAGATGCTTCTTCTTTTTTGAGTCCATAATCTAACAAACATGTCCTCTCTTTCTTTCAAAATACAATCCCGAAGTATTTATTAAAAAGATATATATTTTTTAGCCTTCTCCTCTAATAATACTTCTTACACTTCTAAATATACAAATGCTTTGTTGCCCATAGCCCTTCCAGGCATGGATTTTCCCCTCAGGGCTTTTGTTTCCCTGATGAAATCTCAACACTTTCAAATTCATGTTGATTGCCATCTACTTTTGCATTTCAATCTTAGTTCTACACAGTAATTTTTTCTTCTCATTTGCTGACTTTGCTTACTCAAGATTTGGCTTTCAAGGAAAATTTTCGTCTTGCTTAATGGTAGACTTCTTGGTGAATTACCATATTTCCCTGTAAACTTCTCTGTTTTATTCCCCTATTCACATTTTTCTCCCAAATGCACTTTTGTTCAGCTTTAGGGAATTAACTTTTTTGAAGCAGCATGTGTGTAAAACATGCTTAAGGCTTGTTTGTTTGGATCATGGGCAACTATGAACATAATTTGGAAAGAGGCAAATATTGACAGGAGTGAGATACTCAGGCACTCACTGAATGAAAGTGAATGGTATTTCCAGCAGCAGGTTTTACTAATAGGGGCTACAATAGGCACTACCTATAAACCATATAAGACATTCTTTTGTTACTGAACATAGTGATAGGAAAGTGGAATTTTGGCCATCATTTGCACTAGTATAGACAGACAGAGAGTCCAGCTGTGTTTTGATCCTTTTGAAAGGTGTCAGTCATGGCCAAAATTCTTTTGGGGTGTTTCATACACTGAAAATCCCCAAGTCTGGACTTTCACCGAACCAAAATTAAATACATTGTTTAACTGCCTCCAGACAGCAGCTCCATCATTCTTTGAGGCTTTCTGTGCTCCTGTCAGTCACATCTGATTTTAGCAAACTCGCCAGTCCTTCCCATTCCGGAAAGTACAGCCGGAAACGTATTCGGTGTGTATTTAAAAACCTCTGTAGAAGCGACCACCCCTCTGAGCTGCGCGCCATCGTTACACTGTAACACTGACACTCGCAAACTTCTTAGCGTCTCCTGCAGCAGTCAGGAAAAGTGGGAAAACCAGAGCAGAGCTGAAGTTGAAGCGGGCGCTCGGAGGTGCCGAGCTGCGCTCCCGGGAGATGCCCGGATCCTGGCAC